>JAVXUO010002291.1:0-51059 GCA_033065855.1 Escallonia rubra | reverse complement strand
TATACCTATCATGGGACTACAAAAGTTCTACTTGGAGAAAAGATTGGAGTATAGAGGCATAAAGCAAAGGTACTTTGAGGAATAACATGTTTCAAAATCTTAATACTACTGGCCTTAGGGGATACTCTGGAGTTCCACCAACTATACAGAGATTAGAACAACATTTCTATTCAGAGGCCTACTTTGGAAAATAATTTGCAACTGTGGGTGCTGAACATGATAATTTCAATAGGTGGAAAGCTGAACATACTTCTTACCCAGGCCTTTTACAATCACTTCCCATATTCCACCAGAGGTGGATCAATATTAACATGGATTTTGTACAAGGCCTTCTATAATCATCAACTTACAATGCTATACTATTAGTAGTGGGTAGACTTTTTAAGTATAGCCACTACATTCCCCTTCACAACCCACTCACAGCCACACTATTAGCCAAAGTGTTCCTTGAAATAGTGTTTTCAAATTTCATGGAATTCCCTCCACCATTATGACTGACAATGACAAGGTCTTCTTAAGTCACTTATTGCATCAATTGTTTTCATTGAGGGACAACCACTGACATAACATAACTTATCATCCCCAAGCTGATGGCCAAACATACTGAATAAACCAATGTTTGAAGAACTACCTTCGAGTAGTGATTCATCAAAAGCCCAATGACCGGAGTTAATGGTCATATTTTGTTGAATGATGGTGCAACTCTTCCTAACAAATTGCCATCGATATGTGTCCATTCAAAGCCTTGTATATGACCCTTTTACACTGTTTGTACCTCACAACTAAATAACTCTAATGGTAGAAGTGTGTGAAATTCTCAAGGATCAACAGCACATATGGGTCTTCTTAAGGATAATATGGCATGTGCACAACATAGGATGGAATAATGCGCTAATTCTCTAAAAAGTGAGAGACATTTTGAGGTTGATGACCAGGTTTACCATTGATTACAGCTTTACTGGCATAATTCTTTTTCCTTGCGCAAATAACTGGAATTTGTTAGCAGCATATAATGGACCCTACACCATAATAGCAAGGTTTTATTATGTTGCATACAAGTTAGTCCTTCCCTCTCACATCTCAATCTTGTGTTCCACGTTTCTTCACTCACAGGGCGACTAGGAGATAATCAGGTGCCTATTGAAGAGCTATCCTTTACAGATGAGCAAGGTCACGTCTACCAGAGCCAAAAATGATTCTTGACAATAATATGATCAAGCGAAAGAATAGCGTGAAGGCTTATGTGCTAGTCAAATAGACAAATTCCTCAGAAGAAGACAGACCTTGGGTTGATATTTCCTTTAATTGTTCTTTGAGGACAAGGATTTCATATGGGGAATTTCATGGAGGAGCCTTTTGTCAAACAACTGGTGAGCACAATTAGATAGGTTAGTTTATCACATGCAACAAAACACAATTCTTTTGCTCAAGTCTAAACGATGGGGAAATGTAGCCGCAAGGGGACTTAACTATTTTCCCTCCTTAATTTCACTTCCATTATGAATTGTGTTATGTTGTTTAAATTGCAAGCAAAATGAAAAATGTGCTCATCAATCAAGTTGAACAAAATTTGTTTTCTCTTTATAATTCATCTTTCCTTCTCTCTAATCTCTCGAAATTAAGCCCTAAAATCCTCAACATTGTAATCCAGTTACCAAAAATATGTTGAAAATAACATGAAACTATTATTTCAAAATTAAAATTTTGTGTAGCAAACTTATTGAAAACCTGAGCAGTCTGAGGTGTGTGATGCACAATCCTTCATATCCTAAGGCATCTTATATTAGTGTGCATGCGTGCTTGTGTGATTATGCCTTCAAAATCAGTAGAAATTTTTTTTGATTGTTCAATCAATGATTCTCCAAATCTGTTGCTCAAATCAATGACGCGACACGGTGTAAGGCCGGTATCACATCTTATCCATTGTTGCCAGAAGCGACATGCTCTCCATATCAATTGGAAGAATAAATTGATATGGTCCGATATTTAACGACCAACCGTCCTTGAACAATTTTGGCTCCAGATTTTAGTGATCTCTCTACAGTTTTTCTCTTTATGCCTAAGTGACCAACTGCTTCCGTCCGTTGTTGGCTTGGGCTCTTAGGTAGAAATCGTTATGTCCAAGCGACCAACCGCTGTATTGGATATAAACACCTTATGGCTAAGCGACCAACTACTTCCACGTATTCTTGTCTTTGACTCCTAGTCATATCCAGCATCCTAGACGACCATAGTTTGGGTGGCTTCTCCAACGTCTAAATATACACCCTCTGTTCATCGATCATCATTTGAGTGGCTCCAACAACGGACAAGAGTTATCCTTTCGTATCCCCATACGACCGATTGTTGTTAACATTGGCTTTAACTTTTAGGGACGCGTGCTTATGATTAAGCGACCAATTGCTGTTACTGTTGGCTCAACTCTTAATCATAGGCATTGGGTGTATCCATATGACGAATTGTTGTTATAGTTGGCTTTGGCTTCTAGATGTACCACCACAAACATGTCTAAGCGACCAATTATCATTACCGTTGGCTCTAGCTCATAAACATGACCTTCCAGTATCCTTAGACGGCCAATTGTCATCATAGTTGGCTTTGGCTTCTAAAAGGATGCGCTTTATGGCCAACATACCAATTGTCGTTACAGTTGGCTCAGGCTCTTAGAAATAAGTTCCTTTAGTATTCTTGGACGACTAATCGTTGTTACGAATTTTAGGAATACCCCTTTGTCTGGCGCTTAATCGTTTTACTGTTGGCTCCGGCTCCATATGAAGATTAATTTCACTCGATGACCAATCGTTATTACTGTTGGCTATGGCTTCGAGTGATATGCCATCGTTCGAACTATGTTGCTCTCTTTCCTCTTCAAAGGATACATAGGAAACCTTGCAAAGGTCCGACCTCATATCTATTTGCAAGTCTGCTTAGAGTCTTTATCTTTGTGTTTATTTGTAGTTTTTATTTATTTATTTAGCACTGATGGGATTTATTAATAATTAAGTTTATTCACTATAGTTGTAGGTCTAATAATATAATGAGCTAAATTTTACTTAATCAAGTCAACTCTGGTTATTGGTCCAGTCTAGTCCAATTAAGTGTGAGTCCATTCCAGTCGGAAGATTATGATTGCTTAGATTATTCAGAAGTATTTTGAGATTATATCTTGATGAAAGTAAATCTTATTGATTTTCTTGGACATAAGCCTTTGGCACAATAATGACTCGTTGGCATAACAAGCTTGTACTGATGCGCTCTTGTGTACCGTCGACTTTTTCGTTGCCTTAAAGCTATTCTGGAAATATGTGTACATAAATTTTAGTTGGTAATCTAAAATGTTGTTGCATATCCTTCGAGTAAAAAAGAGAACAAAACAAATAGATGTTTAAATAAGTCCATGCTAAGTTCCAACACTAAAATCTTTAATTAGAGTTCTAGTTAATTAAGTGAGTTGCGTAAGGAAATCAATAGAAATTGACTATAACGTGGCAAACATGGTAAATAATGGATTTATAGGCATGTGATGGGTGCTTTATTCCAATCTTTTTTATTTTTATATTTTTTGTCCGCTAGACCAACGCCTCTCTCCTAATATGCTAACTCACTTTCTTATTTGTCTCTTAAATATTGAGAGTTGTACAAAACTATAATTCAGTGTTTTTTTTCCTATCTTTTTCTTCTTCTTCTTCTTCTTTTCTTTTTGGTTCGTCGGACCTAAACACTTCAGGAAAAAGGGCTTTTAGCGACGGGTAATTCCGTAGCTAAAAGTCGTATATCCGTCGCCAAATACTTTTAACGAGGAAAACCCCGTCGCTAAAAGTCCATTGCCTACAACCCTGTTGCTAAAAGTTTTGCGACGGAATTTTGAAATCTGTCGCCTAAAGTCGACCTTGAACGACGGACGTACAAATACAATTATTCGTCGCCAATTGTATTTTTTCGTATTTTAATTTAATTCTTTTTTTTTGGAAATAATTTATCTCATAAAATATTTAGCGACGGAACAATTCGTTGTCAAAAGTTTTAACGACAAATATTTAGCGACAGATTATCCGTCGCTAAAAATATTCAAAAATGATAACTTTTAGCGACGGAAAGTCCGTCGCTAAAAGTCTATCACTTAAAACTTCAGCAACGGGAACTTTTGTCGCTAAAAATCATTTATTCAAGTAAGACTTTTTAGTGACGGAAGAAAATTCGTCGCTAAAAGTCAAACTAATTAAAAAAAAAATTTTAGTACCCAAACCTGTAATTACAAATTCTCAACAATCATTCTCAATCCAAAAAATATTTCTCAATGCACATTAGGGTTAAATTTCAAGGATGTCATCCAAGGGGGTTGAGAGAGCGTAAATGGACTTAAAAAAGAAATAGCTTCTAACTTCACTCGAATATCTATCCGTATAGATGATGAATCTTTGTGATTGAATCTCTCGATAGCATAGTTAGACAGGATGATCCGGCTGCTTGTCATTTCGTATTCTCAGAAGATGGTTACAGTTCACAATGGTTGCTAAGCTCTCATTACATTGATGTGGATTGCCTCAAAGCTCTTGATTTTTTTGTTCTATGAGCAGAGCCAAGAACCAGTCCCGAAGTAGAGAAGTAAAGTTATGCTGGCTCTCCTATTCAATAGGGCCATTCAAACCCTCATGCGAATCTAAAGCTAAAGGTAAAGAATCGCCCCTGATCCATCAGCAATTATTTAACCCTAAAGCAGACACAACACATATGTATAAAGAATGGATTCTATACTAATCGAAGAATAACATGTATACAAAGTTCAGGAGGGCACGAGAGCGGGGTACAATAGAGTAGGGGATGGGAGGGGTGGAGGGTACAAGTCGGGGGAGGGGGGTACAAACAACTAGGAGGGGAAGGGCTGATCAGGAGTCGGCGAGTCCCAGATCTGGCTTCTACTTATCGTCCTCGTCCACGAGAGCACTGTTATTCAGATCCAGCTCGGCATGTCCAGCAGCAGTGCCCTGTATGTAAAGGCCTGGAGGCATTAATCTCGATAACAATCGTATAAAGTGTTTACTCAACATATATAATGGTTTTACCTGATTATTCACCGCGATCATCGTAAACACCTCCGTAGCAATGCGACGAATCTCTTCATCTTGTAACGACGGTCGCCCCATAGTCGGTCTCTGTATCTGTGGATGGGCAGCGGGGGGTGGGGACATTCTTATCCAGACACGTGCAGTCGTACCGAGGAGGATGTGTACGCGGCCTTTCGGCCTATTGACGACCCCCGGTGTATCCAGCCATCGCTTTAATCCCCCAGCACTCGTGAACGCTAATGGCTGTCTAGACTCTATCTAGACCCCCTGATATGTTTGTACGAGGCCTACATATTAGTGATTTAACATTCAAAACATTAAGGTGACAAACATTGAATACAAAGACAAAAATTTAACAAACTAAACAAATTAATTCGTAACTTACATCGATCTATCGAGAAATATCTGAAACAAAGTCCTCTGCCTGGTGTTGATCGTCATTATCCTTCTTCCTCACGTGTGTCTAAGTGTATGTTAGAGCACAAACCTCATCCGTCGCTAGGTTCGGGTGCTTAATCACATTCCTGTGTCGGAGGACATCGTGAGCCACCGACCCTCCCATGTGTGTAGGATCTTTGTCATGTATGTTCTCGCTCCCACTTTTACTCTTGGCCTCCCAAGATGTATCAGTCCTCCACTTATCAACCATATCTCCCCATACAGATGGAGATATCTAATGAGGGGGAACTTTCTTCTACTCCTCTATCAGGGCACCCTCGGGCGTCATCTTCCTCGCCAGTTCTCGTGCAGTCATCACCGGTAATTTTTTCCAATGTAGGCAAAAAAAGCCTGCCAGCCCAACGCCTGCTACTCAAGCGACTTAAACTCGAACCCCTCCAGCAAGGCATCCAATTACACAATCAATACAATTAATTTAAAATTACGTTCTAATTAAACAAATAATGACTAACATAAATGGCTAAAAACCATACCAGCCACTCCTCCCATAAGGACTCCCTCGTCGCGGCATCCCAGTCCTTCTAGTATGGCCGTGGCTTAAAGAATCGGCCCTTCCTAAGGACGCCGATCTTCGTCTTTGCCGGAGTCTCCAGAATCCTAATAGAGAAACAAACATCGAATACATTAAATAAGTGGACAGTAATAAATATCGGAATTGAAGATAGTAAGTACTGCACCTTGTAAAATTTTTACTTATTGGCCCTCATGGGTGAGAGTAACTCTCTATTTATGCTGGGAGTCGATGCGCATCCCGCGTGTCGGTCCACGGCCTCGTCGAGATCCTGCAAAACACCAACATTAATACATATCAAATATAATTTAAATATAAGTCTAGCATTATGACCAAATGCCGTTATCAAATATACCTGAGGTGGAACCCACAGAAGAAAGAGAACCAACGGGCGTGTGGGAGCAATCGGCCCGGGTCTGGATGAAAGGCTGGGATGGGCCCCCAGCCTGCTGGATGTGGGCCCTATGTACCTCGTCATTAGCAGGCAATGACGAGGCGGGAGCCACCAGGGTTGACGCAGCTCGGCGTCCACCGCGACCACAGATGGCCCGTAATCTATCAATGTTCGACTTCGTGTACAACAAGTCCAAAGAAATTAACACATACAAAAATATGTATAGTCCACATCATGTTACAACACTATACAAATGAACCGAGTATGAACCGAGTACTAAAAGAGTGCATGTTACAACAGTACAAGTCAATCATCTTCATTTTAGGAATCATTGCCATCATCATCGTCGGACTTGTCATCCTCTTCTTCCTAGGACTCGTCATCCTCTTCATCGAGTAATTCTTCCTCTTCGTCAATAGATTTAGCCTCATCATTATCAACACTTTCTACGTTTTTCTCGTCATCATCTACGACTTCTTCTCCTACATCAACTGTTGGTTGAAGAGGGAGACCGTCCTCCTCGCTGTCCACCTCAACAGGTACGGAGACAGGTGCTTAGTCGGCTTGGAAGGTCTCTACCTCACTGTCATATGCCACATGACATTTTTTGGAATTGATAACTGTATACCAACGAGATTTGGGATTTGGTACGTCCTTCGCGTAAAAGACTTGTGCAACTTGACTAGCAAACACAAACGGCTCGTCTGATGTAAGTCTTGACTTAACATTGACATCTACAATCCCTTGCGAGCTAACACGGATTCCTCTACTGCATGTGACATCGAACCATATACACTTGAACATTACCAGGCAATTTTGGGAACCCAGATATGTTAGCTCAACAATCTCATCCAGCTCTCCATAAAAGTCCATGCAATTCTCGTCAAAACTGTCGCCGTTGACCAAGACTCCATTGTTTTGGGTTTTTTTGTCCTGTCATCATATCTTACGTTAAACCTAAACCCGTTGATGATATAGCCTCCATGACAGGCTGTTTGTTTACTAGGGCCTTGAGCTAGTAATTTCAATAAGGAGGCTACTGGAGCATCGACCGACTAAACCTATTATATAAGACGGTGAAAGTTAATAAACCACATATGAAGTGGCATATAAAACATAGTATATTTTGTTAAAGACTTACACGTCTTCTGAACCACTCTATAAATTTTCCCTTCCAAATGTGTGCTGGCTCCGGGCTCATTTCGGCCTAGTTGATTTATCCTTGTATCAACATTAGGCCCAAAATATTGTCTACAAAAGTTTACAAGCTCTTCCATTACGTAAGCCTCAGCAATTGAGCCCTCAACACAGGCTTTATTACGGAATTTTTTCTTTAAATGGAACATGAACTTATAAGTTTAAAGAATAAAGTTAGGTGAAATATTAATGAAACAGTGTTTGCATTGCCTGTAAACGAATAACATAGAGTTAAATCAATACCTCTCGAATGGATACACACACCGAAATTGCACAGGCCCACCCATCTTAGCTTCATATGCCAAGTAGATGGGCAAATGCTCCATTGAATCAAAGAATGACGGTGGGAAGATTTTCTCGAGCTTGCAAATTGTCAACACAATGTTCTTCTCAAGCACCTCCATGTTACTCACCCGGATTATAGAGGAACGTATATCCCTAAAGAAATGAGATAATTCAGTTAAAGTCTCGCATACAACGTTAGCAACAGTCCTCGGAAGGCAATATGAATGAATCTTTCCATAAATACATGACAATCATGACTCTTCATCCCTTGGAACTTGCATTCTAATACATTGCAGCAACGAGATATGTTGGACGCATACCCATCCGAAAGTTTCAAATTCTTAACCCACTGACAGACCTTATCCACCCGCTTATTGTCTAGACAGTAAGGTACTTTCAGAAGCAGCGTCCTCCTGCTGATTGTCCGAGGATGCAGTTCACGGCGTACACCCAACTATTGTAGATCCTTTCTCACTTTAAGATGATCTTTCGATTTCCCCTTGACATTCATCACTGTGTTGAACACATTATCGAAAACATTCTTCTCAATGTGCATCACATCCATGTTGTTTCGGATAATTAGTGTCCTCCAGTAGGCTAACTCCTAGAAAATACACTGTTTCCTTCGGTTGTGCTTTTTCCCGTATCCTGGAATCTTCTGATCCGACACACCCTTGCCGTATGGTGTGTGAGTATCAAGTGCCTCCAAGTGCGAGAGAACTTCTTCACCAGATGGGTAGTCCAGTGTGACAACCTCACGCTCGATTGTCCCGTAGAATATATCATTCTGCCTACGGAACTGATGGTCTGGTGGCAAAAGCTTTTGGTGACATCCGAACCACGAAGGCTTCCCACCGTGCTTTAACGTATGATCGGGATTCACGCCCATACAAGCAGGGCACACTAACTTTCCATGTGTGTTGCACCCACACGTCATTCCCAATGCAAGGAAATCGTGTATAGTCCACATCAAAGCAGCCCTCATCTGAAAGTTCTGTTTGAGAGATGTATCATAAGTTTCGACTCCATGATCCCATAGCTGTTTGAGCTCATCAATCAACGGCTTTAAATACACATCTATGTCCTTACCGGGACTCATCGGCCCCAAAATAAGCAACGAAAAAAACATGTACGGCTTCTTCATGCACATGCCTGGTGGAAGGTTGTACAGGACAATAATAACAGGCCATGTGGAGTAAGGCGTGCTAGACTACCTGAAAGGGTTGAACCCATCGGTTCCCAAATCTAGTATAACATTCTGAACTTCCTGAGCAAAGCTTGGATGCCTGCGGTCAAACTCCTTCTACGCCTCTCCATCAGCTGGGTGTGTCAGCACATCGACATCGTTGCTACGAGTCTCATAATGAGCCCTCATATGTTCAGCCGTATTGGAGGAGTAGTACATCCTCTGAAGCCTTGGGGTAACAGGAAAATATCGCAGTACCTTCCATGTAATGTTTTCCTTCTTCTCTTTGTCCGGTTTATACTTTGAATGATCACATACTGGACACCGTGTCAAGTCCTTATTCTCTTTCCAGAACAATACACAGTCATTACTGCACGCATCTATCCACTCATAGCTCAATCCAAGTTTTCTCATCATCTTTTTCACATTATAGTACGACGGGGGAAACTTTTCACTCTCCGGTAAATTTTTTTTATAAAAGTAACAAACTCATAAAATCCTTTCTTCCTTAGCCCGTGGTCCGATTTCAACTGTAATAACCTACTAACCGCAGACAACCGTGTGCGTTTCCAGACTCCATCCCACAACGGCTCCTCCGCGTCTCTCAACAAATCATAAAACTGATTAGCCCTCTCGTTCGGCTGCTGGGGACTGTCATTGCCACGGTAGTCACCCCATTCAGCATGCCCAGCATCCATAATCATATCTCGGTAATCATACTGTGCCTCATCCCTAACGTCAGCTTGACTAGCCGGGTTGGATGACAATACTATCGTTTTCCCGTGCTGCGTCCACCTTGTGTATCCACCCATAAAATCGTACCGGAGAAGATGCCATTTTACCACCATTCTCTTTTTCCAATGCAACAACTCACATTTACTGCACAGACACCTTATCATCTCAAAGTCAACATGCGCGTAAGCGAACTCAAGAAATTTGTCGACTTGATCCTCAAAATCATCATCATTCTTCCTTTTCATCCAACTTTGATCGACCGACATGTCGACTGAGATTACTATATACCACCTTAAATTAAAACCAATACTTAGGTAGGTAGTGTTCCTATCCTATTAAAAAAAGCACATGTTTATAAAACAGTTACCAACTCATGCGTAGTCCTATGTCTGCAAAAAATGCAGCAGCACCTCCCCGTATTTCTCCAAGTACATGACATCGATTAGGTGTTCTAACATTCGTCTAATCTTATTCTTGCAAGAATTAACAGATGTTAGAACACAAGATCTGTATGCACCGGGAGAAACAATGGAGAACGTGTACCAAATATTCACAACATAGAACACAGAGCATGAGTCGATACACTATTTTATAAACACTTAGCTTTTCCAAATTGTCCAAACTGGACATCCAAAGACTCATTGCAAAGCATTACTTTGTAATGAGTACCTTTGAATGGGAACTAAGGGTTTTAATGCATGCATGCATTTGAAAATTGGTAACATATGCAACCATCTTTTTGAAATTTCAAAATTTCAACAAAATGGAATCATTAGGTTAATTTGCAAAAACATGTCATAACCAAAATGATTCACGTTCAAATTCGTTGACAACAAGTTGTAACTAACTTGTTGTCAATGGACACCACAAAATAACAACGAATATTCCTAATGTGGACAACCGACTTATGTTTCTCGGTGGAATATGGAGTTCACTCACAGAGTTGATATTGTGTCACTTGTGATTGTGATGGGGTTTATGGTTCAGTTAGGGTTAGAGTTGTATTTAAGCTTATCAGGGTTAATTAGGGATGTATTAGGTTTAATTAGGATAATGAGGGTAATTAGGGTTTATCAAGGCTAAAAAGTAGGGCTAATTAGGGTTTATTGGGGCTAATTTGGGTTAATTTGGGTAATTAGGGTTTAATTAGATTAATTAGGTTAATTAGGATTAATCAGGGCTAATTAGGGTTAATCGAGTTCTATTAGGGTTAATTAGGGCTAACTAGTGTTAATTAGGGTTTAGTTAGGGTTTATCGGGGCTAACCCTAATTAACCCTAATTAGGTTAACTAGGATTAGTTAGGGTTAATTAGGGTTTAGTTAGGGTTTATCGGGGCTAATTAGGATTAATTAGGGTTTAATTAGATTAATTAGGGTTACTTCAAGATGTGTTAGGGATTAATTAAGGTTAACTAGGGTGAATGAAAAGTTCCTTAGAGTTAATTAGGGTTACTTAGGACTAACTAGGGTTAATCGGGTTCAATTGGGGTTAATTAATATTAATTAAGGCCAATTAGAGTTAATTAGGACTAACTAGGGCTAATTAGGGTTTACTTAGATTAATTAGGACTAATTTGTGTTAATTAGGACTAATTAGAGCTAATTAACGCTAATTACGGTTAATCGGGTTCAATTAGGGTTACTTAGTATTAATTAGGAATTAATTAGGGTTAATTAAACTCCTTGTACAATTAAACATTATAACAATTATAACAAACCATATACATTATAACAAATTAAATTCAATTACACTACACATTATAACAAATTAAATTCAATTATACTTACATGAATTAAAATAAATCACGGTAAAATGGAGCTTACAAGAGGTGGTGCGGCGGCGGTGGTGGTGCGGCAGTGGAGGGATTGAGAGAAGTGAGGGGCACGACGTCGGGGGGGGGGGGGGGGGGGGGTGGGGGGCGTCGCCGGAGGGAGGAAATCAGAGAATGAGTGAGAAACTGAGAGAGAAAACGGGGAGAGAGAAAGAAGGAAAGGGGGCTTGTCAATCACTACAAGAAAAGAGGTCTATAGTGACGAAAAAGCCAACGGTACACAAGGGCCTGTAAGCATAAGTGTTGTTATGCCAACGGTAATAACGGTCCGTGGGCACAAGTGTTGTTATGCCAACGGTACACAAGGCCCCGTGGGCATAAGTGTTGTTATGCCAACGGTAACAACGGTCCGTGGGCACAAGCGTTGTTATGCCAACGGTACAGAAGGGCCCGTGGGCATAAGTGTTGTTATGCCAACGGTATACAAGGGCCCGTGGGCATAAGTCTTGTTATGCCAACGGTAATAACAGCCCGTGGGCACAAGTGTTGTTATGCCAACGGTACCCAAGGGCCCGTGGGCATAAGTGTTGTTATGCCAACAGTAACAACGGTCCGTGGGCACAAGTGTTGTTATGCCAACGGTACAGAAAGGTCCGTGAGCACAAGTCTTATTATGCCAACGGTACAGAAGGGCCCGTGGGCACAAGTCTTGTTATGCCAACGACAACAAAGATCCATGGGCACAAGTTTGTTATGCCACCGACAATAATAGCTACGTACTATACCACCACAATCAATATTCACTACCTCCACTAGCTAGGCACATGCCCACTACCCACTGATCGCCCAGCCATGAGCTCCATCAACTAATCACCAATGACTGTGGTGATAGGCTCGACGACCGTAATTGTAATGGTGGCCGGTATATCAATTTATTCTGATAAATCCAACTGCAACAATAGAAATCTAGCCACCTCTATAATTCTGAGAGTTATCTCATCCCTCAATCTCCTTTCTTTCCTTCTCACACGTAACACACTACACTTAATTCTTCTGTGATGCTGGCTGGCTAGTCTCCAATTTCAAATAATTAGGTCGTGCAGGAAAGTTGATGTTAGTGGTCTGGTAGTTGGGGGAGGGGCAGACGGGGTATTTATGTTTCTCTTTATGGGGGGGGGGGTGTTGGTGGATGATGAGTAGGGGGGTATAGATGTGGGGTTGATCGATCGGTAGTTGAAGTCGGGTAGGGGATTGTGCAGTGGTGGAAAGGTGGTAAGGAAGGGGAGCGAGGGGCATACATGATGGTGGGGGGAAGGGTTAGGAGGTGGGTGCCGACAAAAAGTCAACGGTACACAATGACCGTTGATACAAGTGTTATTATACAAACTCTTGACTTATATTCCAGATGATTCATGATGGTCAAAGCCCGCGACTCATAATCGTAGAGATTGGCGTAAAAATTGGCGGGTTAATTAGACGGGCATGCAAACTTAGAAAAAAGTTTAGCAGGTTAATTTGGTGGGCATGAAAACTTAGAAAAAAAAAAAGAGCGGGCATAAAATTACGAAGCACAGATTAGTATGAAAAACATAAATTTTTTCTAATCATGTAGACACGATTCACAATCGTGGAGATTGGCATAAAATTGGCGGGCACGAAAACTTATCAGAAAAAATTTAGCGGGTAAAAATTGGAGGGATAATTAGGCGGGCATGAAAACTTATCAAAAAAAAAAATTAGCGGGTAAAAATTGGCGGATTAATTAGGCGGGTACGAAAACTTATAGAAAAATTTGTGGGTAAAAATTAGAGGGTAAATTAGCGGGAATTATGAGATAAGAAATAGGGGGCATAAAATTAGCTTGCACGTATATCAATAACGAGATTCACTACCTCTCTCTCTCATCACACAAACAAGCCGCATCCCCGTCAAACGCCGCAGCCCCTCTGGTTGCGCCCCTCCGCAACCCGTCACACGCCGCTGCTCTTCTGGTTGCCCTCCTCCGCTGCCGCTTCTCTGCTGGCTGCTACTGCCTTCCTCCGCTGCCGCGCTGCAGTCCATCACTTCCGCCTCCCTCTCTCTTTGGCGCTGCCACAGGTACAAATTCATTCGACCAATTTTTTGTTTGCCTATGCATCTAATTACGTTATCGCACCCCTCAGCGCCGCCGTCACATCCTTGCTCCGCCACATCCATCCCGCCACACAAATTATTAGGAAAACACATTTGTCCTGGTTGATTCTTTTTTACAAGTAATTATTGGCTTGCTGATTTGTATTGTGTTGTAGTTTTTGAAGTGTGGTGAATGTGTCAGGTGTAGTTATGAAGGTTTTGGTTGAATTATTTAGTCGTAGTTACTTAGGATGCCAAGTTTGATGACACCATAACGCGTGAATGGTCAATTGGTTTTGTTGTGCTTTTGTTGTCAGCAGGATGGTTTTTATTTTCTGCCATTTACTTTAGACCTCTACAGTGTCTCATATTAGCTACAACATTAGGAGTAATTTACTCATGGCATCCTTATAATTACAGGATTAATTGATCAAATGTTGTAGTTAGATAGCCGTCCAGAGAGGTTGTCCAGTGCACGAAGCTCTCGTCACTGCAAATTCCAGAAGGAAAAGGAGGAGAGAGAGGGGTGTGTTCATGTAACAATCTAAAGCCATGGATTTCCATAGCACCAGGCCATAAATTTTAGGGTAGCCTTCTTTGTGGTCCTTAAGGTAGATCTAACAATCAATAGTCAATTTAAAGCTGTCTTGATGTTATACACTAGTTGTCAAGAAGGTTAACTGTTTAAGAGACTTAAAAGAGCTCAAGTCCTTTTTGTGTTCATTGGAGGCCACTTGGATCTTGGTACAAAGTAGTGATAGTCCTCCGCCTTTCTCACTGGTTTCTCTTGGTATTACGCAAGAGACTTCACGAGCCGAACTAGCACGCTAACGTAAAACTTGCAAGCAAGTTGTTAAATCTTGGTTAGCAGAGTAGAAGAACTGAAGAAGGGAAAATAATGGCCCAAAAGTTCCACTGGAGAGAGACCCCCCTTCTTTGCTCTTTATTCGTTCCCCTTCTTCCCAAGAGATAATTTGATGGACCCGTGACACTAAGGTCCCACCTGAACATCTTTTAGGAGAGGCCACAATGACCCAATTCAGTTTTCTAGTCAAGGTGCTTTAATGCAAACTTTGAAATTGTGCAAAGACAATCATGCAAAGGTGGTTCCTTTACTCGGTACATCTAAAGGCACACTCAACTATCTTTCTTGATTTGAAGAGAAGAGACCAGACCCTGATGAGTAGAGACATGAGAGTGTGGGACTGTTTCTGATGATGAAAGAGGAGAAAATAAGAAGAGGGTGAGTGTGATGGAAAATGGGGATAAGCCAGAAGACATGTTTGGTGGCGAGGTCCCAATTTGTGCTTTGTTTGCTTGTTGGTTTTTGTGGGGGTACAATTCCTGGGTGGACTTTGGACCTTATGGTTGGTGGGTGATTCATTAATGGGGAAATTTGACACTTTCATGTGCATTACTTTGGTCATGCCAATCATCAATTTTTTCAACTGCATATTGATCCATCAAAGTATTGACCAGACATCAACTACACTTCATTAATGTAGCAGGAACCATGAACTCACATTCTAGCATGACATATTTGACCACATCCGGAATTTCTCAATCATTTTCAATCATTTCAGCTCATTCTACTGTATAGACAAATAAGAGCTTGAGAACTGTTGAGTTTTAAGTGAAGTAGTTCTGTATTTTCAAGTCATTTTGTTAAGTAAGAAACGAATTATGATGTTCCACAATTTCATCAATTTTGTTATTTATGAAAGAGGGCACCAGTGATTCCTTTCTCATGATCGTCTACCGGTAGAATTGGAGTTTATCAGTTAGGGTTGCTCAAAATCCTTGAACATATGTTGCTAAAAGATTTTAATGACATCTCAATTGATACTTTATTGCTAAAGTGCTAGTAGAAACGCGCAGCAATGAGCTTTAACAATGGCTTTTTTTCCAGATTATGAACAGTATTGAATAAGTGTTATTTCCGTAGGGGTAGCAAGGATTAAAGGTGCATCAGTGCGACGGTGGTATTTCCGTAGCGTATACTGATACGTGCATGTATGACATTAATTCTAACTATGTTAGAAATCTAATCCCAAGCTCAAACCCACGCTCTTTGTATATTTTCGTACAACATCCAAATTAATTCTCCATGCTTTGATAGGTGCATATATTACATTAGTTCTAACTAGGTTATAATTTGCATGAAGGAAGATACCATGGACAAAGATTGGTTAAACCTTTCAAGGGCATCTCCGGCGTACTACCAAGGCGTTAATAGTTTTCTTGATTTTGCATTTGATAATGTGGGTACAATTTCAGGAGAGATTTTGTGTAACGCCCCGAATATTTTTATGCGGAGCGTTAATGCCGAATATACAGAGATCGAATAAAATTTCCATAATTATCAAAAGACTTCAAATTGGTAAATCAGAGCATACACTAAAATTCCAAACGAGACAATATCGAAAGTCTCCCAAACGAAATCAGAAAACCTTAAAATATCATAACAACGGAGTCAGAAAGATCTTTACTCTTTATCATAAATCTCCCAAACGGTCAATCAGATCATATACTAATAATTTCCAAAAAAAACATCAATATCTGACATAGGGGCCCAAAGCCTTTATACAATCCAAAAATTTTCTCCAACACGGAGTTCAAAACGAAACCTAAATAATACCAACTTGTCTTAATTAAATACACTTAATGTCAATACTAACTCTGAAATAAGGCAGCTAACTTTGGTCACACAGCTAGCCCTTCAAATCTGAAATCCCACCTACTAACCACCTGAAAGGAAAAATAATAAGGGGATGAGCCAAATGCCCAGTAAGGTCGCTCAAAGGACCAATCAGTCGAAAACCAAAAATATCTGAGAAACGAAATTTCAGAAGTACCAAATTTGTTTCAACGGAACAGATAATCAAACCAGATTTCGAATGTCAAAACATTTCTGAATACAAAGACAAACACAAAGGTTCCAACAGAATGGACATCAAACACAAATTCAAATGCCAAAATATATCAGAGTTCGGAAATAGACAATAGAGATGTCAGACCGAATATCATATGTCAAAATGTATCTGAATACGGAGACAGACACTATCGGACCAAATATCAAATATCAAAATCCATCTGAGTTCGGAAACAGATACTATCGAAACAGACACTAGAGAGCCATTCAGAAAATGGTCACATACGTCACTCCTGACATATGAGGCCGGTTCGGAAAGTAAGATCGCGATCTCTAGCTCAACTCCCCTGAGCTAGCCCACGTTTCAATCCACGTGGGTAAGTCAGAAATAAGTCACATACACTGTGACATGGCTCATAAAGTCACCAAAACAAAATCTCAAAATAACCGTTATCAAATATCGGACAAATCAAACCATATTCAGAAGTTTCAAAATCACATTATCAAACAACGAACTCGTCAAACAATAAGTGGAGTTCCCGAAAATAATAACGATCATAAATCACTGAAACGACGATATCAATACGTCAATATTCTAAGGTCAAACAAATCTGACGGGATTTGATTTTCACAAATCATAGATTTGACAACAAGTCATTCTTAACAGAGTTCAAAACAGAAAGGAGATGAAGAATCACTTATCCCCATATGAAAAGGTTCGGATTTCAAAGAATCTAAAGACTTACATTAGCGATTGGTCCATCACTGATTCGAATTTCAAAAGTAAACCCTTACCTTAATCAAGCCTCTTGAGAGTCACAAATCCTTAAGCAAATCCTTAAGCTCCTCCTTAGAGCTTCCAAATTTTCCAAGCCATCTTCTCCAATCTCTCTCTTTCTCTTCCTCTTCCTCTCTCTCTCTCTCTCGTACAAAGGAGAAGAAAAGAATCAGAGAACCCCCCAAAAAGGCTAGAAATGAAAATATAACACTATTTATATAGAGGGACAAAAATTTTAAGTTTGCATTCGAATGAACCACTTTGAGTCGACTAAAACACACTTTGAGTCGACTGAAATACAAACTTTGAGTCGAATGAAAATATATATATATTTTTTTCACATTTAGTCGACTAAAACACTCTTAGTCGACTAAAACCCACTTTAAGTCGAATCAAACACTTTAAGTCGACTAATCCTCACTTTTAGTCGAAGCTTTCCAAAAACACTGTTCAAAATCACTGTTCATGGTTACTGTTCAAAATCACTGTTTATGGTACTGTTCAAAATCACTGTTCATCGACCAAACTTTTAGTCGACTGAAATCACTCTTTTAGTCGACTAAAACCTTTAAATTCGACTAAAACCTATAACTTCGACTAAAACTCCAAAAAAAAACCATTTTTACACAATTTAAATACTTTTTAGTCGACCGAAACACTTTTAGTCGACCAAAACACTCTTTTAGTCGACTAAAACCTTTTAAATTCGACTAAAACTTCAGAAAATCATTTTTATTTGAAGCCAAACTATTTTTCCTTCGACCAAATATTTCAGAACTCAAAAACTTTATAATCAATAAGTTTTGATTCGAATGAAACCACTTTTATTCAACCGAAAATTTCAGAAACAGTCCCAATTCATTTCTTAATGTGAACAAAAGACCACAAACTTAATTAATCAAAAATATTATTTTCCCACAAGGAAAAGAAAATTTCGGGGTATTACATTCTTCCCCCCTTAAAAAATTCCGTCCTCGGAATTTAAAACGATTCTTAATTATCAAAAGTAGCTCCTCGCTTCCCAACACGAGTCAAAACATTCCTCATACCATAACTGAAATTCTAACTTCGAAACATGGCTTAACTAGCCTACGAAATGGACTGAGCGAAAACTTCGGCTTTCAAAATTTTGACAATCGAAATCAATCTCCAATACATAACGCTTGCACTGCGCTACTCTGATAATATACCAAATCATATATTTTACAAAATCCGGATAACACGCTTAACTTTAAGCCTGAGGTGCACCAAGTACTAAACAATTTCGCATACTATCTGACATGCCGTACGAAATTCAAACTTAAGTTTTTAGCCTCCATTGTCATCACCATCCCAAAAATATATTCAGATTGCTCCTCAAAGTATTTATACTTGACTAACAATGAAACACACTGAATCAAGTTACTCTAAACAAAATTCAAATGATCTGAAACCAATACAATACCGACAGGCTCACGTTATGCCATTTGCTAACACATTAAACCACAGCCTTGGTACAAAGCCTAACATTGTCACGGGTAACTTCCATCATACCCCAAAAGTAATAATCAATCTTCGTACTAATCACAAGGATTTATACTCAAAAACCTTCAAATCAAAATTTTTTTTTTTTTTTCGCCCGTACAAAATCACAATTGAGCCATATCAATACGCTCTTAATAACATTTCACTAATAACTAAGTGAACACATAACCAAAGTTGACAAACTCTTATACGCCTCCCATCCAAAGCTTCATCCACATTGTTAGACTTTCAAATATGATTATCCATGATCAATCACCAACATCGAATATTCAAAGATTCAATACTCCAAAAACATTTTATTACTTCAAACACACGGTTACTTAAGGCAGCATCAAGCTCAACATCTTGCCCATACTTTTCAACTACAAAAGATCACAAACTCAAAATCTAAGGCTTAACTAAATTAAACCCACAAAACGTTTAAGCAATTCAATAACCAAACCATGAGATCACCTAAGGATCAATATTTTCCTCCATCAAATTTGATTTTGACATCAAAATCAAAACCATCAGATAACATTCAAAGCATACTTCGTCAATTTAGCCGATATGAATAACCAATATCGACTAGCACTTGTCATACCAAAAGTCACCACACTTTCACCACGCACACGGATGCCTCAAAGCAAAATCGGTCGAAACTATTATCAAATTTATCACAGAGAAAACTTTATTATTCTTAATTTCACATTTATATCGCACATCCACCAAAGATTTAAGCCTTCAAGCTACCACATCATTTATATCTCTCAGTCACAAACTTTACAGATAACTTCTAGTTTTCAGAGTTATTCATCCAAAGATCATAATCATCCTCTTTTCTAAAGCAATCCATCTTGGCATCATCAGAAGTCGATCAGTCCAGTCCATACCCCCAAAATAAGATCAAAGTATTTCATATCCAGAAAATCATGTCAACTCTTAAATATCGAAATCAATACGGATGGGGCAAGAATTGTAAACCATAAGGGTCACCTCAGAATTCCATAAAGGTATCTACACAGACACGTTTCAAATTTCTAGGTTCAAAACTTAGATGCTCACAAAAGAATATCGGAACAACAAAATAAAAATGGACATTATAATCTAGTAATGCCAAATCTTCCTTTCAAATTTCCGCACGAAGTCTCTATCACTATATCAATTATTTTCTGAGATCACAACCCCTTTCCATACACTATTCGATAGAGTTACTCATAAACATCCAAAGATCATAGTCATATCCTTCAACTATTCTCCTTGATTAACACTTCAAATATCCAAAATCCAGAGACGACTAACATTCGTTCTACGATTGCGTACTCAACCCAATCCCAAAACTTATAGCCAATCTCAATCTTATGCTCTAATATGAAATAATTTCTCCAAACTTAATCCACCTTTTTGAGGTTCAATCCCAATCACATATGTCTTAGGCTTAGGAGTCTACAGAATCTCAAACCTAAGCTCTGATACCATCTGTAACGCCCCAAATATTTTTATGCGGAGCGTTAATGCCGAATATACAGAGATCGAATAAAATTTCCATAATTATCAAAAGACTTCAAATTGGTAAATCAGAGCATACACTAAAATTCCAAACGAGACAATATCGAAAGTCTCCCAAACGAAATCAGAAAACCTTAAAATATCATAACAACGGAGTCAGAAAGATCTTTACTCTTTATCATAAATCTCCCAAACGGTCAATCAGATCATATACTAATAATTTCCAAAAAAAACATCAATATCTGACATAGGGGCCCAAAGCCTTTATACAATCCAAAAATTTTCTCCAACACGGAGTTCAAAACGAAACCTAAATAATACCAACTTGTCCTAATTAAATACACTTAATGTCAATACTAACTCTGAAATAAGGCAGCTAACTTTGGTCACACAGCTAGCCCTTCAAATCTGAAATCCCACCTACTAACCACCTGAAAGGAAAAATAATAAGGGGATGAGCCAAATGCCCAGTAAGGTCGCTCAAAGGACCAATCAGTCGAAAATAAAAAATATATGAGAAACGAAATTTCAGAAGTACCAAATTTGTTTCAACGGAACAGATAATCAAACCAGATTTCGAATGTCAAAACATTTCTGAATACAAAGACAAACACAAAGGTTCCAACAGAATGGACATCAAACACAAATTCAAATGCCAAAATATATCAGAGTTCGGAAATAGACAATAGAGATGTCAGACCGAATATCATATGTCAAAATGTATCTGAATACGGAGACAGACACTATCGGACCAAATATCAAATATCAAAATTCATCTGAGTTCGGAAACAGATACTATCGAAACAGACACTAGAGAGCCATTCAGAAAATTGTCACATACGTCACTCCTGACATATGAGGCCGGTTCGGAAAGTAAGATCGCAATCTCTAGCTCAACTCCCCTGAGCTAGCCCACGTTTCAATCCACGTGGGTAAGTCAGAAATAAGTCACATACACTGTGACATGGCTCATAAAGTCACCAAAACAAAATCTCAAAATAACCGTTATCAAATATCGGACAAATCAAACCATATTCAGAAGTTTCAAAATCACATTATCAAACAACGAACTCGTCAAACAATAAGTGGAGTTCCCGAAAATAATAACGATCATAAATCACTGAAATGACGATATCAATACGTCAATATTCTAAGGTCAAACAAATCTGACGGGATTTGATTTTCACAAATCATAGATTTGACAACAAGTCATTCTTAACAGAGTTCAAAACAGAAAGGAGATGAAGAATCACTTATCCCCATATGAAAAGGTTCGGATTTCAAAGAATCTAAAGACTTACATGAGCGATTGGTCCATCGCTGATTCGAATTTCAAAAGTAAACCCTTACCTTAATCAAGCCTCTTGAGAGTCACAAATCCTTAAGCAAATCCTTAAGCTCCTCCTTAGAGCTTCCAAATTTTCCAAGCCATCTTCTCCAATCTCTCTCTTTCTCTTCCTCTTCCTCTCTCTCTCTCTCTCTCGTACAAAGGAGAAGAAAAGAATCAGAGAACCCCCCAAAAAGGCTAGAAATGAAAATATAACACTATTTATATAGAGGGACAAAAATTTTAAGTTTGCATTCGAATGAACCACTTTGAGTCGACTAAAACACACTTTGAGTCGACTGAAATACAAACTTTGAGTCGAGTGAAAATATATATTTTTTTCACATTTAGTCGACTAAAACACTCTTAGTCGACTAAAACCCACTTTTAGTCGAATCAAACACTTTAAGTCGACTAATCTTCACTTTTAGTCGAAGCTTTCCAAAAACACTGTTCAAAATCACTGTTCATGGTTACTGTTCAAAATTACTGTTTATGGTACTCTTCAAAATCACTGTTCATTGACCAAACTTTTAGTCGACTGAAATCACTCTTTTAGTCGACTAAAACCTTTAAATTCGACTAAAACCTATAACTTCGACTAAAACTCCAAAAAAAAACCATTTTTACACAATTTAAATACTTTTTAGTCGACCGAAACACTTTTAGTCGACCGAAACACTCTTTTAGTCGACTAAAACCTTTTAAATTCGACTAAAACTTCAGAAAATTATTTTTATTTGAAGCCAAACTATTTTTCCTTCGACCAAATATTTCAGAACTCAAAAACTTTATAATCAATAAGTTTTGATTCGAATGAAACCACTTTTATTCAACCGAAAATTTCAGAAACAGTCCCAATTCATTTTCTTAATGTGAACAAAAGACCACAAACTTAATTAATCAAAAATATTATTTTCCTACAAGGAAAAGAAAATTTCGGGGTATTACATTTTGTGTCCTTGTACGAGGTGTGTCAACTGCTTATTTCAAAATCGTGTTACAGTGGAAGAACATTTGGTTAGGAGGGGCTTTGCAAGCCACTATCGGGTATGGACTGAACATGGTGAGGTTGAAGGCAATGCTAATCGGACACCTGGTGATGATGTTGGTAACGAGGGTGCCACTACCGAAGTTGATGCCGAAGTAAATTTAATGCCCGAACTGGTAAATGACGTCTTCAGAAATCAATTTCAAGATGATCCTTGCACCAAAGCTACAAAATTTGAGATGTACATGAATGAAGCAAACCAAGAACTATATCCAGGATGCAAGTCTGAGACTAAGTTGTCTTTTATCGTTTGGCTTTTTAATTTGAAGTGTAATAGTAAGTGGAGTGACAGGTCGTTTGACAAGTTGATAGCCAAGTTGAAAGTGATACTTCCTGTTGGTGAGAAATTGCCTAATAACTTCTACGAAACTAAGAAGATGATTGGTGACTTAGGATTTAGTTATCAAAAGATTGATGCGTGTCCAAACGATTGCATGTTGTATTGGAAGGAGAACGACAAGAAAAGCTCTTGTTCAATCTGTAAGGCAACAAGGTGGAAGATGGTTCAAGGTAAGCCAGTAGATGAGGATGTAGCCGGACCTTCTAAGTCAAAAATTCAAAGAGTTGCTCTGAAACAGTTGCGGCACTTCCCATTAATTCAAAGTTTACAAAGGCTCTATATGTCACCCGCAACAGCAATAGACATGACATGGCATGATGCCAAACGCCGGAAAGATGGCGTCTATCACCATCCGGCTGACTCTCTAGCGTGGAAACACTTTGATGAAATGCATCCAACATTCGCCTCCGATCGTCGCAATGTTAGGCTTGGCTTGTCAACTGATGGTATGGATCCTTACACCCATGGATCGAGTCACAGTATATGGCCGGTGATTGTGGTTGTGTACAACTTACCCCCGGGATTGTGTATGAAACAGTCTCATTTCATTATGCCATTGTTGATACCTGGACCCACTTCCCCTGGTAATGACATTGACATTTATCTAAGGCCATTAATTGAAGAGCTTAAGGTCTTGTTTGTCGGGGTTGAAACGTATGATGCTGCGACAAAGACTACATTTACAATGCGTGCAGCTGTTTTGTGGACCGTAAGTGACTTTCCAGCTTTGGCCATGGTATTTGGATGGAGCACCAAAGGTAAGTTAGCCTGTCCAGTTTGCCTAGGAAGTACATGCTCAGAATGGATGCGTGGTAAGCAATGTTACATGAGACATCGTTGTTTTCTGGAGTTGGATCACAAATTTAGGCGTGATAAACGAAGTTTCAATGGAGAATGTGAGTTTAGGGAAGCTCCCGTGGTGCCTTCTGGGTTTGATATAGCTGAAATGTAAGTGATATTAATGTCACTTTTGGAAAGAAAAGTAAACACACGGTTCCCAAAGCTGCTACACATAATTGGAGGAAAAGAAGCATTTTCTTTGAATTGTCATATTGGAAGACCCTTCTTCATCGCCACAATTTGGACGTAATGCACATCGAGAAAAATATTTGTGATAGCCTTATTGGGACTCTATTGAGTCTAAAGGGGAAGACAAAGGATAATTTAAAAGCTCGTCTTGACCTTCAAGATCGGAATATTAGACCAGAATTGCATCCAAGGCCTGTTGGTACATCTCGCGAGCAGTACGAATTGCCCGCTGCATGCTATACGATGTCAAAAGTTGAGAAAACAAAGGTTCTTGAAGTGTTGAAGAATGTTAAGGTTCCGGATGGATATTCGTCAAATATCTCTAGATGTGTGAATGTCAAAGAGCGTAAGATTTCAGGGTTAAAAAGCCATGACTGTCACATATTGATGCAACAACTTCTCCCGATAGCGATTAGAGGGTCACTATCTCCCCATGTTTGCTCTGCTGTGATTGATATGTGTCATTTTTTTAGAGATTTGTGTTCGACTAATTATCGAGTCGAAGACTTTGAGCGGTTAAACAAGAAGATAGCAGAAATCATATGTCGCCTTGAAACGATATTCCCTCCATCGTTCTTTGATATAATGGTGCATTTGCCTATTCACTTAGCTGAAGAAGCTAGGATTGCTGGTCCAGTGAAATATCGTCAGATGTTTCCTTTTGAAAGGTTTGAATTTTCATATTATAAAGTACTTCTACTAGTAATGTTGCAAATACGGATGCGGTGATGTGTTTTTATGCGATGTGCACAGGTATATGTATAAGATTAAAGGGTACATTAGATGTAGAAGTCGTCCTGATGGGTCGATTGCAGAAGGCTATATTGCAGAACAATGCCTTACATTCTACTCAAGGTACCTAGGAGATGTGGATGCTTCTTGGAATCGAGTTGGGAGGAATGATGATGGATACATTCAAAAGAGGTCAAACTTATCCATATTTGAACAAATAGGTCGTTTTTTAGGAAATCCTTCGCACGTTCCTCTTGATTCCAACGACAAAGAGATGGCTCATCAGTATATGTTATCCAATTGTGATGAGGTTGAGAAGTACCTCAAGTAAGAATAAAGAATAAATTTGTTTATCTATTTTTCACAAGCGTTCATATCAGCACGAGGTGTTTATGTGTGCATGAATGCAGGATTTGGAGGGATACATACGAATAAAGGATGAGAAAGCGTAAAAGGATGTTGCAATGGGATCTTGATACAGCACAAAAGAAAGAATTTTCTTCGTGGTTTCGTGATTATGTAAGTCACTTAGATATATATTAATAACTAAATGCGAATATATAGACATACATATGGTGTGTGTGTCTCTGTGTCTCTGTGTATACACATACACACACACATAGAACTATATGTGTATAACGTACATGCACATGCTTCAGGACTGCCGTAGTTAAACTTCCTCTTAATCGCAGATTAGATCCGTGGAAGATGAGGCCTCTAAAGAAGTAAAAGCGCTTGCACGTGGTCCAAACGATATATGCAAGAAATGCAAGGGCTACTTAGTAAATGGGTACCGCTTTCACACAGAGAGCCTTGAAAAGAATCGTAAGACGCAAAACAACGGCGTATTTGTGACTGCAATGACCCGGGGATATTCCTCAGCCAAAGATACGAACCCTGCAGATGAGCTTTTGGAATACTTTGGTGTTCTAGAAGACATAATAGAGCTGGATTATTACGGAGTTGGCAAGGCGGTGTTGTTCAAGTGTAAATGGTACGACGTGAAATCACGCGACAGGGGGATTAAAACCGATCGCTATGGGTATACCCTTGTGAACCAAAGAAGGTTTGCTTTTCAAACGGATCCATTTGTATTGCCCTCTCAGGTGGAACAAGTATTCTACGTTGATGATCCAAGGGATAATGGTTGGCGTGTTGTAATAAGAACAAAGCCACGAGATTTGTGTGAAAATGCCGAAGCAGAGCCTGACAACGAGGATGAGTTGCCACTCATGAATTCAAGTTCATTTGCACAACCTATAGAGATAGATACAGACAACATTACCTGGGGTAGGAATGATGTCGAGGGAGAGTTTGTTCATACAAGGGAAAGGCCAAATAGACAGCCAAGGGGACAGTCTAGTCGTTTGAAGAGCAAGGGAATAGGTGATACTTTCATTAATGACAGGGAGGAGGAAAGAGAGTGGGAGGAAGATGCTGAAGAGGAAGAGGAAGAGGAAGAAGAAGCGGGAGTAGAAGAAGAAGACGAAGATGAAGACGAGGTTGCATATGAGGAAGACGACGATTGGGACAGCGAATAAAAGTATCATAATAATTGTTTTTTGTTTAAGCTTTCATTTTTCTTAGATTCATTGTTGAATTCTTAAAAGGAACGAGGCACATTGAAAGGGCATTTCTTCTTTGATTCATATTTCTCAAATACCGGGTGTTTGTCCATATCTAGTTGAATTCTCTTATCAGTATGTGCAAGTCTTTGGTATAGGAAACTGATGTCAATTATGAACTATGACAATCATAAATTATGGACTTGTACATAGATTTTTGTACAAATATGACATATTAATGGAGTAGTCGGGAAGTCATCTATCTTAATTTGTGGTGTTAGTTGTAGATGAATTAGTGGTAGAGGTAACTTTAATTTTACTACACTAGTTTAAAAGATTTCTAGTTTCCAAATTTTACTTAAAGTATTACTCATTGCTTGTGTTAATGGATGCCAAATATGTAGAGACTATTTTCAGATGGCTGGACGGCGACATCGACTTTTCCAGGAAGAGGTAGACGCACCACGATCCGAAGATCAGTTTTCACAGAATCCAGAGGATGATCGTTCACAATTTGAGGGTGCACAAGAGGAGACAGATGATTCTAGCATACCAGGTTATGATATTACTTTATACTTTAGATATGAAATTGGATTACTATGAGCTTACTTGGCAAAAATTCGATAAAATTGATTATATAACACGTGTTACAACTCGTAGTTTATGTCTAAGTGAAATACTATTTTCAGCTCCAAAGAAGGCGCGGGGACCCACGATGTGCGCAAGTATTTGGTCTAGGGAGACGCAAAAGTTTGTGGGGTACAATAACTATGGGCAAATGTATATTGGTGCTGAAAGAGAGATGACTGCGTGGCTTGGGACCTTAGCTCGCAAGTCCAATATCTTCCCTATTCATATAGCGAGTTTTAGAGATTTCACGCAAGGTGATCTAGATGTTGCGTGGGCTGAAATTACGGTATAACTGTCTCTAGATTGTATATTTACTCCTTTCATTTTGTTGTTAAGTACCTATCATCTTTTCCGTTTCTGGTTTATAATTCAGTGCACTTGCTAATGTTTCAACTACTGAAATTGATATGGAAATTGTCTATTTCATGTTGAGGTTTAAATTGTGCTTGCAGAAACGTTACACGACAGACCATCCACTAGCCAAAAAGCATATATTTGAGAGGCTTGACAACATGTGGAGATGTTGGAGGTATGAGTTAAAGCAAAAGTACTTTGTGGAGGGTGATCGAGCAAAATCTCTGCGTAATTTGAATGATCCGA
This sequence comes from Escallonia rubra, assembly GCA_033065855.1. Lineage (NCBI taxonomy): Eukaryota > Viridiplantae > Streptophyta > Magnoliopsida > Escalloniales > Escalloniaceae > Escallonia > Escallonia rubra. The sequence goes on along the minus strand of JAVXUO010002291.1, from coordinate 23,405 downwards.
GGGTGGACAAAAGCCAGTGGGAGGTATTAGTTAACTATTGGTTAACTGATGAAGCAAAGGTAAATGATCATTTGCATGATACACTTAGTGACGTTTATGCTTCCTATACTAATGTGAAAATGAAAACCAGAAAGAGTCGACAACCAACTCAAACAACCGAAAAGGAAACTTGATAGGGCATACGTTAGGCTCAAAGTCTATGCCAAGGAAGCAGCAAGAACTGGTAAACATTTTGTTAATACGTGACAAATGTATGTCATGTGTATTTGTTGATTAGTGACGTATACTTACTTGCTATTGTTTATTACTTGGTAGTACATAAAAGATGGAAAGATTCGTTCCCGAACGGAGATGTACATAGTCTCACGCACTCACAAGGATGGGACTGTCCTAGAGTCTGCAAAGGGAAAGCTAGTAAGTTCTATACAACATCCTTTCATTGTCTAACGACACTTATTCTGTCAACTAGTTATATTTCAGCATTAAATGTGTTATTAAATGGTATTTGTAAGGGCAACAATGCTATCGTATTAGATATTGACTTGGTTCACCTAGCTTTGGTTCGTGTGTTTGTGTCGGACGGCATCATTATTAAAGACGGTCTCAATGGTCCCGTCCCGTCGACTTCTCGATCGTGCCTATATATAGGGCCTTTTGATTTCCACACTTGCAAATATAGATCTGAATTACCAAATTTATTAGAAGAAGTTCCTCTTTTATCTGGAGAAAATCTCTTGTACAAATGTCAGCTGGTACTATAGAATCCCTTGTCATACGTACGAAGCTGCTAAAGTAGCCTTTTACGTTGGTCTCCAAAAGTCACCAGCTCTTGTTTACTCACACATAGAGATCGAACAAGGAAAAACATGTGTTATAAGCAGCAAAATCCTGTTCCTTCCACTCTCGTGTACGCATGCAATGTGCGTGCACATGCACACGCACTTGGGAGAGACATGAATTGGACAAAGAAGGACAGAGATGCATCAAGTATTTTTCAAAACTGAATTAAAGCCTTTTGAAGATCTTAAGAAGATTGGTTCCAAGTGTTTAAAGGGTAGGACACCATCCTATCAAAAACTTAATCAAACAAAGGTAAGTATGTCCAAGAAAGCACTAATGACCAATAATTTCGGTTTTAGTGCTTAAAAGTCAAGGTTTTTGGATTTTCTGGAAAAGCAAAATCTGCAATTTGAATTAAAGAACCAAGTAAATCTATATTCAAAGATTGATGCCCAGTGAAGCTTGGAGCATAATTGAGACAACTAACCATAGCACCCATCACGCCACTGCTATAGTTTGAACTAGTGCAAGATGAGGTCTGGAGAAGAACCAGATACTTCCGTCCTTTTGCTTTGATGACTAAGTAAAAAGCATGACAAAACCAGTGGGACAAAAAGTATGTCCGCACTCTTTGGGTCTCGGGTATCAACTGAGCTGCGCCACTCAAATAGAGCCAAGATTGGGTACTACAGCCGTTTGGTGCAAGACATTGAGATCACGGAAAGTAGATACTTGTCCCGTATAAATTGAGAAGAAAGAAAGGCAGGCTCTTCAGATTCACGAGTAAGGAAAACTGGTAAATGTACCATGATGATAGTTGTTCACTGAAAATCTGCTGCTCGACTGCTCCACCGAAGCTCACTCTCTTTGCTGTTTTGTTTCGGCTGTTTCTCCTGCTGCTTTGTTACTCCGACTCTCTCCTAATTTCTCACTCTCTTCCCCGTTTGCTGCTCGGCTGCTCCATTTCATATGTTATTTTGCTACAGTGTTGTTACCTCAATTTCTCCTAATTTCTGTTTGGTTTAGGCTGCCGCTGTTTAGCTTTAGTCATTGCTTGTTGCTCAATGTTTTACACCTTCCAATTTGGACTATGCATAAACACCCCAATTTCTGCTGCTACAGTGTTGCTGGCCTGCTACAGTGTTGCTGGCCTGCTACAGTGCTACCTCAATTTTCTTCTCCTAATTTCTCGTGTACATGGCTTCTGCCTCCACTGGTATACACATGTTCTGATTGCTTAACTGAGTTGATTGGCTTTGCTCTTGTTGTGGTTTGTTGGATGGAATGGATTTGGCTTAGTTTGATCTTAGATATCTGAACTCAGTTTATAGATAATTGTTAGCTAGTTAATCGTAAGTTTTGTTGTTATATATGGTCATTGATTCCCATTTTGGTTTCTGGTGAAATTGGAAATTTTCTCACGGGTTTTTGTCTCTTAGGATGATATAAAAAAGAAACAAGATGCTGTTGCAACGTCACCAGATGGGCCCAACATACTAGCTACTGGTCGCGATGACCTACTTTCACGGACTTGTGGTAAAGATGGCCATGGCAGAGTTCGTTGCATGAGTTTGGGGGCCAATATTACAAACACCTTTGGCAGAAGTCGAAGGATTACTGCTGATCCTGGGCCAGATTTAATGGAAGAGCTCGTTGTGCTGAGAGAGAAAGTGGCTGAAGTTGATGCAATGAAGTCTCAGCTAGACGAACTGAACACGATGAAGTCTGAATTAGAAGTATTCAAGAGCATGAAATCTCAATTAGAAGAATTCAACAAAATGAAGTCTATGATGGACGACTTCGAGGCTAATTTCATGCAAAGCCAGAGTCAAGTTCAAAGGCCTTTAAATACTCAGGTAACATCTACTTCCTATGGTTTGAATCAATTGAACCGGTGGAGTTCCATTGGTGTCAAACTTTCAATCTATTGGTAAATGTAGACTTTTAGAGTTAATTTGGGATAATCAGCGATACATTTTATATAACTTAGATTTGAGAGTTGGTCCAGTGACAAACTGAGCCAATGAGATTTTGTATACTCGAAGGTATGGCACTATTTGATGAGTGATATGATGCACTTTGCTATGAGGATATTTGATTGGTGACACGGAGAGGTATTTGATTGATAACATGGAGAGGTAGAGAGATGAGTTGTTATTTGAATGGTTAGTTGATTGGTGACATGGATAGGTAGAGAGAGTTGTTATTTGATTAGTTAGTTGATTGATGACATGGAGAGGTAGAGAGACGAGTTATTATTTGATTGGTTATTTGATAAATGAGATGTTACTCTTCGCCTCTTATTTTTGAGCTTATGTTGTTCTTTTTCTTTTTGCCTATGAAAAACATGATATACATTCTTGTTTTGTATCACTTGAATAATAAGTAATTGGTGTCCCATTTTGTAGGATGGTTGTGATGGCGAGGAGCAAGAAGCAAACAATGCAAATGAAGACGAGTTTCCTTGAGTTGTTCGTGGTTTGTACTCGAGTGTGGTTGGTTTATATGTTTCATTAGTATTAGGTTATTTCGGGGACATCAAGATTTGTTAGAGTAAAACATGAAAACTTTTAGAATCTTTGTTGGGATGATAATGGTGAAATCTTTTGTGATTGGTATTGCAATTAATGGTCAGATTGATGTCTTTTCTATGCAATTAGGTGTTTGAGGATTATAAAATTGTTATGGTTCGATGATGTTTATTCCGTGCACTGTTGTGAAATGAATTAGATGCAATAATTAGTGACGATAAATATGTATCCAGAAAAAGCAGGAAAGGCCTACGGTATATCTGTTGCCAAAAGTTTAAACATCGTTGGCAAAGTGGAAAAAAGGCAACGACATATTTGTCGCCAAAAGTTTGAAAAATCGTAGGCATAGTTAGAAAAGGCTATGGTAATTCGGTAAGTAAAAATGAAAAAAATCGTGGGCATAGTCTTAAAGGCCTACGGTGCAACTGTAGGCATAGATAGAAAAGGCTACTGTAATTCCGTAAGTAAAAATAAAAAAAAAATCGTGGGCATATGTATGAAAGGCCTTCGGTGCAACCGTAGGCATAGAGGGAAAAAGGCTTACAGTATGTCTGTAGGTAAAAGTCTTGAAAGCCGTAGGCATAGAAGGAGATGAGCCTACGTTACATCCGTAGGCAAAAGTTCTGAAAACCGTAGGAATAGGAATGAAAAAGCCTACGGTATATCCGTAGGCAAAAGTCTTAAAAACCGTTGGCGTAAGGGACTTAAGCCAAACTCGGCATATGTATGTCCCTACGGAACAGCCGTTGGCTTATGTCTTTACTTCCGTAGGCATATGTTTATGCCATCGGAAGAAGCACCCACGGTATACTACCGTAGGCATAGGCTATGCCTACGGTACTTTTGAGCTATGCCAACGATTTAGTACCGTAGGCATAAACCGTTTCTCTCGTAGTGAATGAAATTCATCTTTAAGTGACGGGTATTTTTAGTGACGGAAAACTCCGCCGCTAAAACACTTTTTAGTGACGGAATGTCTAGCCACGGGGCAATTCCGTCGCTAAACATATATTTAAAAACTTGATCGAAATTATAAATTTTTTAAAAACTGTTAGCGACGGAAAAGCCGTGGCTAAAAACCCATTGGTAAAAATCTGTCGGTAAATATTTTTACCGACAGACTTCCCCTTCGACGCAAAAAATCCGTCGGTAAAAACCCTTTTTCTTGCAGTGAAACCATTGCTCCTAATATGCTAATTCATTTTTTTATTTCTCTCTAGAAAATTGAGAGCAGAAATAAGTGTATATACATGTATACATATTCAGCGACGAAAAGGGAATAGGAAAACATATGACACGTGGACATAGTACTTCCCGTTACATAAGTTTTAGCGACCAAGAAGGATTGAGCTTATGTTGTATTTGAATTATACCCACACGGTCGCCCAGACTCACTCCCACACCACCACCAACAATTACAACCAAAGTTGGGACGAGTTGAAATTTGGTTTCACTTACGCGGCTAGCCCAGGCGGTTAGACCCACATCCACACTCTCACCACCACCACCACCATAAACAGGCAACTTTGAGTTGATATTCAGCTTCACGCGGCCTCCCCACACCCACACCATTACCCACACCATCAGAACCACCAACACCTACAACCAAAATGGCTGGAACCTTAGTCGAAATGCAGTCTCATGTTATGATTTTAGACCCCCACGGCCAGCTCAACACCCACACCCATCACCGCACTAAGAGATGGCTCTTTGAACTTGAACTAATAAGCACGCCCACACAAGTCTAGAGGAAATGCAAAAACATATGAAGTTGGCTGGAAATTTTACTTCATTTACATGGACGCGCAAACGAAAGAGAAGACTTGGGGGATTAAGCCTCTCTATAAATATCCACTCTTCCTCCCTGAAAAGATGCACAAAACGCAGTGACAAAGAGAAACAGAAAATTAAAGAAACAGGCAGCAAGCTAAGGAAAAAACGGGAGATGTCTGGAGCAAACTCACAGGAAGGGCACGACATGCGAAAGACTGGGCAGGGACCCAAAGGGAAGGCTGGTGGGAGCTTGTTTCCAGCAAAGAAGATTTCCGTGAAGAAGATGGCATTTGGGCGTATTGCACAGTCGGGTGCTTCAGTTGTAAACAGTATCAAGAACAAGAACAAGATCAATCCTGGCGATGATGGGTCTACCTAAATTTAAACATAGTTTACCTTGAACTCCATATGACCTTTTCTTGTGGTGATACTGGTTGTGTTGTTACTTCTTTATAATAGTTTTGTGGGGTTGTTTATGTACTTTTCTGCTATTTGTTTTGTGCTCATGTATGTTTTTATAGTTGACTGGTACGATTTCGATTTCCTTGTATATGGAATATGATGATTTCAGTGATCATACTTTCTATGGTTCCACCGGTGATGTTGTCTTTACTGTTATATATACAGAATAAGCATTATTTTTACTTTGTTCTTTTCTTTATTGTTACTTGAGTTCTTACTATACTATTTGATCTTCATGCCTAATATTATTCCATCTTCCCGAACAGAGAACTTGTTATGGTGTGGTTGCTAAACAGGCTTCAACCTTGTAAACTTTAAAATATAGACTCCAAGCAAATTTATGTCTAAATGAACAACGACTCATAAGGATGCAACCAGGTCTACAAAACATGAATCAAGTGTTGTTCCCAACCTATCTTGGTCGGACCCAAGGGCCCACTAGGGGTCACACTTAGCGCGAACACGTCTACACATTCAACGGTCAACTTTTCAACGCATCGAACCGGTCAAAGTGCGCACGCCCAACTCACCTGCATTTTTTGTTCCGCACGTCTCCTGCGCGCGCCAATTATTTCACGTCAGTGTGACTGACGGTAGCACATTATTTCACGTCAGCGTGACCGAGGGTAGCACATTCGTCACGCTGCGACCACCAGAACACCTTTTCACCAAAAATATCGGCCGACGGCGCAACCGAAGCAACGGGGTCACGGGGTAAAGGCCTTGGCTTACTCCATGGGATCGGCCTCGACCTCCCCCTTGTCTATATGGTCGGCCTCGGCCTCCCATGGGGGTTGGCCTTGGCCTTCCCCCAACCCCCCCCCAAGTTACCCACTTCCCTCGCGATGCCCATTTTCGTGCGTTCTTCACTACGTACGCCTCGTACGTGACTTTGGCACCTTGTTCATTACGTGGATGCGACTCACGGCAACACGCTCGTCGTACCTCGACTATCCAACTACTCGTTGTCCACCAAAACACCAACCGTTGGCGTGCCCGAAAACCACCAAAAGAGGGGAAGTGACCTTGGCCTCCCCTTTGGGGGAGGACCTTGGCCTTGGCCACCCCCTAGGGTCAACCTCGGCCTCCCATGGGGGTTAGCCTTGGCCATCCCCCAAAGTTCGGCCTTCGGCCTCCCTTTCCATGCGTACTTGTCTTCACGAGGTTTTGCATCTTCGTGATGCTCACCAATGCTCGCACACCAACCTCGTTTGATAATTTTGAACATTGATCATTTGTTTGATAATTTTAGGTTGTTAATTGTGCGTTTTAGAATTGTGATTATTGATCGATGATTTTAGGTTATTAGCTGTGTATTTGAAGTAATTGCGATTATGAATTGATGATTTTAGGTTGTTAATTAATGATTTTATATTGTTAATTGTGCATTGAGCATTTGAGATATTGAGATTATTGACGTAGGATGGGACCCAATTGGATTGAATGTGTGATTTTTGTTAATTTTTATTGCATTGAGCATTTGAGAATTGAGAATTGAGATTGTTGACGGAGGATGGGACCCAATTGGATTGAGATACCTGTTAGTTAGCGCAGTGGAGTCTTGGTCAACAGCGACTGTTATGCCGAGAATTGCATGGATTTTTACGGAGAGCTAGATGAGATTGTTGAGCTAACATATCTGGGTTCCCAAAACCGCCTGGTAATGTTCAAGTGTACGTGGTTCGATGTCACATGCAGCAGAGGAATCCGTGTTAGCTCTCAAGGGATTGTAGATGTCAATGTCAAGTCAAGACTTGCATCAGACGAGCCCTTTGTGTTTGCTAGTCAAGCTGTACAAGTCTTTTACGCGGAGGACGTCGCCAATCCCAAATCTCATTGGTATACAACTATCAAGTCCAAGAAATTGCCCGTGACATATGACAGTGAGCTAGACTCCTTTCAAGCCGACCAACCACGTGTCTTGTTCCCTGTTGAGGTCAACAACGAGGAGGACGATCTTCCTCTTCCAACAACACTTATTGTGGGAGAAGAAGTCGTAGATGATGACGCGGAAGATGTTGAAAGTGTTGGAGATGATGTGACCGAGTCTACTGATGAAGAGGATGAATTAGAAGATGAAGAGGACGACGAGTCCCACGAAGAAGAGGGCGACGAGGATAGTGATGAAGATGATTCGCAAACTGAAAATGATTGACTTGTAATGTTGTAACATCACGGGAAGAATGTAGTAACATTTTAGAACTTGGTGTTTATTGATGTGTTTTTGCACATCCGTTCATATATATATATATATATAGTGCCGATGATGATTTATGCCTAAATTATTGTTTTTCACGTGTTAATGTCTTTGTATATAATCTATATGAAGTCAGATATGGATAGGATACGGGCTATTCGTGGCCGGGCTGGACGCCGAGCTGCTTCCTCCCCGGTTAGTCCCACCTCGTCATTGCCTACTGATGACGAGGCACAGAGTGATCGCGGACAGCCATCGGGGGCACAGCCCCAGCTGTCGCCGTCACCGTCGCCCCAGCCCCAGCCATCGCCGTCGCCCCAGCCATCGCCATCGCCCCAGCCGTCTCCATCTTCCGTGGGTTCTACCTCAGGTATAGTTGATAACGGTGTTTCGTACATTTTCGCTAGCCTTATATTTGAACTGTATTAATGTCTGTGTTTTGTAGGATCTCGACGAGGCCGTGGTCCGACACGCGGGGTACGCATCGACCCCCAGCGTAAACAGAGAGTTACGCTCACGCAGGAGGGCCTGTAAGTACTAAAAATATCACCTCATGCCTTATGTTTAAAAATTTTGGGTGTTAATTTATATTTGAACTGTATTAATTAATTTAATTACTTCTTTGGCAGGATCCTGGAGAATATGGCGAGGACGAAGATCGGCGTTCTTGTGAAGGGCCGATTCTTCGAGCCACGCCTGTACTGGAAGGACTGGGATGCCGCTGCGAGGGAGGCCCTATGGGAGGAGTGGCTGGTACGGTGAAGTATTTTTTTCAGCGTTGGTAAATGTTAAATTACAGTTTGTTTTATGTTGTTAATTTGTGTTATTGAATGCATTACAGGAGGGGTTCACGTTTGACACGCCTGAGCAGCAGGTACTGGGGCAGCAGGCTTTCTTTGCCTACATCGGCAAGAATTACCGCCGATGGCTCCACGATGCACGGGACCGGGCGAAGAAGGCGCTGCCCGCGGGTGCCCCGATGACGGACATGACAAAATATCCCCCACATTGGATATCTCACGGTGTATGGGGGGAGATGATAGATCGGTGGGCTGCGGATCCAGGTTGGGACGCCAAGAGTAAGAGCGGGGCTGAGAACAGACAGAACAGAGATCCGACAAACACGGGGGGGTCGGTGCCACACGACATCGTCCGACACATGAACGCGGTCGAGCACCCGGATCTAGAGGAGGATGAGGTCATAGCTCTGACCTATACTCAGACGCACGTGCGGAAGAAGGACAAGGACGAGACGCACCAGGCGGGCGACTATATTTCAGATATTGCCCGGCGGATCGATGTGAGTCAATTTATTTAAGTTAATGTTTTTTCTTTCTATCCTCAATGTCTGTTTCGTTAATTAATGCCCTAACATATCGTTAAACCACTATTTTTGCAGGCCTCGTATGAACAGCTAAGGGGGTCCGAGCAGCAGTCCGGACAGCCATCAGCGTCCACTAGTACGGCTGCGAGTACTGGGGGGTTGAAGCGATGGCTGGATACGCCGGAGGTCGTGAATCGGCCGAAAGGCCGCATACGCGGCCTGCCTAGCACGACTCCTCGTGCCGTGATAGGAGCGTCCTCACCCCCTGCTGCCCCTCCACAGACACCGGCTCCTCGGCCTCAGTTGAACGAGGAGGATATCGAGCGCATTGCTACAGTGGTGTGCCGGATGATGAGGGAGCAGGGAACTGCTGGACCGGCCGCCCCGGCCGCCCCACAGGATCCAGATCCGGGACTCGGGAACCCCTGATGAGCCCCTTCCCGTGCCCGTTCCTAGCTTCCCCCGCCCCCCGCGGACTCTTCTCCCCTCTCCTAACCGGCTATATCCGGTTCCCGACTTGTACATGTATGAGTTTTTTTTATAATAAATATTTTTTATAATTGATTATATATATTTCTTTCTGTATTGATTATTGTGCGTTGTTGTTGAGAATTGAACATTGTATTACAGGTTTAGGTAATTGAAAAATAAAAAAAAAATTTCAAAAAAAAAATTGACTTTTGGCGACGGATTTATTCCGTCGCTAAAGTATTCCTTTCAATCAGTTATTTAGCGACGAAATATTCCATCTCTAAATAAGATTTTTAGCGACGGAATATTCCGTCGCTAAATATTTAATCCGTCGCTAATTAGACAAAAAAGAAAATAAATTAAAATTCTAAAAATATAATTAGCGACGGAATATCCGTCGCTAATGAAAAATAAATCCGTCGGTAAAAATCACATATTTAGCGACGGATTTAAAAATTCCGTCGCTAAACTATTAGTGACGGGCTTTTATACGAGGGATTTTTAGCGACGATGAATCCGTCGCTAATTCTTTTAGCGACGGATTTTGGGCTTTTAACGACGGATATCCCCGTCGCTAAAAGCCTGTTTTCTTGTAGTGCCCCGCCATGGACGTGGAGCATGCTTCGACCTACTCTCTGGAGTGTGAAGCATTCCGAAGGGCTCTGCTCGTAGTGCTTCGGCACGACGACCCTTCGTAGCGGGATAGGCTCGTTACCATAAAGTTATCACCGCCTGGGGTGACTTGCATGACACTAGGCACTGAGCTGCGACCATGTCCACTCACGTTACCGGTGATCATCGGCGCCCCCAAAACGATGACCCCCGGGTTACTCCGGGAGGGGAGCAGGTCTTTGGAGGGCATCTCGCCTAGTCCGCCTGGCAGTTGGCGGATCGGTGGCTGGGGCAACAGGCTTACTCTGATCATGCTGTCGCGGTGTGGTCATTCTTCTCAGACAGGTAGAGCGACGCTGTGTGGGGCAGGCAGCACGAATTTGGGAATCGGCAGTCCAACGAAGAACCGATATTTTTGGACTCCCTGGTGACGTGTCACTCCCAGGGGACGACATGTGGCATTTTATGACATAGGCACATTGTTTCCTATAAATAGTGGAGTTGATGACTCATTCAAGGACTTTTGGCTCATTCTTACAAAATCACTTTTTCACTCTAGAATTTGAAAGCTCTTGGATTCTAGAGAGAGAAACACAAATTGGACATAACATCGGACCGTAGCATTGGACCCTGACTTGGACCTTGATTTGGATTGTCGACTGCCGGCCCTGTTCATCTCAACCTTATCCCCACAGTACTGCCATCCCTCACGGCCTGTCTGGAAAGCTTTGCTCTCTACCTTTACTCTACCCTCACTCTCACTTTGTTCATCTGGAAGCTGACTCGGACTGCAGACTTTGTGGCACCTCCACGTAGGTACGAACCCACTTTCCTTGGCATCATTTTGGCAACTCTGCTGGGGAGGTGAGCATCGTATTGCAGCCTGCCTGTCTGCCATACTTAGGCACCATGCCTGTGCAACAGAGAGCAACGAGGACTACCAGCCAAGGCCTCATCCCTACTGTGCAAGAAGAAACCTACCTTGGTGACCAAGAAGAGACAAGTGCCACACGACTCCTAGATGAACCCTCAGTCACTGCACCCGACGTATAAGTGGTTGTCAGTGCAGCCATACAACAACTTACTCCCACCATAGCCAACTGACAAAACTCTCAGACCACTCTGATGGCCACCATTATGGAAATGCAAAGATCCATACAGGCGTTGGCCTCGCAACAATCCATTCCACCAGTTCAGCCTTCAGAACCTGGGCTGGCTCTTAACGCCGCTCAGGCCACAGTGTCGCGACCACCGTCGCCTCGATCGTCCAGACCCTGGGCGGTTTGACTCGCGACATCCTCAACTCCCGTACCTGATGCATCTACTTCTACGGTGACATCCCGCAGACCACAAGCAGACCTCGGACCGGTGCTGCAACAGATTCTTCATGTTGTCGCACCTCAACATATGCCAACACGAAGTTCTTCCGAAACCCACGACTCAATTGAGATGGATCCTAACCCTTACCCAACTGAACAACACCAAACCACCGGCCAAGTGGTGGACATGTCTCACCCACCCATGCACAATTACCACCATCAGCACCTATCATGTATCAACCTTCCATTGTTCCCGCTCACCAAGTTGCCTATCTGGGAGCTCGGGGGCTCGCGGCACCCCAGCCAGCCACCATCTCTTGACTGGCCACGAAGAACCCTCCCCCAACTATGTCACCCGATCAGACTTGGAAGCACTCATCCACTGCCTCTCATAGAACTCTGCACCTGACTCCTCAGCTAGGCTGACATGCCATGCCCCATACGCCAATGACATAGCCATCACACCCTACCCCCTCAAGTACAAGCAACCAACCTTTGTGCTCTTCAACGGACGTGAGGGCAACGCCCGTGAGCACTTGACAAGATTTGCAGGCTCATTGGAGCAGTATGGTCCGGGAGACAGTTTGAAGTTGAGAGAGTTTCACAATTCCCTTACATGCTTGGCTTATACTTGGTACCACCAGATCCTTGCGAGGACTGTCCATTCATGAAGCGACATGGTCCAGCTATTCTTGGACAAGTTCCATTACAAAGCTGAACGGGTCACTATTGTTGATATTACCGACATACGCCAGAACCCGGGGGAGGACTTGAACAAATACGTGCACCGCTTCCATCTCAAATGCCTTGAGTGCACAGACTTCAGCAAAGATGAGACCTTGGTTCCAATATGCATTAAGAACATGAGTGATGTATACCGGGTGCATGTTGAGAACTTACAATTGAGGTCATGTGGACACCTCAAAGAGACAGCCCGTTGTACTTACGAGTCGGTCGGTCCCGTCAAGCTGTGGACACCTCGGCCGTAGAAATGCACTCCTCGCCACGGCCGAAACATCCAACACTCGGAACAACAACAACAACACAACAACAGCAACAACAACAACAAGTTCAGTGACTACAAGTGTCAGTTCCAAGAGGGGGACCGATGCCCTGACAAGCGAAGGCAGCGAGAGCCTGCCCCCGACTACCCATGTGACTTAAATACAGTGAAAAACCTTATGGCAGATTGGTAGAACATGACACTAACTTCCAACTGCCACCGATGAGGACCAACATCACCGAAGCGGACAAAGCCAAGCCTAATTACTGCCCCTACCACCGTGCCGTCGGACACCACCTCAAGAATTGCAATGGCCTATGAGAGATTTTTGCAAGAAAGGTCGTTGCGGGTGACCTCAAGCTACAAAAGAACAATGATGTCCGTGGGTACCCTTACCCACCGCATGGCAACGAAAATAGGGAGCATCAGGTGCTCAGGGCCATCACTGACCAAGTCGAACCTATCATCACTGAAGCCTTTACAGAGGCCATCCCCACGGTCACACCTTGTGTACCTTCGGCTACTCAGCCGACGTCCTCATTAGGGCAAATGACGAAGATCAAAGGGTTCTTTGACGAAATAGGGTTTTCACCCGTCGCCCGAAGCTATCTATCCAACTGTCTGATCAAGGTCACCACAGGCCTCGGTCCCGAATGCTTCGCTGCTCAAGCCAAACTGTGACATATCCCCTCCACTGCATTGCTTTTCTCGGACGAAGACCAACCCCACCGGTCAAACAGCATAATCGGCCGTTGTTCTTGGAATGTACCATTAATGGCACGGGCTTCTGCCGTGCCTTGGTAGACTGCGGGGCCTCAGTCAATATCATACCCCTCATCACTCTGTAAAGGGTTGGCATCCCCACGAGAAAGGTCATACGTGACCCAATCAAGATGACCGACTTCGGGCAGGGTCACCAGTCTACCCTCGGCCATATCACTGTCGACCTCATGGTTGAAACCGTCCATCGCGACACTACCTTCCACGTGATCGACAATGAGCCTGCATTTTATCTCTTACTTGGCCAACCGTGGATTCATATCAACAAAGTTGTTCCCTCAACGTACTGTCAGTGTGTAAAACTGGTGGTCGGTCCTGCGGGACGCGAGGTAGTAATGACAATCCCAACCACTAAGGCCCCTTTTGAATGTGCCGAATCATACTTTGTCGAGGCCTCCTTCTTCACCTAGCTTGCCGAGGATGGTGAGAATGCTACTCACATCCATTCAACCAAACTGCCAAATTGGGACGAGCTGTGTGGAAACAAGCCTCCCAAGTCCAAAGCCAAGAAAAGTAACAAGAACAAAGGGTCGACCTCAATGACGCCGCCTGCTATCAAGACCAACTCCCCGCCTGCATCTCCAAAGTCCAAGAAACAAAAGCCTGAACCAACCTTCCAACGCATCGTCAAAAATGGCAAAGTGATCTACCAATTATGACGGTGTGCGGGGACTCCAGGTGGTCTGTCATCTGACCTCATCGATCATGACCCACCCATGGAGACTGAATGGTGCTGCGCGGCCGAGCATTGTCCACCAGACCCCGAACTCACCCCTGGCGCTGCCCCACCTTGTTATGAAGACGGCCCTCGACCACAGGCCAAAGAACTTGAAGAAATCAACATGGCTGACTCGGGCGAGGAACCCCAACTTACGTACATTGGCACAAAACTCGCCCCGGGCCGAAGAGAGGAATTGATTACCCTCATTCGCGAATATCATGATATATTGGCATGGAGTTACAATGAGATGCCTGGATTGGACCCTGCCTTGGTGAAACACCATCTCAACATTGCTACCGGGTCCATCCCTGTCCGACAACATCCGTGGACTTTCTGCCCCGAGCTCGAGTTGAAGATCAAGCAAAAGATAGAACGACTTCTGCAAGCTAGCTTCATCGTGCCTATCACTTATCCCATATGGCTGGCTAATGTTGTCCATGTACAAAAGAAGAACGGCCAAGTCCACGTTTGTATTGACTTTTAGGACTTGAACAAAGCATGCCCCAAAGATGAGTTTCCACTGCCCAATATTGACATGCCTACAGAGGCTACCGAAACCTTGTCTTTCATGGACGGTTTCGCCGGCTACAACCAAATTGGGATGAATCCTGACGACTGTGCCAAGACAGCCTTCTGAACTCCCATGGGTAACTTTTGTTGGAAAGTCATGCCTTTCGGCCTCAAGAATGCCGGTGCTACCTATCAAGGGGCGATGATAGCCATCTTCCACGACATGATACACCGTAAAGTGGAAGACTACGTCGACGATCTCATCATCAAGTCTAAAAAGGAAAGTGATCACCTCACTGACCTCCGAGCAGTCTTTGATCGTTGTTGCCAGTACAATATGCGGATGAATCCGCTGAAATGTGCCTTTGGAGTCTCCTCGGGCAAATTCCTCGGCTTCCTGGTCATTCGACAGGGGATCGACGTTGACCCTTCTAGAGCCACCTCCATTCAAGAGATGCCCCCGCCCAAAAGCACCAAACGATGTCCCGGAGGCACTCTAGCCAGATGTTTGGCACCGAAAGAAGCCAAGCATAAACTTCAACTTGGCCATCAGAAGTGTTGCGACCTCGACGGTCCCTCTCTATACCGTCGCCTTCAGCGAAATGGGCCTCTTTTGGCCATCCATGGCCAATGATGCTTCAGATATACAATGGGATTGTCCCGAATGCCTATATGCACCGGATAGTGTGGAAGCTCTTGTGATCAACGTCGAGGGTGACTGGCGTCAGCCTTTCATCCAATATCTATCGCATGGGATTCTACCTCCTGACCGTAGCTCGGCACGATCTATCAAACGAAAATTGGTCAGGTATTTTGTGAAGGAAGGCGAGTTATTTCGCAAAGGTTTTTCGAGGCGCACCCTGCGATGCTTGCAAGGTGCCCAGGCCATAGAGGTGATTAATGAAGTGCATAATGGTGATTGCAGGGAGCATCAAGGATCTCAAAAGTTGTATGCATAATTGCTAAGGTTGGGGTACTATTGGCCGACTATTGAATCCGACTCTATCTCTCATGTCCGACACTGTCAACCCTGTCAGAGGCACGCAGACAGGATGCACACGCCGGCGTCCGAACTTCGCATGATACTGGCGCTTGGCCATTCCACTCTTGGGTTCTCGACCTCATCGGCCCCATACACCCGCCATCCAGAGGTAACATATGGATCATGGTCGCAACGGAGCATTTTACAAAATGGGTCGAAGCCATACCTCTACGAAGAGCCACGGGAGGCATCATTGCTAACTTCTTGCGTGATCACCTCATCTGTCGCTTCGGTATCCCTCGATGTATCATATCCGACAACGGCACACCATTCATCAACAGGGATATTCGAGCTCTCATGGAAGGATACAACATCAACCATGCCACATCAACTCCTTACTATCCACAAGGTAATGGTCAAGTTGAAGCCTCCAACAAGACGCTGTTCCGCGTACTGTCTAGGATGGTTCATGACGCAAGTGGTTTATGGTCTGAGAAGCTAAGTCTGGCACTTTGGGCTTACCGCACTTCCAAGCACACGGTGACAAAGGTGACACCTTTTTCCCTTGTCTATGGGGATGAGTGTGTGGTACTAGTCGAGATTGCAGTCGCCTCGGCTCGACTCTCCCTAAGCAATGGCCTCGGGGAGGAAGAAACCAGAATGGCAGCCCTTGAGGGCCTCGATGAAAAAAGAACCAACGCCTTACGCCGCATGAAGAAATATCATGAACAACTCAAGAAAGCCTACGGGAAGACAGTTAAGCCTCGATCATTTGTTGAAGGGGACCTTGTCCTCCATGCCGCCAAGCATGTATGTGCCAACATGTCAACCCCCAAGTTCACACCAAATTGGGAAGGACCATTTGAAGTGCATACAGCCAGAGACAAGGGCTCCTACTTCCTGCTCAACCCGGACGATGGACAGATAACGACCCCTATCAACGGCCGCTCCCTGAAGAAGTATTATGCATAACCAGCTACGGATTGTTCCCCCTAGCCCTACCCGCCCAAAGCTTAGAACACTTGAGCACATAGCATTTTTTTCTATATGCACACATCTTTATAGACTTGTAACTTTTGCTGATTATTACAAGTTCTTACTTTACTCATGTAACGACATTTTGGCCAAAATACTATCAATACAAAGATCATTCATTCGCCTCAACTACTGTATGTAATGCACTCTTTTATTTACATTATCATTCACTAAGTAGCCTGCTACGGGTGGGGAGGGGGGAACACCAACGAGAAGACACCACATGCAAGTCACACAAGTACATCAAAAGCTAAGCATCACATCACAACAAAAACAGGTACAAAATAACCATATGACTGCAATATCAATACCATCAAAATGTATACAAGTCACAGGTTTGCAGGCCACTACGGAACAATGTCAACTAGAAAATGCAAAGTACATGATAGCTACTGTAAGGAAGCAAACAATGCTCCAACAGGATCAGAAGTGTAGGCATCAAGTGCCTGTCACTTCGACTGCAGATCCGACCATCTACCATCCCATTAGGTCCGCTGGCTCTCTATCTCTACCTGTCGAGCCTCTGCCTCGGCAAGTCGGACCTATATGTCGGCCACCTCCCGGGTCACCTCTGTCAGCGCTACATCAAGCACTCGCCTACGACTCTGCAATGCCACCTATTGAGCCCCTATAAGGGTCAGTCTAGCTACGGCCTCAGCCCCCTCGCTCTGATATAGTCGGCCAATTAGTCCAACTGGAAGCCAAGAGATAAGAAATGCGCTAGCTCTAATATAAACTGTGATATGACCTCCGAAGTCCAAACCGAGGCCGGCACCGCACCAAGTGTCACCAGCCAATCAACGAATGCGATGTACAACGCCTTCGTAAATACTGCCCCTCACACACTGATAGTACCAGCAAACGTCTGCGGATGTCTGGCCCTAATCATCTCCAACCGACGGACTACTAAATTAGACAACCCGACGCCCTCCCATGGTGCACCGTCCACCTGCCCGATTGAAGACCCGCTACTGGCATCTCAGCCCATGTCGCTCTACCACCCACTGATTGCACGCCAACGACAACAGCATGCATAGCCTAAAGAGCATCACCTGCATCTACAGCTGACCCCGACAATGTATCCGGCACAGGCTTCATAATAGACCGACCAGGTACCTCCTGTCACGATAACAAATCTCTAGCCACCGCATGTGTATCCGGTAACCCATCATGCACTCCTGTCGGAGCATCTGGCTCTCTACTGGGCCACCAATCATCCCCCTCAAACATATGACCCATCGGGCCACCGAACACCGCCTCGACTAACACAGGCGACGAACTCGGATGACTGACCGGCCCGATCGGCTCCACAATGTATGCTGTTGCCTGCTCCGGACAACTAAGTGGCTCCACAATATATGCCGCTGCCTGCTCCACTGTCGTTGCTTCCTCAACGGCCTCACTATCCATCAACTCAACCTCATAGGCCGCCTCGGCATCCATCTCCTCGACCTCATCGGCCGCCTCAGCATCCGTCTCCTCGACCTCACCAGCTGCCTTAGCATCTGTCTCCTCGACCTCACTAGTGATGGCCTCGGCGTCTTCCACCGTGTCGTTCGAATTTACATCAGTAGCCTCATCAGCATCATCGAGCTCCTGTCAAAGAGAGAGAGAGAGAGAGAGAGAAGAATATTAGAACACACTTAATACGATAATCGACAACTGTACAACAAAAAAAAAAGCAAAGAGTAATACTAACCTCAGAGTCAGACTCCTCAAGCACCTCTTCGGCCTGTGTCCGCCACCTACCGAAGTACCTGCGCCTGTCTGCTGTGCACTCTCCATCATACCCACTCTCAATAACCAAATGGGACCCTTGCCGGCACCCGGCACCCTCGGCGCACGTGCTGGTACATTCGATACACCAGTAAGCAATACCGACATGCCAGACTGCCTCGCAACTTGCGCTGATATCAACCCCAATCCTCTGTCCCCGGCAAAGACGTCGAACTGCTGCCTGTCGGGAGGTGCCTACGACAACCACTCTGACAATGTCATCCGCACTCGCTCCCACCATCGCCGTACTCGACGTCACTACTCCCGTCGATAAGGTCCCGGGCCTCCTCCACTCCTCTGTCGGTGTTGGCCACGTCTGTGCCTCCTCTAGGATCGTATATCCAAAGGCCGTCTTCATATCTCAAGGACGGGTATAGCCACATGAGGGCTCTAAGTCATAACCAAAGGCCATGGATAGACGGGCGGGATTATATCTCGCCACATAACACCTGGTCATCGCCGACTTCCCCCCGTCATCATTCACTACGGGAAGCCACCCCTGAAAAATAGGCCACTACCAAGAACACCTCCGTGTCTGTCAAACCATCCTGCCTGCTCAGTCACAAACTAGTGTTCAGCAGATGCATCCACGGAGGAGTGCCATACGAACAATGCATATCACCATACGGACGGACAATGCACTCGTCTCGCATGTCAAATATCGCCGCCAAATCGCATCCGGGCTTCTTCCTGCCCACCCAAGCGTATACTCGGCCACCTGTGTACCAGATCGCCACCTTCCGAGACCTGCTCGGCCGAGTCACCGTGCCCTTCCTCGACGATAGATGTGCCAAAAGAAACCCCGGAGGCCTATACTCGATGTAGATCTCGAATAGATACCGATGTAAAAACATCCAATCTACGTACGTCGACACCTGATATCGTCCATACAACCTTTGCACATCATTGGAAAATTGATCCAGACATGAGTACAGTGTGCCTAAGTAAATGGGAGCCAGCCTGGCACGGCTACCCCTAGCCATCCTGAGTACTAATGAGAATACCTTCGGGGAAACGTCATCCTCTGGCGTCCCCTTAAATACAAACCTACAAATATAGAACATACAACATCTATTACGACCACCCCACCCTATTCAGAACATAAGGTGCAATGCATGGCAGTATGACTACGCTAACTTTTTTAAGCATGAAAATTTTCTAAGTATAGGATTTGACATACTATGCATACAAGAGCATTTTAACTAAAACATGCAAGGAATGCCGAAACGAAGACAATAGAAATACGTACCTCGACAAGAACATGGAAAGGAATCCCGCTAGCTCATATCTCTCATCCCTATAGCAGGGACTCGTGTGGAAGTCGCGCTCTGACTTCTGCCCGGGTCGTGCGGTCGCCGTACCATAGAAGTGTTTGATCCACCCGATGTACGTACCCTTTTGGTGGCTCTTTATCTCTGCCGAAAACCCCTGCAGTGCCTTCACGGTCAACCATTCATGCGCTGTCAACTTCAGTGCACAAGCATCCTCCATCCCGTACATGGCAACCTAGTCAGCATCACCACGTCCAGAAGCGTTGGCCCAATCTCCCCAAACTCCGTGATGAATGTATGCGTCTGAGAGCTCCACCTGGAAAGCAACAATGTCAAGCCCTTAATATCCCTCACCAGATCAATCACCTTGAACGTCGCCTCCACAACAGACACCTGCCCCAACGCCTCCAACCTCTCCACCCAAACCGAACGCTCAAACATGTACGTGCACCAAAAGTTCCACCCCACCGGCATCGTGTTGTGGCCCTTGAACATCACAGGCGACCACATTATATCTCCTCGCTCTGCCAACAAACCCGGCACATAACTCGGCGACATCACTGGGGCAACCTCCCCACTGGGCGAGCGAACATACGGCGAGGGAACCATGGGACTCTCCACCATCAACGAAACAATCCAAGGCCCCAGAAACACGTCTGCGGCCGCTCGCTGACCCAACTCCCTCCAAAGCTCCTCGGGTAGGCATCTGGGCACTGCTCCCTTCGTCGTCAATAATACATTGCTTCGACTCGGTGTTGGATCAAAACTCCTCGTTCCGTCATCATCAAAACTAAACGGCACCCCTGAGATCTCGGCTGGCGCGGCCTCGTCGTCCCCAAACACGTTGCCCTGCGACGACTGTGATCGCCCACTCGCTCCACTGCGACGTCGCGCATTTTGCTTCTTACTTGTCGTTTTT
This sequence comes from Escallonia rubra, assembly GCA_033065855.1. NCBI lineage: Eukaryota > Viridiplantae > Streptophyta > Magnoliopsida > Escalloniales > Escalloniaceae > Escallonia > Escallonia rubra. The sequence goes on along the minus strand of JAVXUO010002291.1, from coordinate 2,939 downwards.
TGTAATCCACCAACATCATCCCTCGCACCGGATGAAGCAAAGTCATGTGCCGTCGCACACCCCCGAGCCTCGGCCTCAGGCTTGGCACCACCGTCGGCCTCAGCCTCGGCCCAGCGGTCGGCCTCGGCCCTCCGCTCCCGCCCCCTTCCTCCTTTTTCCCTTTCTTTCCTTTATAATAGTTTTGTGGGGTTGTTTATGTACTTTTCTGCTATTTGTTTTGTGCTCATGTATGTTTTTATAGTTGACTGGTACGATTTCGATTTCCTTGTACATGGAATATGATGATTTCAGTGATCATACTTTCTATGGTTCCACCCGTGATGTTGTCTTTACTGTTATATATACAGAATAAGCATTATTTTTACTTTGTTCTTTTCTTTATTGTTACTTGAGTTCTTACTATACTATTTGATCTTCATGCCTAATATTATTCCATCTTCCCGAACAGAGAACTTGTTATGGTGTGGTTGCTAAACAGGCTTCAACCTTGTAAACTTTAAAATATAGACTCCAAGCAAATTTATGTCTAAATGAACAATGACTCATAAGGATGCAACGAGGTCTACAAAACATGAATCAAGTGTTGTTCCCAACCTATCTTGGTCGGACCCAAGGGCCCACTAGGGGTCGCACTTAGCGCGAACACGTCTACACATTCAACGGTCAACTTTTCAACGCATCGAACCGGTCAAAGTGCGCACGCCCAACTCACCTGCATTTTTTGTTCCGCACGTCTCCTGCGCGCGCCAATTATTTCACGTCAGTGTGACTGACGGTAGCACATTATTTCACGTCAGCGTGACCGAGGGTAGCACATTCGTCACGCTGCGACCACCAGAACACCTTTTCACCAAAAATATCGGCCGACGGCGCAACCGAAGCAACGGGGTCACGGGGTAAAGGCCTTGGCTTACTCCATGGGATCGGCCTCGACCTCCCCCTTGTCTATATGGTCGGCCTCGGCCTCCCATTGGGTTGGCCTTGGCCTTCCCCCCCCCCCCCCCAAGTTACCCACTTCCCTCGCGATGCCCATTTTCGTGCGTTCTTCACTACGTACGCCTCGTACGTGACTTTGGCACCTTGTTCATTACGTGGATGCGACTCACGGCAACATCCAACTACTCGTCCACCAAAACACCAACCGTTGGCGTGCCCGAAAACCACCAAAAGAGGGGAAGTGACCTTGGCCTCCCCTTTGGGGGAGGACCTTGGCCTTGGCCACCCCCTAGGGTCAACCTCGGCCTCCCATGGGGGTTGGCCTTGGCCATCCCCCAAAGTTCGGCCTTCGGCCTCCCTTTCCATGCGTACTTGTCTTCACGAGGTTTTGCATCTTCGTGATGCTCACCAATGCTCGCACACCAACCTCGTGACGTCCATCGTTCGTCACCCGTGGCCGCGCACCGCCTCCGCGATGCCTGTCGCCCAAAGTCGCGCGTTACCACCGAGTGACCCTTCGCCGACGGCCACGTACCATCACTCCCAACTTTGTCATTACTAAAGATCGCATTTATCATTTTGGTACAACATGCACACTTGACTCACGCCCCGTCTCCGGGACACCAGACTCGCGCCCGTGCGTCGTCTCCGTGACAGTCGTCGCTGCCCCCGTGCGTCACTTCCATGACATGTGCCCCCGACACCAGGTATTGTGCGCCACTTCGATGACATGTGCCCCTGGCACTAGGTATTGTCCCGCGACAGTTGTCGCCGCGCCCGTGCGCCACTTCCATGACATGTGCCCCCAGCACCAGGTATTGTCTCGCGACGGTTATCGCTGCGCCCATGTGCCTTAATCAATATCTCATGCCATTGGCATCGCGCCCATGTGCCACAATCAATGTCTCATGCTGTTGGCATCGCGCCCATGCGCCACAATCAATGTCTCATGCTGTTGGCATCGCGCCCATGCGCCACAATCAATGTCTCATACTGTAGGCACCGCGCCCATGCATCATAATCAATGTCTCATGCCGTTGGCATCGCGCCCGTGCGCCATAATCATGTTACATGCCTCTGGGCACCACACTTATTTACCACACCACCACACCATGCGCCCCCGCCATGGACGTGGAACATGCTTCGACCTACTCTCTGGAGTGTGAAGCATTCCGAAGGGCTCTGCTCGTAGTGCTTCGGCACGACGACCCTTCGTAGCGGGATAGGCTCGTTACCATAAAGTTATCACCGCCTGGGGTGACTTGCATGACACTAGGCACTGAGCTGCGACCATGTCCACTCACGTTACCGGTGATCATCGGCGCCCCCAAAACGATGACCCCCGGGTTACTCCGGGAGGGGAGCAGGTCTTTGGAGGGCATCTCGCCTAGTCCGCCTGGCAGTTGGCTACAGGGGCAACCTTCACCGCTGTCAGGTTCTCTACGTATCTCTTGACGCACCTTTGTGGGATTCAGTAAGGTCTTGGATCGGTGGCTGGGGCAACAGGCTTACTCTGATCATGCTGTCGCGGTGTGGTCATTCTTCTCAGACAGGTAGAGCGACGCTGTGTGGGGCAGGCAGCACGAATTTGGGAATCGGCAGTCCAACGAAGAACCGATATTTTTGGACTCCCTGGTGACGTGTCACTCCCAGGGGACGACATGTGGCATTTTATGACATAGGCACATTGTTTCCTATAAATAGTGGAGTTGATGACTCATTCAAGGACTTTTGGCTCATTCTTACAAAATCACTTTTTCACTCTAGAATTTGAAAGCTCTTGGATTCTAGAGAGAGAAACACAAATTGGACATAACATCGGACCGTAGCATTGGACCCTGACTTGGACCTTGATTTGGATTGTCGACTGCCGGCCTTGTTCATCTCAACCTTATCCCCACAGTACTGCCATCCCTCACGGCCTGTCTGGAAAGCTTTGCTCTCTACCTTTACTCTACCCTCACTCTCACTTTGTTCATCTGGAAGCTGACTCGGACTGCAGA
>JAVXUO010000036.1:0-55934 GCA_033065855.1 Escallonia rubra | reverse complement strand
CTCCTTAGTGGACGGTGGGGATTCATTCTAAGCGACATCTTATATCTCATGTCTAGATTTTTTTTCCAGGTATTCTTTTTCGTTTATAAGAAACAAACTGTATAAAAATGAGGAATATTTTGGAGACCGTCCAATAAGCAGCCAAGTTATGTTCTTGTAAGCGTTAGCACAACATAACCTCTGAAATGGGCCTCCTTCCATGTGGTGCGGGATGTGAAAAAATATATATATTTTTTGCACATGAGACATGTAGTATCTGATGTTGTTGCCTGACAGGAGACAATTATGCTGATGGTGTGTGTGTTAAAAGTTTTATATTTGGTTAAAAACTTGCATGTCTTAATGTATTATGAATATGTTAGGCCATACCGGTAGTATTTTGGCGATTGCTCACCACGTTGAGATTTGAAGCAACTTTAACCAGCCGTAAGGGGTCATGGCTTGTTAAATTGAAGAAGAAGGTTGGCGAAGAGGTTCTTTGCTTCGAAGAGGGTTGGAACGAATTCGTGCAACAACATGACCTCCATCTAGGAGACTTTGTAGTCTTTCAACACATGGGGCAAATGTGTTTTCAAGTCAGCGTGTTTGATGAAAGTACTTGTGAAAAGCATTTCCCCTAATGTTGAACTCTAAGGCGTAATTAGACAATATTTTAAATTAATGGCATCGCATATGTACATTTTGAACAATGTTGTGAACATTGACTATTGATCGATGATTTTGAACAATATTGTGATTATTGATCGATGATTTGTTTTAATCGATGATTTTAGATTGTTAATCATGCATATGATATACTGAGATTGTTGACGGAGGATGGGACTCAATTGGTTTGAATTTTTTATCACAGGTTTGGGCATTAAAAAATAAAAAAATTAAAAAATGACTTTAACTTTTAGCGACGGATTAATTCCGTCGCTAAATATTTTATCCCGTCGCTAATTTCGTAAAAAAGAAAATAAATTAAAGTACGTAAAACATAATTAGCGACGGAATATCCGTCGCTAATTAAGAAATAAATCCGTCGCCAAAAGTTCTATATTAGACGACGGATTTTATAATTCCGTCGCAAAACTTTTAGCAACGGCCTTTTATACGAGGGACTTTTAGCGACGGTAATTCCGTCGCTAAAACTTTTAGCGACGGAATGTAGGCCTTTAGCGACGGGAAAATCCGTCGCTAAAGACCTTATTCCTTGTAGTGCATTACCACAAAGCTATCGTCGCCTTGGGTGACTTGCATGACATTAAGCACTGAGCTGCGACCATGTCCACTCACGTTACCAGTGATCATCGGTGCCCCTAAGACGATGACCCTCGGGTCACTTCGAGACGGGAGGTCTTTGGAAGGCATCGCGCCTAGTCCGCCTGGCAGTTTGTCATAGGGGAAACCCTCACCACTGTCAGGTTCTCTCGTGTCTTTTGACGTACCTTGTGGGATTCAGTAAGGGCTTGAACCGGTGGCTGGGGCAAATGGCTTACTCTGATCATGCTATTGCAGTGTGGTCAGTCTTTTCAGACATGTAGAACGACGCTATGTGGGGCAGGTAGCGTGAATTTGGATACCAATAGTCCAACGGAGAACTGGTATTTTCGGACCCCCTGGTGACGTGTCACTCCCAGGGGATGACATGAGGCATTTTGTGACACAGGCATACTGTTTCTTATAAATAGTGGACTTTATGACTTTTTCAAGAACTTTTAGCTCATCCTCACAAAATCACTTTCTCACTCTAGAACTTGAGAGCTCTTGGATTCTAGAGAGAGAAACATATTTGTCTTGTGACTTTGGACATAACATCGACTGTGACATTCGACCTCGACTTGGACCTTGATTTGGATTGTTGACTGTTGGTTCTGTTCATCTCCGCCTAGTCTTCAGTTCACAGCACTGTCATTCCTCACGGCATATCTGAGAAGCCTTGCTCTCTGCCCTTACTTCGCCCTCACTGTCTCTCACTTTGTACATCTTGCAGCTGACTCGGACTGCGTCCCTTGTGGCAGCTTCATGTAAGTATGAACCCACTTTTCCTGGCATCATACAATTAGCTAAGTCCTTCTAGTACGCTAAGTCAACATTTCACCTGAAGTTGGGCAACTATAAAGGGCTACAATATAAAGAAAATAAAGAGAGTTTAGGAAATATTACGCTCTATAGCAATAGAGATTACAAGCTTGGAGAGTACCTTGGGTGCAGGAATGTTTATGATGTCTAGGATACCTTGGACAGGTGATGGCCTTGCCAATACACTTGTTCACCTCCTCAATGGACGGTGGGGATGTTTTCTAACCAGCAGTGTATATTTCGTGTCTAGGTTTTTTTAACGATATTTGTACATTTATTTCTAGAGATCTTTTGAGTTTATAAGAAGCAAACTGTATAGAAATTAGAAAAAAAAATAGGAGACCCTCTTATAAGTAGCCAAGTCATGTTCATGTAAGCGCTCGCATTACATAACCTCTAAAATGGGCCTTCTTTCGTGCGGTGCGGGACATGAAGCGCAGTTTGATAAAGGATGAGGTCCAATATCTGCATCCTAAGTAAGAAAGCAAGATAATTCTGAGGGTCCATCCCACAAAAAGCTCTAGATATTTAAAATCTTTACTATGTTAGCAATCATTATCAAATTTAAAATTGGTGCTTCAAGTTTGTGCAAGAAATAACAATTTGTTGTTCATTGTTAATTGTACTCCATCAGTCCAAGAATAATTGATTAATTTTTCTTTTTGAACTATTCCGATATATTGTTCACTTTTCAAATTAAAGAAAATTTATTTGTACTTATGCCATTCAATTTTCTACACTCTCTTTCTGTATCTTCGTTTACTCAGTATAGCAAATCTTATTTTCTCTCTTTCAGACTCGTTCCTCGTCTCTCTCACCATCCACCCGGTCCTTCCAATGTAAGACCATGATTTTTGTCCACTTACTTAGCCAAACTCTATCTTGTCTGTGTCGACCATCACCAAGTTGGTCTTTGACCCACTACCTTCGTCGGTCACTTCCTTCCTCCTCCACTAGTATTGTTGTCGCGTTCAAGGTTCAAGAAAGATGTTATCCTTTTTGACTATTTGTACATGAAACGTGTAATTTTAGATGTTGTTGCCCGACATGAGACAATTGTGCAGATGCTTGCGGCGATAGAGGAAATGACAAAAGAACCTAAAGGAATAGGTGGGGAAACTCAAATTGATCAAGGATGAGGTTGAAGTTAAAAATCCAACCTGAATGTCACAGTCTTAAGACTTCACTGGACCAACCGTGCGACAGTTAGCCAATCCAAGCGCCTGCTAGTTCGCTAAGTCAACATTTCACATTAAGTTTGGTCACTATAAGAGATAAAATACAAAGAAAATAAAGAGAGTTTGAGAGAATATTACGCTATATGGCAATAGAGATTACAAGCTTGGAAAATGGTTTGGGTGCAAGAATGTTTATGATGTCTAGGATCCCTTGGACAGGTCATGGCCTTGCCAATTTATACTTGTTCACCTTCTTAACGGATGGTGGGGATTCATTCTAACCGACAACTTATTTCCCGTGTCTAGATTTTTCTCTAACGATATTTATATATTTAAATGTTCTCTACCTTTCTAGAATTCTTTTCAGTTTATGAGAAGCAAATTGCATAGAAATGAGGAGTACTTTGGAGACTGTCCAATATCCGAGTCCAGTTCTCTTAGTGCTAAAGTGACATAACCTTGAAAATGGACCTTTTTTTGTGCAGTGCGGGACGTGAAAAAAAATATATTTTTTGGACATGAAACATGTAGTATTTGATGTCGTTGCCCGATATGAGACAATTGTGCAGATGCTTGCGGGGATGGAAGCTCAGATTGATCGAGGATGAGTTTGAAATTAAAAATCCTAAGAATAGAGGTGATAAAAGAACATGAATGTCACAGCTTTTAAGTTGGGATACTATAAGAGATAGAATAGAAAGAAAATAAAGAGAGTTTGAGAGGATATTACACTATATTGCGATAAAGATTACAAGCTTGGAGAACGCCTTGGGTGCAAGAATGTTTACGATGTCTAGGATGCATTGGACAAGTGATGGCCTTGCCAATTTATACTTGTTCACCTCCTCAATGGACGATAGCGATTCATTCTAACTGATAGCTTAAATCTCGTGTCTAAATTTTTTTCTAACGATATTTATATATTTACATGTTTTCTACCTTTTTAGAAAATTTTCAGTGTATAAGAAGCAAACTGTATAGAAATGAGAATATTTTGGAGACTCTTCAGTTTCTAGAATTCTTTTCAGTATTATGATGTTATATCTTTCGCACTTTTTTATAAATAATGCCTTGGAGGCTTGATCACAAAAGGAAAAAAAAAAGTGAAGAAAAATCATTGCTAAGAGCCAAAAAAATGGATTAGATAAGAGAAAATCCTTTATGAATCAGAAAAAAAAGCGAAGAAGCCTATTCGTAGCCACCCAAAATAGCCATGGCCACAAAAAATAGTCTAAAAGATTATGATTTTAAACCACTTCCTATTGATAAATTACCTCACAATAGTCTTTTACAAATGCTTAAGTTACATGTCAATGACTTATCTACATGTATAGTGAAACAAGAACTGTAGCGTGCTTGAGATCCTAGCCAGGCAATTCTTCTTGCTTATAAAATTGAACATGCTTTTCTTATATTTTTTTTGTGCATGAATGATTTCTATCAGGTTTTTTAAAGCAAAGCACATTACTGTTTGGCAAATCGGATATAGTGATCACCTTCAATACTTATCCTTTAATTCTATGCTTACTCCAAAGTTTCATCACACATCTTCTTGAATTTTCCTTTTATGCCATCTTCTTCTAATTTGATGGGGATAACTGTCCAATTTTAAAATCATAGGCTACTTGAAAATATCAAGATAAAACACACTCAATTGTGGAGACTCATAATTACATAAATGATACGATTGCAGCAAGTCCAAGGTCGTCAAGTACTCTATTAACTACAATCACAAGACAGGCTAAAAAGGAAACCAAGATTTCTGAAAAAATTGTATTAAAAAATTGACAGGTTACAACCTAAGTAGAAAAGTTAATGGTACTAAATAGTATGTAAAAATAGACTTATGTAGAGAAGCATTAGCCCTTGATGTCAGTAGGTTGTTGTTTCATGGAGTAATTAATTTGGGTCCGTTATGTAGTGACCATTAAAGTTTGAGACCGTGGAACAAATAGCTTAAATTATAGGCCGAAATCACAACTGAAAATGTGCCAACTATTCGACATAAATAGCCATGTTTTGGACCGTTCAACTCAGCCTAAAGGCTTTAAAACAAACCCATTAAAACGATTTGATATGTTCCTCTAAAGGCTGAAAATCAACCTACAGAAACAAGGTGCCAGGCGGGCCGATTAGAACGATTAGATATGTTCCTCCGAAGGCTGAAAATCAACCTACAGAAGAAAAGTGCAAGGCGACCAATCTGAAAATCAGCCTACATAAGCCAGGTGGAAGATGGGCCAAGCAAAAGAGAGAAAGGTGCAAAGTTGGCCGACCCTATAAGCCTGCTTATAAAGTCAAGCAAATAGGCTTACCTAATGGACTGATTAAACCGGCCCATGTAGACCAACCTGCTCAGGCCGCAACATATATGGGCCTTGAGGTAACGACCAGCTGATGGTTGATAACTAAAACCTGTCTGCAATTCAGCCTAACTGGGCGTGTCTTCTATTCAGCCTAACTGGGCGCGTTTTTCTACATAATCTTAGTGGGTCGTCTTCCATTCCGATTCAGTTTTTAACATGGGCTGAAGTTTTCTTGCATTGCAAGCCTTCGTATGAAAGTTCAAGTCCAAAGGAGATGCTCGAAATTAGAAGTCCTCTTGAAACTTGAAAGCCAGTTGTATTATTGCAAAGACAGATGGACTTGTTTTGTTCAAGAGCCTTCTCGAACAGCAGAGTGGACATGGGACAAAATTGAAGAGTTTTGCCTATTATTACTGGTTCTAATGCTAAAACTACCTAATTTACGGCAGAGACGCTCAAAATTAATTCAAGCCCAATCAAAATTGAGACCGGAGAGGACCTCGTTTTATTTGTTTGACTAAGTTTCCATCTAACTCTTGACACGTTCTTTGCAAGTTCTCTCTTGATGACATGTTGCATAGTATGTGAATGAGCCATTGTCTTTTCCACGCAAAGAACTTGCCAAGCATTATTTAGTCATTGTTATCTTTGATCTGGTTAGACAGTCACCCACTTGCCTACGCGTGCTAGGGTGAATCAACCTCATGTACGAACCCGTTCTTAAGTTGATTCCTTGCCAACTGATGTGGAATGCTTGACACTTTGGATGTATCAGTCTTGCTTAGACTGTACACTGATTTTTTGGGTGTAATCAATACCCCCACAAAAATAGCATGATGATGTCATCATGCTATTTTGACATTTATACGCGTAATGTCAGATTTCGAGTGCCATGTCATTGCGTAGTTTGAATTTTTGAACCGTTGATATTGCCACAAGGGCGAGGAGACATGCTGCAATTTCTACCATCATTCTTTTATTCCATGGTTTTTAATATACTAGTATAGAGCACGTGCCTTGCACGTGGATGCGGTCGAGAGTAATTTTTGAGGTAATATTATTAGCTTTTTTGGATCAAATAATATAATTAAATTATGTTCTTATTTCTTTTATGACTTGTTCTAGAAGAAATGTATATTTAATGTTTGCAATTGTGATCAATGTTTGAAAATCTTCTTTTCGGTCTTCTGGATTGAAGAAATGTTTGATGTTACTGCTGAAAAAAAAAATAAATGAAAAAACTTTTAAAAGAATCAATATATTTCTTTGTTTTTGTAATATGTTCGATTGGTTTGTGGTATACAATTAAGATTTACAATTTTCATTATTTTATTGTAGTTTGGTTTGGTTCTTTAAGCTTTCTATTTTTTTTTTCTTCTTATTCATCACAAGAAGACAAAAATATATTATATACTTTTTAATTTAAAAAAAGAAATAATTTGAATAATAAACAAGAAAGAAGAACTCAAAGCCTTCAAAAGACAATTTTTTTCCTTTTTCTTTTTTGGTTTAAACAAAGAAGTTTACAAAGAGAGAACTATTGTCTGTTGATTGGAGCATTGAGAAGGCCAGTTGTTTTTCTATTTAAACACCAAAAAGAGGGAAAGGGGGTTTCAACAAACAATTAATGAGAAGCTGTTTAAAATGTTATATGTCCAAACTATAAACCAACACTCACAATATAGATAATTACTATGCATGTGTATATAAATCAATTATACATAAAACAATATATAGGAATGTTATGATTAATGTATGTTTCTGGTTTCAACAATAAGATGCAATGAATGTGCATAAAATCAATAATTTTGTGTTAAGAGAGTCACTCATGATGCATGCAGTATGCTTTCAGCTTTTAGCATGTAAAATGAAAAGACGTAGTTTTACTTTATTATTATATCATATCATCTTAACCTTCATTAAAGTGATATTCTTTCTTGCGCACTGGATATTCAGCTGTCATTGGATGATTTCCATAATTTTCTTATATTTGATAGTATTCTTGAATTTCGTGTGCTATCAGCCTTACTCGAATATAGTCATTTTCAGCCTTTTTGTCCATCGAACGATGAAGTTGAATTATTTCCCTTCCATTTTCTGAAGTTCTTTCCATTTTACGTGTAATTTTTAGTGTTATACATCGTTCTTGCCTAAATTTTTATAAGGCATATAGGTATGAATTTGTGTACATTATTTGATTGTATCAATTTTGAAACTGAACATCCAATTAAAATTTTGATTACGTCAAACAATGTTATGAATGCGTGTTGAATGTCACCGATTACGACCACTTTCAACATGTACCTGCTTTTATCAATATCATTGAATCAGCAAATTTCTGTTAAAATAAACAAATTTTCTAAATTTTCCTAGTTTACCTTGATTCATAAGAATTGGAAATTCACATTCCTCATCCTTATAATCCCGTCGTTTTTTTGTGATTGTAACTTTCTTGCAGCGTCTTTTGCATGCTTAGTACAATGATTCTTCTTTGTTCTCAATAGTCAATCATCCCGCTTTAAAGAACAATACAATTTCTGTATAAAATTGTTGTTAATTTGCGCCGTATTTAAGCCTTGTTTTTTTTCCCCATTTATGATGCATATTAACCTTGTTTTTCATTTTTTTCTGTTTTTGTTTTTTCAACAAATTTTTGTTTCTTAACTGATTATTCAAGTATTTCAGTTTCTTTGTTTTTTAATTTTACAATTATTTAATTTTTTTACTAACCCAAAAATGCAAGAAAAAGAAAATATATCACAGTTTTCATTACCCAATATTTAGAGAACATTCATTATTCAATGTTTATTTCATTTCAACCAAATTAGAAATGGAGTAATAAAGGGATTTCTTTGTTTTATTTTTCTTTGTCATGAGACTTTTCATTTCCCAATGTTAGAACATGTGTTCATTATCCAATGTTCATTTAATTTTAACCAAATTTAAAAAGAAGTCATAAATTGAGGGTACGATTGTTATTAGGGTAATTAACATAGGACATAATTGTCCAAAAATAATTTACAACATTGGTACTTTTATAGGTAGTATAAAAACTTTAAAGTTGTCCAACTTTAAAGTAAAATAATGGGTAAATACACACGACTCATGCCATCTTTTTTTGTTACTCCCTAAGGTACACAAAACTCAACTTCATTAAGTTTCCGTAAATAAAAGTTAGGTCACCACATAATATTTTATGAACTACCAAAATTGTAGGACCCCAAATACTTTTGTAGTTTTAATAATATATTAAAATACTTCTAAATAAGTAACATATCTCTAGGGGTCTTTTGAGTAATTTACCAAGTTCAGAGAAATAAGAAGACTGGTCCGCTTGTTTTCTCGAAAAATTGAGTTACGTCTTTGAGAGAGAAGGAGAAAAAGAAAACAAGGACTTTGAGGATTTCATCCTTCTACTAGTAAGTGATCCTATATCTTAATCAAAATAGAGTTATGATTTGAAGATTTAATGTTAGTGGTTGATTTAATTATTTAGGTTTTGAGATTTTCGGAAGGTTACATAAATTGAAGAAGATTATTGCGTAAAAATTGAGGTAAGGGTTATACTCGTAATGTCCATTCTTGTGAGAACTCATCAATTGTTTCGTGATAATTTAGGCTCCGCTGAGATTATTTCAGTTTTTTCTCTGATTTTGTAAACTGGAGAAAATAAACGCGTTTGACACATAATTTTCGTTTTTTTTTTCCTTCAATTTTGAAAACTCCAATTTAGGAGTTTTGGGTTTTTAGTTTTGATTTTTCTTTTGAGACCACAGCCACCGCCCACTACCGGCCCCACCACCGCCACCGCAGACTACCACTAAAGAAAAAAAATTCAAAATAAAAAGGGGCAATCAAACACTCAAAATAAAAACTGGGTAATCAAACACACATTTGTTTTGTAAAAAAAATAATAATAAATAAACTGATTTTTATTTTCATTTTATTGGAAACATAGAAGTGATTTCAAACGCTACCTTAATTTCGATGTTACTGCTTCTGTGAGGCGCAATGTGGTATTTGCCGATTGCTCTTTTTTTTTTAAAACATCTATCCCAGGTTAATCGGGAGAATATGTTCACTTTTTTCTTTTTCTTTTTTGCCTTTGACGTGACTTTTTCAATACTCTCGATTAGGTCGTTCACTGTTTCAATGGAGAAGCCATATCTATGCCTCCATTCCTGTCTCACAATATTTTTTTTTTTTTGCTTGTCAGACTATGCTGTCCTTTCCTTGACAAATACCATCACCATTTCAGCCTTTTTGGGCGTGTGGACATAGGCATTGAAGTGCCACACTACACCACTCAAATGGTGGACACAATCTTTTGCCCATATTATTTTAATATTTACATGCTCACGCGAACTCAAATTTAAGTTATTAAGCCCCGTACGCTTACCATATGTGTTTTCTGTTTTCATTTTCACGATTTTCATATTCAGTTTGAAAACATGTTCCTGTACTTTTATCATTTTCACAAAAAAAAAATAGCTATTTTTTCTTATATTGGGTTAAGTTTGAGTGAAAAACAGGTGAGAACATCTTTTAGGTGTTTTCAGTTTTTTGTTACTATTTGAGTAATTTTATTCAAAACGAAAACAGAAAATGGTAAAAGTACGCAAAAAAAGAATTTTTTTCATCATCATTGCTAAAAACAGAAAACGAATATGGTAAACGTACAGGGCCTAAACTTCCGTTGAACTAGTTATTCCATCTTCTTAGAAATGAATCGAATATCGAGTATTTTCTGAAATCATTAAGTCGCCTATTTGATATTTTTGTGTTTCACGTGCCTTTGAAGTACTTTGATATCGTTTGGATCCTTTTGAATTGAACTAATATATAAAATCTTCACGTGCTTAGGTTAACGTGATACCATGATATGATATGACAATTGCTACTGATATGTAAACTTTGAACTTAGAACCTTCACGTGTTTAGGTTAACGTGATTTACAGTTTCGTATTACGTGATTGTATCGTATTTGGTTATTAGTTCAATTATTTGAATGTGACACTTTGACTTTAATTTGATCTTTGATGGGATGGATATCCCGAAGTGAGTTTATTTTTCGTGCTAAGATTATTTATCGTCTTTGTGCTTTCGTTTTCATATGCTTTGTTTGGATATTACAACTTCTATTTTTAGTGTTTCACTCTGTTGTCCACATAAGGAATCATAAGGAATATGTATCATCTGAGAGTTGCAGTCTTTGAAGAATTTTTAGTTCTTTAGTCACCCATCCAGAATATGATATAACATTTTGGTATGTTCCCTGTGAACCAAACCAGCTTCCTCAGGGGACTTTGTCTCTCCTTGTTCTTAGTAATTGCCAAGCAGAGTTGATTGTGAACTTACCATCCTTAATTGGCGGCCATATAATTTTGTCCTCTCTTATATCATTTGGGATGGTAGCTTGAGCCATTTCTTCATGCCACTGCCTCGGTGCTTGCCATCTTACAGGAGGTAATTGACATAGATAATTAGCCATGTTTTTTTTTTTGTTTAGTGGATGTACGTCCGTGAAAGGAAAAAGTCGAAATCGAGTAAATGCATAAATGCATAAGTTTTGTTGAGCGTGGATAGCTTGAACTGTAGTGTTAGAAGTAGTTTAAATTTGCCTTATTGTATACTTCGGTATCTATTTACTTTGAATTCTCTCCAGCACACGCCTTTAGTAGACTTGTTTAAGTTTGTTTTCTGCTTGTTTCTTGTATTATCTAGGTTGAATTATCTTGTATTATCTAGGTTGAATTCCGGTATGCTTTTTTTTGTAAAAACATAAATTGGGATGTAATCGTATTGCATCGTAAGGTCCAATTGGATCTGGTTTTTTTCATGATCTTTGCAACACGTCATGTGCAAAGGAGAAGGTTGAATAGGTTGAACATAAGGTTGAACAACAGGGAATATGTATTATCAAAGGTTTTCATGGCATGATTGGAACAATATTTGTTGTTCTTGAGATCATTTTCCTAAGGACTCCCACAAATTCTACATTAAAGGGATCGAGAAAGTTAGCAGATATGTGATTGAGGTTAGGCCGGGGGTGAAAAAAGAAGCTGCCTTCTTACAGGAGATGAGAAGGGAGACTGATTTAGTTGTTATTTCTAGAGAACCGAAGGAGATGAAAAAGCTTCTGACCCAGATTAAGGGCGAACCGAAAAAGCTACAAGATGAAATCAAGCTTCTTCTGAAGAAGCTCGGTGATTAAGAGCCAATGCTTAGATTTGGTTCTTTATTCTATATTCCTGGATATAATGCGCTTGTTTAAAGCAGATCTTTTAGTTCGGTGGTGGTAAGTCGTTCGTTCAAAACATATCTCTTAGCTTAGTTTTGGTGGTTGTAATTTTCTGGTACATAACTTATTTCTAGCTTTGAGCATGCAGGCTTTGTGCAATGTAAGTCTTGTTTAAAAGATTCTCAACTAATTATATGGCCTAGGGTAATCGATCTTTCTGAACTTTGTGAGACCTTGCTTATAGGATTTTGCTTTAAACTCTTCTCGACCAAACCTGGAGCCCAAAGCAACCAACTTCTGACCATTTTGGGAAATTAGTTAGATATTGCCACAGCTTGTATAACTAACTAAGGATCGAAAAGTCTAGAGATCTCTTGTTATGGCTCCCATTAATTTGGTCATTGAGCAAGTGATGGCCTTGCCAATTTATACTTAGCATAGAGATTACAAGCTTGAGAATGCCCTGGGTACAAGAATGTTTATGATGTTTGGGATGCCTTGGACAAGTGATGGTCTTGCCGATTTATACTCGTTCACCTCCTCAATGGACGGTGGGGCTTTATTCTAACCAAGAGCTTATATCTCGTGTCTAGATTTCTCTGACAATATTTATATATTTACAATTTTACATGTCTCTAACTTTCTGGAATTCTTTTTAGTCTATAAGAAGCAAACTGTATAGACATGAGGAATATTTTGGAGAATGTTCAGTTTCAAAATTCTTTTCGGTGTATGATGTTCTATATTTCTCACTTTTTATAACTTATGTCTTAGAGGCTTAATCCAAAAAAAAAAAGTGAAGGAAAATTATTGCTAAGAGCCAAAAAAGTGGATTAGATAAGGGAAAATTCTTTGTGAATCAAAAAAAGCGAAGAAGCCTATTATTAGTCACCCAAAATAGCCATGGCCGCCAAAAATAGTCTAAAAGGTTATGATTTAAACCACTTGCTATTGATAAATTACCACACAATAGCCGTTTACAAACGCTTAAGTTACATGTCAATGATTCATCTACGTGTATAATGACACCAGAATTGCGGCGCGCTTGAGATCATAGCCAGGCAATTCTTCTTCCTTATAAAATTGAACATGCCTTCTTAAATTTATAGAGCATGAATGATTTCTATCGATTTTTTAAAAGCAAATCACGTTATTATTTGGCAAGTCGGATACAATGATCACCCTCAATACTTATATTTTAATACTATGCTTACTCCAAAGTTTCATCACGTATCCTCTTGAATTTTCTTTTTATGCCATATTCTTCTAATTTGATGGGGATAACTGTCCAATTTAGAAATCAGAGGCTGCTTAAAAATATCGAGATAAAACACACTCAATTGTGGAGACCTATGATTGCATAAATGATAAGCATTGCAGCAAGTCCAAGGTCGTCAAGTACTCTATTAAGTACACTCACAAGACACGCTAAAAAGGAAACCAATATTATTGAAGAAATTGTATTGAAAAAAATAAAATATTGACAGGTTGCAACCTAAGTAGAAAAGTTAACGGGACTAAATAGTTTGTAAAGGTTCACACAAACTAAAAATGGGCGTTAGCAGGGCCAAAAGTATGTGACATCTAGGATTACATCTATCACTATTTTTAATAGATGGAACACTATGGTATTAACTATGTTTGGAACACGCTAGCAACATTGATGCTGCAAGAATGTGACTATTTCAATCTCTAGTACAGGGACAACATTTTCCTATTGATCGATAAAACAAGGGAGGGGTTATTATAAAAAGTTTGGCCACTAGGCTTATGTAGAGAAGCAGTAGCCCTTGATGTCAACGGGTTGTTGCGTCATGGAGTAATTAATTTGGGTCGGTTATGTAGTGGCCAATAAAGTTTGAGACCGCGGAAGCGACTTGTCAGCGCAAAAAAAAAAGTTGTAATACTTGGAACGAATAGCTTAAAATATAGGCCGAAATCACAATCGAAAATGCGCCAACTATTGGATGCAAGTAGCCATGTTTTGGACCGTTCAACCCGGCCTAAAGGCTTTAAAACAAGCCCAT
Source organism: Escallonia rubra (assembly GCA_033065855.1). Lineage (NCBI taxonomy): Eukaryota > Viridiplantae > Streptophyta > Magnoliopsida > Escalloniales > Escalloniaceae > Escallonia > Escallonia rubra. The sequence continues at coordinate 42,118 of JAVXUO010000036.1, read as the reverse complement.
TAAAACGGTTTGATATGTTCCTCTAAAGGCTGAAAATCAACCTGCAGGAACAAGGTGCAAGGCGGGCCAATCTGAAAGCCTACATAAGCAAGGTGAATGATGGGCCAAGCAAAAGAGTGGCCTGTTTAGCCTATTCCCCGATCGGTCTGAGGGTGAAAGCAGCAAAGTGGGCCGATCCATAAGCCTGCTCCTAAAGGGCCAAGCTGGAAAGTCAAGAATATAGGCTCAACTGCTGGACTGATTAACGCGGCCCATCTAGACCAGCCTGCTAAGGCCGGTCTTAGCATATGGACCGGTCTAATAGCAACTCATATGGGCCTTGAGGAAACGACAAGCTTAGGGGTGAATATTTAAACCGTTGAAACCGATCCAACTGTAAAAACCGAACCAACCAATCCGTCTATTTTCAAATCGATCTAAAAATCATTCGGTTTAGCTTTTTTTCCCCAAACCGTACATTCGGTTCGGTCGCTTTGATTCGGAAATTTTTTGAAATCGCATAAACCGAACCAACCGTATATATTATAACATATTTATATTTTTAACTAATCCTAGTTATCTAACCACTCATATAAAATGGGATAAACCCTATATCCCTTAACGTAACACACATTTTTCACTCGCCGTTTACATCTCACTAATTGTTATTAATTATGACAAAAAATTATTTTTTTTTTAGCTTATTAGCATGTATAAGTTATTAAATTTTTGGGCCTAAACTTGCCCAAAATTGAGTTTGGTCCAAATCGATCCGTTCAACCCGTAGAAATCGAACCGTTCAAACCAAATCGTTCAACCACGATTTGGTTTTTTTTTCTCCAAACCGAAGTTGGTCGGTTCGGTTTGGTATTCAGCCTCCAAACCGAACCAACCGAACCGTGCTCACCCCTCGACCAACTGATGGTCGATAAATAAAAGTCTAAAACTTGTCTTCAATTCAGCCTAACTAGGCGTGTCTTCTATTCAGCCTAACTAGGCCCATTTTTCTATCCAACTAGGGATGGAAATTCAACCCGCACCCGACGGATATCCGCCCCGCCGCGCCCCGCTCCGCTCCTATAGGAGCGGTTTTTTTTAAACTATAACAGGGTCATGGGGCGGATTTGGTATTTATTTTTAAAACCCGCAGCGGATACGGGGCGGGTATGGTTTTCAGTGTCACCGCCCCGCCCCGCTCCCCTTTATACCTTGATCAAGGTTTAATCTCAACCGTCCATACTCCATTTATATTACCTGCTGAAAAAACCCTAGCCTCATTTCTCCCCATTCCCTTTCCCTTCTTCTGAAGAAGTTCTTCTCCAGTTCTCCTACAGCCGCCGCACTCCCAAACAGGTACAAACTTCGATCTCCTTTTGCAGTCGACCGGTGACCCCAAGCACGTCACGAACTTGATTCGCCTTCTGTCACCTTTTGCCGTCGCCGTTCGGTTCATCGGCCTTCCGTCGTTTCCTTCCCACGCACCTCCTAGCCATGTCCTTGATGAAAATCTAAAAGCAGACCCGTCTGGAGACTGGACAACCGCTGTCCACGAACGCCGATTGTCGATCTTGGTCCATCCATCGGCGAATCCCCACTCCTCCGCGGTCACAAATCTCTCGCCGGTCACAAATTCGTTGTCGGATGAGTTCTAAGTGCGGGGCGGGGCGGGGCCAGTTTACCAATAAAGCCATTGGATCGGGGATGGTATCATCATCTCCCAACCCGATGGCGGGGCGGGGCTACATATTTGGCATGGCGGGGCGGGTGCGGATCTTGTGAAACCCGCATCTGACCCGCCCCATTGCCATCCCTATATCCAACCTCAGTGGGTCATCTTCCATTTCGATCCACAAGGAATTATAAGGCAGGCCGATTCAATTTTAACATGGGCTGAAGTTTTGTTGCATTGCAAGCCCTTGTATGAAAGTTCAAGTCCAAAGGAGATGCTCGAAATTATAAGTCCTCTTGAAAGTAGGTTGTATTATTGCAAAGCCAGATGGACTTGTTTTGTTCAAGAGTCTTCTCCAACTGCAGAGTGGACATGGGAGAAAATTGAAGAGTTATGCTTAATATTACTTGTTCTAATGCTAAAACCACCTAATTTATGGCGGAGACGCTCGAAAATAATTCAAGCCCAATCAAAATAGGGCCTGGACATGGCCTCATTTTTACTTTCTTGACTAAGTTTCCATCTAACTCTTGACATATTGTTCGCATGTCCTTTCTTGATGACATGTTGCATAGTATGTGAAGGAGCCAAGTGTCTTTCCGACACAGAGAACTTGCCATGCGTTATTTTGCCATTGTTATCTTTAATCAGATGAGACAGTCACCAACTTGGCAACTAGTGTGGCATGCTTGACACTTTTGGATGTAACAATCTTGCTTAGACGGATACACTGCGATTTTTTGGGTGTAAAATATACCCCCTACCACCCAAATAACATGATGATGTCATTATGCTATTTTGATATTTACACATGCAATGTCAGATTCTGAATGCCATATCTCCAATTTTCAGTTTTTTCTCCAGTTTCGTAAACAGGAGAAAATGAATGCGTTGGGCACAAAGTTTTGGTCCTCCCCCCCCCTCCTTTCAGTTTTGAAAACCAGTTTTAAAAGCAGAGTTATTTTTAAAAGGGTTAAATACGCGTTAGTACCTAAAAGTACCCCGAAGTCTCACTTGAGGGTCTCAAACTTTATTTTTTACACATAAGAATCTGTAATTTCAAATTTGCAATAAGTAAGGATTTCCGTCTCAATTCCTAACGATTGCCGATTGCTCTTTTTTTTTCCTTTAACATCTATCGCATCGCAATATGTTTTGTTTACTATGTTTTGATGCCTTTGACGTGACTTTTCTAGTACCCTCCATTAAGTCGTTCACTGTTTCGCTGGAGAAGCCCTATCTGTGCCTTTATTCCTTGTCTCACAATATTTTTCTTGGTTGTCGGACTAAATTGTCCTTCCTTAACAAAGACCATCATTTTAGCCCTTTTGGGCGTGTAAACACATGCATTGAATTGCCACGTGGCACCGCTTAAATAGTGGACACATCATTGTAAATCTTTTGCCAATATTTTGTTATTTTATTATTTACGTGCTTCTACGAACTCGGATTTAAGCTATTCAACTTCCATTGAACTAGTTTTTTCATCCTCTTCAAAATGAGTTGAAATATTGAGTATTTTCTGAAATCATTTAGTCATCCTATTTGATAAGCAAAGTTTTGATACTTTTGTGGCTCATGTGCCTTTGAGATACTTTGATGTCGTTTGGACCCCTTTAAATTGAATTAATATATAGAACATTCGCGTGCTTAGGTTAACGTGATGTCATAATATGATATGGCAATTGCTACCTGTATGTAAACTTTGAATTTAAAACCTTCACGTGTTTAGGTTAACGTGCTTTACAATTACGTATTAAGTGATTGTATCGTATTTGATTATTAGGTTAATTATTCCAATGTGACTCTTTGACTTTGATTTAATCTTTGATGGGTTGGATATCTCGAACTGAGTTTATTTGTCGTGCTAAGATTATATATCTTCTTTGCGCTTTCGTTTTCATATGCTTTGACAACTTGTATTTTTAGTTCTTCACTCTGTTGTCCTCACAAGGAACATGTATCATATGTGATACAATTGCAGTCCTTGAGGCATTTTTAGTTCTTAAGCCTCATTTGCATAACATCCAGAATATGATAGAACATTTTGGTATGTTCCCTATGAACCAAACCATGAACCAAGCCAGCTTCCCACAACTTTTGTCTCTCATTTTTCTTAGCAATTGTCAAGTAAAGTTGTCTGTGAACTTACCATCCTTATTTGGCTGCCATATAATTCTGTCCTCTCTTCTATCATTCGGGATGGTAACTTGAGCCATTTCTTCATGCCACTGCCTCAGTGTTTGCGATCTTACAAGAGGTAATTGGTATATATAATCGGCCATGTTTTTTTTTTCCTGTTTATGTACGTCAGTGAAAGTAAAAAGTCGAAGTCGAGTAAATGCATACGTTTCATTGAGCCTGGATAACTTGAAAGGTAGTGTTAGGAGTAGTTTAAATCCACATTATTTTATACTGTGGGTCTATTTACTTTGAATTCTCTACAGCACACACCTTTTGTAGACTTAAACAGGTTTATTTTCTGCTTGCTTCTTGTATTTAGGTTGAAAACCGATATGGTTTTTTTGGAAGAACATAAATTGGGTTGTATCATATGAGAGGACCAATTGGATCTGGCTTTTTCATGATCTTTGCAAGATGTTCTGTGCAAAGGAGAAGGTTGAACAAGTTGAACAGAAGGTTAAACAACATGGAAGATGTCTTAACAAAGGTCCTCATGGCAATTTATTGCCATGATTGGAACAACATTTGCTGTTCTTGAGATCATTTTCTTGTTGCTTGAGTACTCCTACAAACTCTACATTAAAGGAATCAAGAAGGTTAGCAAAGATGTGATGAGATTAGGATGGAGGTGAAAGAAGAAGCTGCCTTCTTGCGGGAGATGAGAAGGGAGACTGATTTAGTTGTTAATTCTCTAGAGAATAGAAGGAGATGAAAAAGCTTTTGACCCAGATTAAGGGCAAACTGAAAAAGATGCAAGACGAAATCAAGCTTCTTCTGAAGAAACTCGCTGATTAAGTGCCGATGCTTAGATTTGGTTCTCCATTCTATGTCTTGGATGTAATGCGCTTGTTCAAAGCAGAACTTTCAGTTTTGGTGGTTATAATTCGTTTGTTCAAAACAAATCTTTTAGCTTAGTTTTGGTTGTTGTAATTTGCTGGTGTAGAACTTACTTCTAGTTTTGAGCATGCATGCTTTGTGCAATGTAAGTCTTGTTTAAAAGATTCTCAACTAATTCTATGGCCTAGGGTAATCGATGTTTCTGACCTTGGTGAGACCTTGCTTATAAGATTTTGTTTCAAATTCTTCTCGATCAAACATGGAGCCCAAAGCAACCAACTTCTAACCTTTTTGGGAATTAGTTAGATATTGCTACAGCTTGTACAATTAATTATGGATCGATGAGCTAGAAACCTCTTTTATTGCTCTCATTGATCCGGTCATAAAGCAGGTGATGGCCTTGCCAATTTATACTTGTTCAGCTCCTCAATGGATGGTGGGGATTCATTCTATCCGACAGCTTATATCCCGTGTCTATATTTTTCTCTGCAATATTTATATATGTACATGTCTCTACCTTTCTGGAATTCTTTTCTGTTTATAAGAAGCAAATTGTATAGAAATGAGAAATATTTTGGAGATTGTCCAATAAGCAGCCAAGTTATGTTCTTGTAAGCGTTAGCCTGACATAACCTCTAAAATGGGCTTCCTTCCATGAGTTGCGGGACGTGAAAAAAATGTTTTGCACATAAAACATGTAGTATTTGATGTTGTTGCCTGACATGAGACAATTATGTTGATGGTTACAGGGATGGATAAAATGATAAAAGTACCTAAAAGGGTGGGAAGCTCAGGTTGATTGAAAATGAGTTTGAAATTAAAAACCTAAGGATAAATGTGATGAAAGAACTTGAATCTCACAGCTTTAAAACTTCACTAAACCAACCGCGCTACATTTAGCCAATCCAAGCCCTTCTAGTACGCTAATTCAGCATTTCACCTTGAGTTGGGCAACTATAAAGGGCTAGAATGTAAAGAAAATAAAAGGAGTTTAAGAGAATATTGAGCTGTATAGCAATAGAGATTACAAGCTTGGAGAGTGCCTTGGGTGTAGGAATGTTTATGATGTCTAGGATACTTTGGACAGGTGATGGCCTTGCCAATTTATACTTGTTCGCCTCCTCAATGGACGGTGGGGGTTTATTTTTACCGGCAGTGTATATTTCATGTCTAGATTTTTTTTAACGATATTTGTATATCTATATGTTCTTTACCTTTCTAGAGATCTTTTGAGTTTATAAGAAGCAAACTGTATAGAAATTAGGTAAATTTTGGAGACTGTCCTATAAGTAGTAAAAGTCATGTTCCGTTAAGCGCTCGTGTTACATAACCCCTCTAAAATGGGCCTTTTTTCATGCGGTGTGGGACTTGAAGCCCAGTTTGATAAAGGATGAGGTCTAATACCTGCGTCCCAAATAAGAATGCAAGAATATTTTGAGGGTCCATCCCACAAGAGCTCTAAATATTTAAAATCTTTACTATGCTAGCAATCATTATCAAATTTAAAATTGTTGTTTCAAGTTTGTGCAAGAAGTAACAATATTTTGTTCATTGTTAATTGTACTCCGTCAGTCCAAGAATAATTGATTTTTTTTTGGAGCTATTCCAATATATTGTTCACTTTTCAAATTAAAGAAAAATTATTTGTACTTATGCCATTTTCTAATTTTCAATACTCTCTTTCGGTATCCTCGTTTATAGGGGTGAGCATCAAACTGATCTGAACCACTCAAATCGAGCCGAACCGTCCAAAGATTTTTATGGTTTGGTTTCACATTTTTCAAACCGACATTGGTTCGATTTGGTTCACAGTTCACATTTTTTGAAACCGATTACAAACCGAACCGAACTGACCTATGATATGTTACTTTATTTTTAGTAACATTTGTTCCCAACCTATTCTGGTCGCACCCAAGAGGCCCACTACAGTCCCATTTTGCATGACACGTCCGCACAAGCAACAGACATTTTCAACGCACACAACCGATCAAAGCATGCACGCTCAAGTAACGTGACCAAGCCTTATGACACTTCGACCGTCGCACTTCGCCTGTCGCCTGTCGACGCGCCATGACACTTGCCAAAGGAAGTTGGCCTTGGCCTCCCCCTTGGGGTCGGCCTCGGCCTTGGCCTCCCCCTTGGGGTCGGCCTCGGCCTTGGCCTCCCCCTTGGGGTCGGCCTCGGCCTCCCCCTTGGGGTCGGCCTCGGCCTCCCCTTGAGGTTGGCCTCGGCCTCCCCTTGAGGTTGGCCTTTGGTCTCCATACTTAACATTTTCGCTTCTCTTCAAGAGACCATACACAACTCCGCGACCCCCGTCGCCCGGACACCACTCCGCGACGACCGTCGCCCAGACACAACTCCGCGACCCCCGTCGCCCAGACACAACTCCGCGACCCCCGTCGCCCGGACACCACTCCGCGACGACCGTCGCCCGGACACAACTCCGCGACCCCCGTCGCCCAGACACAACTCCGCGACCCCCGTCGCCCGGACACAACTCCGCGACGACCGTCGCCCGGACACAACTCCGCGACGACCGTCGCCCGGAAACAACTCCGCGACCCCCGTCGTCCAAACACAACTCCGCGACGACCGTCGCCCGGACGCAACTCCGCGACCCCCGTCGCCCGGACACAACTCCGCGACGACCGTCGCCCGGACGCAACTCCGCGACCCCCGTCGCCCGGACACAACTCCGCGACCCCCGTCGCCCTGACACAACTCCCTGACGCTCATCGTCCATCGCCCGGACGTCGTCTCCGTGACCCCCGTCACCGACGTTCGGACGTCGCACTTCAACACTCCGCCGCGCCCGCGCGCCGCGCCGCTGATACAGCCGTGCCCCCAGGCTCTCTGTCACACTACCTTGCTCCCGCACACCATACGCACTATGTCGCGCCCATGCACCACCATTGACACAAACGTGCCCCACGGCACCTTACGCACTCCGCCGCGCCCATGCGCCGCGCCACTATCACATACGTGCCCCACGGCACCCTACGCACTCTGCCGCGCCCATGCGCCGCGCCGCTATCACATACGTGCCCCCGACACCTTACTCACTTCATCGCGCCCATGCGCCACAATCATGTCATCATGCCCCCGGGCACCACACTCATTCATCACACCATGTGCACCTTGCCTTGGTCATGGAACATGCTTCAGCCCACTTTCCGGAGTGTACATCACCCGCAGGGATAGGCGACTCCTCCGGGACACTATCTCTGCCAGGGAGCTCTTCAACTCCCCTTCCGCCAGGTAGACGGCTCCTCCGGGATGCTACCTCGGCCAGTCGGGTAGACGGCTCCTCCGGGATGTTACCTTGACATGCTCCGAGTGCTCCGGCACAAGGACTCACCCGCAGGGATAGGCGACTCCTCCGGGACACTATCTCTGCCAGGGAGCTCTTCAACTCCCCTTCCGCCAGGTAGACGGCTCCTCCGGGATGCTACCTCGGCAAGTCGGGTAGACGGCTCCTCCGGGATGCTACCTTGACATGCTCCGAGTGCTCCTGCACAAGGACTCACCCGCGGGGATAGGCGACTCCTCCGGGACACTATCTCTGCCAGGGAGCTCTTCAACTCCCCTTCCGCCAGGTAGACGGCTCCTCCGGGATGCTACCTCGGCCAGTCGGGTAGACGGCTCCTCCGGGATGCTACCTTGACATGCTCCGAGTGCTCCGGCACAAGGACTCACCCGCGGGGATAGGCGACTCCTCCGGGACACTATCTCTGCCAGGGAGCTCTTCAACTCCCCTTCCGCCAGGTAGACGGCTCCTCCGGGATGCTACCTTGGCCGGCCAGGTAGACGGCTCCTCCGGGATGCTACCTCGGCCTGCAGAATAGGCGACTCCTCCGGGACACTATCTCTGCCAGGGAGCTCTTCAACTCCCCTTCCGCCAGGTAGACGGCTCCTCCGGGATGCTACCTTGGCCGGCCAGGTAGACGGCTCCTCTGGGATGCTACCTTGGCCTGCGGAATAGGCGACTCCTCCGGGACACTATCTCCGTCAGGGTGCCTGCGTGACTGGCCTACGTGCTCTGGCACTGGGGGCTTGCGTCGGCACCCCTAGGGACTATGACCCCCGGGTCACTCCGAGACGGGAGCAGGTCTTCGGAGGGCATCGCGCCTAGTTCACCTGGCAGTTGGGCGTCGGGTCTTCCCCACCGCTGCCAGGCCTGTGGGACTCCGCAAGGGCTTGGATTGGAGGCTAGATCAAGGGGGTTCTCTGGCCACACCGACGTTATGGGAGCCAGTCTTTCCAGACAGACAGAGCGACGCTGTGCGGGGCAGGCCGGATGAATATGCGATTCGACAGTCCGTGAAGCACCGGCACCTGTGGACCCCTCGGTGACGTGTCACTCCTGGGGAGCGCCACGTGTCGGTTTATGACATCATCATCTCAATCTCTATAAATAGAGGTCTTGAGAATTCATTTGGATAAGATAGACAAGAACATAGAAAGGAGAGCATTTGGACATTTTCACTTTCTCACTCTAGAATTCTAGAGAGAGAAACATACAGTACCCTGACTCTGGACCTAAGCATCAGACTGTGACTGTCATCGTGTATTCATCTCGCGCCATCGCCCTCGCAGCACTGCCACCCTCGAGCTCTGTCTGGGAAGCCCTTGGTCTCTGCCCTTGTTCTACCCTTGCTGTGTCTCACATCAACACACTTGGAAGCTGACGCGGACTGCAGGCTTTGTGGCACCTCCACGTAAGCCCGAACCCATTTCCTTGGCATCAACATTTAATTGATAATTACATATATAAGGTATTAAGCATCTCCAAAATAAATAAATCTTGAAAGTTAAAAGAAACGAAAATATTAACAACACTTAGAACACAAAAATGTTGTGACCAATATTTAGTTTATATTTGCTTATTCTTTCTCATTCATCAATGAGAACTTATATATCGAATGAAACAAGATTATATGAAATTTAGAAAAAAATATAACTTCATTTAATAGTGTGCAAAGGAACAACGACTTTAAGTGAGCAAAGCGATCTAAACCGAACCGTTTGAACCGACCAAACTGAACTGTTCAAACCGAAGGGTTTGGTTTGGTTTATAAATTTTCAAACCGAAGGGTTACGGTTCGATTTGCGGTTTGACCTCCAAACTGAACGGTGCTCACCCCTACTTGTTTACTCAGTCTAGCAAATCTCATTTTTGCTCTCTCAGACTCGTTCCTCTTCTCTCTCACCATCCACCCGTTTCTTCCAATGTATGACCATGATTTTTGTCCACTTACTTAGCCAAACTCTATCTTGTGTGTGTAGATCATCACCAAGTAGGTCTTTGACCCACCACCTTCGTCGGTCACTTCCTTCATCCCCCACTAGTATTATTATTGCGTTCAAGATTCAAGAAATAAGTTATCTTTTTTGACTATTTGCACATGAAACATATAATATTTGATGTTGTTGCCCGACATGAGACAATTGTGCAGATGTTTGCGGGGATGGAGGAAATGACAAAAGAACCTGATGGAAGAGATCTAGGTGGGGAAGCTCAAATTGATCAAGGAGGAGGTTGAAGTTAAAAATTCATCCTGAATGTCACAGCTCTAAGACTTTACTAAACCAAATGCGACAGTTAGACAATCCAAGCCCCAGCTAGTTCGCTAAGTCAACATTTCTCCTTAAGTTTGGTGACTAAAAGAGATAAAATACAAAGAAATTAAAGAGAGTTTGAGAGAATATTATGCTAATGGCAATAGAGATTACAAGCTTGGAAAATGCCTTGGGTGCAAGAATGTTTATGATGTCTAGGATGCCTTGGACAGGTCATGGCCTTGCCAATCTTTACTTGTTCACCTCCTTAATGGATAGTGGGGATTCATTCTATCCGACAACTTATTTCCCGTGTCTAGATTTTTCTTTAACGATATTCATATATTTACATGTTCTCTACCTTTTTAGAATTCTTTTCAGTTTATAAGAAGCAAGCTACATAGAAATTAGGAGTATTTTGGAGACCGTCCAATAAGCAGCCGAGTCATCTTGTAGCGCTAGCGTGACAACCTCAAAAATAGGCCTCCTTCCATGTAGTGTGGGATGTGGAAAGAAAATATTTTGTACGTGAAACATGTAGTATTTGATGTCACTGCCCGATAAGAGACAATTATGCAGATGCTTGCGGGGATGGAGAAAATGACAAAAGAACCTGAATGGTGGGGAAGCTCAGATTGATCAAGGATGAGGTTGAAATTAAAAATCCTAAGAATAGAGGTGATAAAAGAACCTGAATGTCACTGCCTTAAGACTTAACTAAACCATCCGTGCGACAGTTAGCCAATCCAAGCTCCTGCTAGTACGCAAAGTCAACATTTCACCTTAAGTTGAGCAACTATAAGAGATAGAATACAAAGAAAATAAAGAGAGTTTGAGAGGATATTGAACTATATTGCGATAAAGATTACAAGCTTGGAGAATGGCTTGGGTGCAAGAATGTTTATGATGTTTAGGATGCCTTGGACAAGTAATGGCCTTGACAATTTATAGTTGTTTACCTCCTCAATGGACGATGGGGATTCATTTTAACCGACAGCATATATATCGTGTCTAAATTTTTCTCTAACGATATTTATATATTTACATGTTTTCTACCTCTCTAGAATTTGTTTCAGTTTATAAGAAGCAAACTATATAGAAATGAGGAATATTTTGGAGACTGTTCAGTTTCTAGAATTCTTTTCAGTATATGATGTTATGTCTTTCTCACTTTTTATAACTTATGTCTTAGAAACTTAATCCTAAAATATAAAAAAAAAAGTGAAGGGAAATCGTTGCTAAGAGCCAAAAAAGTGGATTAGATAAGGAAAAATTCTCTGTGAATAAAAAAAAGCGAAGAAGCCTATTATTAGCCACCCAAAATAGCCATGGCCGCCAAAAATAGTCTAAAAGGTTATGATTTAAACCACTTGCTATTGATAAATTACCACACAATAGCTTTTTACAAACGCTTAAGTTACATGTCAATGATTCATCTACGTGTATAGTGAAACCAGAATTGCGGCGTGCTTGAGATCCTAGCTGGGCAATTCTTCTTGTTTATAAAATTGAACATGCCTTCTTAAATTTATAGAGCATGAATGATTTCTATCGATTTTTTAAAAGCAACGCACGTTACTATTTGGCAAGTCGGATACAATGATCACCCTCAATACTTATATTTTAATACTATGCTTACTCCAAAGTTTCATCACGCATCCTCTTGAATTTTCTTTTTATGCCATCTTCTTCTAATTTGATGGGGATAACTGTCCAATTTAGAAATCAGAGGATGCTTAAAAATATCGAGATAAAACACACTCAATTGTGGAGGCCCATAATTGCATAAATGATATGCATTGCAACAAGTACAAGGTCGTCAAGTACTCTATTAAGTACACTAACAATACACGCTAAAAAGAAAACCAATATTATTGTAGAAATTGTATTAAAAAAAATAAAAAATTGACAGGTTGCAACCTAAGTAGAAAAGTTAATAGGACTAAATAGTATGTAAATATTCACACAAACTAAAAATGGCCGTTAGCAGGGCCAAAAGTATGTGCCATCTAGCCTAAGTTAGCACTCAAGGATATTATTACATAGGCGTTACTGGGGCCAAAAGTATATGCCATGTAGCCTAAGTTATCTCGTGTCTAAATTTTTCTCTAACAATATTTATACATTTACATGTTCTCTATCACTATTTTTAATAGATTGAACACTATAGTATTAACTATACGTGGAACACGCTAGCTACATTGATCCTGCAAGAATGCGACTATTTCAATCTCTAATACAGGTGCAACATTTTTCTATTGATCGATAAAACAAGAGAGGGGTTATCGATCTAAGTTATCTCGTGTCTAAATTTTTCTCTAACAATATTTATACATTTACATGTTCTCTATCACTATTTTTAATAGATTGAACGCATGGTATTAACTATACGTGGAACACGCTAGCTACATTGATCCTGCAAGAATGCGACTATTTCAATCTCTAATACATGTGCAACATTTTTCTATTGATCGATAAAACAAGAGAGGGGTTATTGAAAAAGTTTGGCTACTAGGCTTATGTAGAGAAGCAGTAGCCCTTTGTCAGCAGGTTGTTGCTTCATGGAGTAATTAATTTGGGTCCATTGGGTAGTGGCCACCGTGGAAGAGGCTTGTTAAGTCAACACAAAAAAATAAAAAAATAATAATACTTGGAACGAATAGCTTAAAATATAGGCCGAAAAAGCGCCAACTATTAGATGCAAGTAGCCATGTTTTGGACCGTTCAACTCGTCCTAAAGGCTTTAAAACAAGCCCATTAAAACGATTTGATATGTTCCTCTAAAGGCTGAAATCAAACTACAGAAACAAGGTGCAAGGCGGGCCGATTAGAACGATTAGATATGTTGCTCCGAAGGCTGAAAGTCAACCTACAAAAGAAACATGCAAGGCGGCCAATCTGTAAATCAGCCTACATAAGCAAGGTGGAAGGTGGGCCAAGCAAAAGAGTAGCCTGTTTAGCCCATTCCCCAATTCGTTAAAGGTGCAAAGTGGGCCGATCCAATAAGCCTTCTTCTAAAGTCAAGAAAATAGACTCATCTACTGGATTGATTAACCCGGCCCATCTAGACCAACCTGCTTAGGCCAGTCTTTAACATATGAACAGGTCCAATAGCAACACATATGGGCCTTGAGGAAACGACCAGCTGATGGTTGATAATTAAAACCTGTCTTCAATTCAGCCTAACTAGGCGTGTCTTCTATTCAGCCTAACTAGGCGTGTCTTCTATTCAGCCTAACTGGGCCCGTTTTTCTAGCCAACCTCAGTGGGTTATCTTCTATTTCGATCCACAAATAATTAAAACGCAGGACGATTCAGTTTTTAACATGGGCTGAAGTTTTGTTGCATTGCAAGCCCTTGTAAGAAAGTTCAAGTCCAAAGGAGATGCTCGAAATTAGAAGTCCTCTTGAAAGTCGGTTGTATTATTGCAAAGACAGATGGACTTGTTTTGTTCAAGAGCGTTCTCTAACATCAGAGTAGACGTGGGACAAAATTGAAGAGTTCTGCTTAATATTACCGGTTCTAATGCTAAAACGAGCTAATTTATGGTGGTGACGCTCGAAACTAATTCAAGCCAATCAAAATCGAGACTAGACGGGACCTTATTTTACTTGCTGACTAAAGCTCCGTTTGGTAACTATTATTTTTTCAGTTTTTTTTTTTCAGTTTTGTAAACAGAAAAAAACAAGCGCGTTTGGCACACAGTTTTCAATTTTTTTTTCTTAAGTTTTAAAACATGACTGTTTTTTAAAATTAAAAAAAAAAAAAAAGTTTTCAATTTTTATTTTTATTTTAAGACCACCACCACTAGACCTGGCAATTTTCTATCCGTACCCAGCCAAAAACCCTGAGTATGTAGGGATGGCAAAAAAATCCGAACCCGCAGATTTTCGCCCCGTCCCGACCCGGTAGGAGCGGGTTATTTTGACTTTGACAGGGTCATGGGAGGTAAGGTATTTATAAAAAAAAAACCACAGCGGGTTAGGGTCGGGTATGATATTCACCCTAATCCGCCCCGCGACCCGACCCACCCCGGAATACTTACACTAATACTTTAGTTGATCTTAGCCGTCCATCATATATATATATAGGGGAAAGTGAATATAAGGCTAGCCTCACGCAAGTTGCGTGAGGCTAGCCACCAAAACGGCGTAGTTTTGCCAAAAAAAATATAGTCCTTTTTTCACTCTTTCTCTCTCTCTTCCTCCCCCTTTTCCTCTGTTTTCCTCTCCTCCCCGTTTCTCTGGCGCAGCCCACAAACCCTAGCAAGCCACCTTCCCAACCTACTGCGCCGGCCACCATCACACCAACAATCACCCATCACCATCCCAACCTTCCTACGCTGGCCACCATTATACACATCATCGCCGATCACCGCCCCAACCTTCTTGCGCTGGCCATCATAACACCAACCGTCGCCCATCACCTCCCCAACCTTCTTGCCTGGCCACCATCACACCCATCATCGCCTATCAATACCTCAACCGTCCTGCTCCGACCAACATCATACATACCATACCCCATCTTCCTGCCGTAACAGTACACACCACCAACACCATAGATTTTGGTGTGACTGAATTTCATTTCTCCAGTTAAAGAACGTACATGCAGAGAGAGCCTTGGTTAATGTTGATTTGGACCTCTTAAATTAGATTTCATTGGCAGAAAGGAAGCCGTAAGGATTATTTTCTTTTGCTTTGCCAGAAGTAATCTATTGGAAGTAAATTTCATCTACCTTCCGAATTGAAGTTGATAATCATCAACAGGAAAGTAATCCTTCACTCAGTGATTTCTATCTCTCTCTCTAGGCATTATGGCGGTGTCAACACCAAGTGTGGAAACTGTGCAATTACATTACTGTCAGTGGAAGGAAACCGATGGCTTCACATAGTTTTCAGTCAATTGAGGAAATTGATGAGACCGAAGCTTTGATTGATTATGATATTCCTGATACTCATGTCCTTGATGAACCTAGGGTAGATGATGTTTGTGATCTTTCACAATGTGATAATGAGGTTAGAACCTATAGAGAATGAGGCTTATGAAAATTTTGACAAATGAACTAGCACCGAACCAATTTCAAAACACAAGAACTTGAAATTGTAAAATCAAAGAAAGATGCTATTTCACTTGAACAATGTACAACTCATACAATCATCCTCTTAGTGAAACGTCTAAAATGTGAGATTAACAAATTACAAGCGCATGCGAGGCTCATTTGTAGAATAAATATCCCCAGTCTCTTTCGATACTGTCCACCCATTTGCATGATTCACTGTAGCATCAATTGCACAATCTCGGATGGCCTTGGATATAATACTCTCAGCATCTGCAACAGGGTTTAGGGAGTCCAGTCTCAATTTTTTGGCACATCAGGCAGTGAAGTACGGGAATAGAAGATGCTAATGTTGCGAAGCCCAATGCTAATGAGATTATGCCTCAGCCGAACGATCAAGTTGTGAGTCCGATCTGAAGCGAATGTGCCAGAGAACTTCTCAGCAACAGATCTAAACAGCTCGAGATCTCCAATTCAAACACCCTGATTAGCTCACTCAGTAATATATATGTAAGTTAACCACTAGATCCAACTAAGATGGAAAAATACAGGCTACTCTATATATCGGTTTTCTACCAAGTATTCTTGCATTTGTAAGCTCAAAGCATGGTCTCGAAGCCTTCTCCACGCCTTTTTGCAAAATAGTTCTTTCAGGGATCTCTCTTAGTAGTAGGCGCACTATCACAACCCACTTATTGCACTGGACCCAGAAACGTAGAGCAGCTACAGGAGCTTTCCAAGCAGCTTGGATGATGGACTTTTTTGCATCTGTATACTCCAACTGAATTGTCCTAATCTTTCCAAGATAAAAGAGGTAACGGCAGAACTGAAGCGGAAAAAAGCCAATTCAGAATAAGCAGATTGCAGAGAGCAAAAAACCTGATATAAACAAGTTCACATGGTCAAATTATCAGAGCGATAGGCAACTACGACAATAAGATCTAGGTGTAATACTAAGACACAACTATGAGCCCTGTGTAATGATATATTTTGGCAAACCATAGAGATTTAACATAAGCAGGAGAACAATGCATGTCAGAAGCAAATAAGAAACTTTATTTTAATAGACAAGTTCAGGATCATTCATATCGTCGTACAAAGCACATATCCTCACTATTGTACAAGATGCCATCCTCATTGTTATTGATAACTACTCCTTGGACATATGAAGGAAAACCAGGCTGGACTGCAAACTGATATAACTTTGCTAAAAGATTGATCACTTTTTCCTGAGAAAAGAAACAATGTGAAGGATATGGGGTTTTAGCATATCGCAGTTAATATAAAAAATATATGAAACTAAGAAAGATAGCAGCATGGCAGTCCACTTAACAAGAACCAATAAACAAGAAGAAGAATGTTAAGCTGAAATTTTCACCACTTATCCAACAAAATCACCATCAACTTCACAGCCCCTTGCATGAAAAAAAAGAGACACTCACTGTATACATGTTTCTGATAGCCAAGCCTTCATCATAATCTCTTAAGGGTATAACCACTATACCATAGAAAAGTTTTATCTAACCATAGCTGTAATGACGCAATTTAAACTAAACCATCAACAACATTTCTGTTAAACGTGTAGTGGCGTATCATAGCGGTCAGCTAGAAAAATCTAGAAGTTCCTTGAGTTCAGCGCACGCTAAGCATCTGCAGTATGTTAGTGTTATTTGATTTTTTTTTTGGGATGTCTATTATCAGTTCTGTACTTGTGAAACTCTAGTAGATTTTTTCTTCTAATATAATTCACTTTGCATAACCATCCAGAAAACAAAGGCTTGTAGGAAAAAGAAAAAAAGAGTTGCTCACTCACCTCAATGAGACTAGAGTTCCAGAGAGAGAAAGCTTCCTACAAGAAAGAAATATAGCACTATATTTAGTTACATCCGAGCTATGCCTTAGTCAAATATATGCAAAATGATCACTAAAAAAAATGATTTGAAGAGTTGCCAATCAATAACTCCTCATAATATGAAAAACTCACTCACAGTTCTAACTTCAGTTAGACTAGCAGAAGGAAGCAGAAATTTTAGTACTGCTAAGACTAAGATAACACAAATTAAAAAGAGAATATTATAATGATATGTCTAGGTTAAGACGGATGAAACAGAGACACAGAGTGGAATAAGAAAATCAACGGTTCCATAGTCAATAACAAATTACAACTTCGGCAATGGGTAGAATGGAGAAAAAGTCCATCAAGACTCGAGTCTAAACTATGACACAACACATATGCAGCACATTAGAGCTATGTAGCACCATAAAATAAGTACAAATTCCAGAGAACTATCACCATATTCACCTGTTTATTGAGTGTGTCCATCCCTTAGCCATTGTTATGTTGTTAACTAAATCAGTGATTTGGTATATAAACAGCAGCATACCCATTTGGTAGAATCCTCATGATATCTAACTTATGAATCTAAGGAAATAGTGCAGCAACATGATTGATTACCTCTAGGAGATTTAGACCCCTAACCACAGCCAAAACAGAAGTACCCAAGGTAGTCCATGTCCTACTTGCTCACACGCTTTTCCAGCAATGGAGACGTTTCTCTCAGGCATTTGATCGAACAACTTGGTCCCGAGACGGCGATACCACCAACGCACCATGACATCGACGGTAGACCCACTAGCCGTCATCCCGCCGTCGACCATCGGAGCACAACCGGTTGAAACATCTCGCACCCGTGGCACCACCAATTAGTTGTGACAAGGATGGCGTTAGCATGTGATGGACGTAAAGCTCGAAGACTAGCCTCCGTTTGCGGCAGGGATGGCCGTTAACGGTGGCCAGAGATGGAAAAATTGGTGGTCCACAGCAGAGATAGTGGTGTGTGATGGTGGCGTTGACTTGCTAGGGCCTGCGACAGAAAGAAGAAAAAGAGAGAAAAACGGGGAGGGGAAGAAGGAGAGAGAAAAAATGGGGGGAAAATTTTGGTTATCTATCTTTTACCAAAATTACGTCGTTTTGGTGGCTAGCCTCGCACAACTTACATGAGGCTAGCCTCGTATTCGCTTTCCCCATATATATATATTTTGTCTGTCACAATCCATGTTCATATTATTTCATCACAAGTCATTGTTCTCGCGGACTAGTCAACTTTTTTCTCTGTTGAGGGGAAAGACTTGTGAAGTTGTCATAGTTACTTTTGCGGCATTGGATACGGAGAGACAGAGGGCAATACAACCAGGAAATCCAATCTCCCACGCATTCTTTCACATGGCCCAAAAAGATGTAGCTATATATATATATAATATTTATCTAAATAAACTCATCCGATAGGATTTTGAAAAAATTTCAATCTCCAACGCATTGTTTATCGTTGAACGCAAGTCTCGAGGCATGTGCTGCGTTGCTATTTAGCCGTGAATTATGGGCTGATGGGACTAAACAGGAGGAATGCCTTTTCTATTTTCCCAAGTTGGCAGTCTAACCATCATTACTCCTCCACTTTTTTCTCTAACCATCGTTACTCCTGATTTTGATTTTAATTTGATGACATCCGACGAATATTTTTACGTTTATGGAATATTATATCTTTTAAAACTTTTTTACTCATGCTGTTTTATTTTATATCAACTTTGACTATAAAGAATTAATCAATACCATCAATTAATTTCTTTTTCCTTTTTCACATGTAAAATGATAACTGCAAAATCTTTATATAATTAAGACTTTTATTTACTTACATTGTTGACCATGTTTCAAATATTAATCATCGTTATTGTTATGATGATAATTATGATTTTAGTACTTATAAATTCTTTTAATTTTTTTCGATACGTATTATATTATACTTATTAAATTGAAAGTTCAGAAATTCAATTGACCTGGGATTAAATTTATTAGATCAAAAAGCAATTGTCACCTAACATGACCGGGGATTAAATAAAGATGACTAAGACCTCATAGCGGACCCCACACGTAATAAACAGCTTGGCCTTTGGCCTCGCTATAAATGAGATGAGAAAACCAACGTACTGACTCTGCCTCTGCTACTTTCAATGTCCACCCCTAGCTAAGCTGGTCTTTCAGATCTGTTCGTGTCTTCAAACCATATGGTCTGTCGTCAAGCGTCAAGAATCAAGAATCAAGAATATCAATTCAGTGGTCGAAATTGGTATTCTTGATTGTTCTCGACGACAGGCCATATGGTTTGTTGATGTGTTCATCGTCAAATCATGTAGCTTCTCCTCTAGAATCAATCAAAGAAGAAACTCTTTGATGAATGAAAGGGTATGAAGTCATCAAATCATGTAGCTTCTCCTCTAGAATCAATCAAAGAAGAAACTCTTTGATGAAGAGATTTGTAGATGGCTTAGAAGGTAAATCGGACCTCTCTTTGGGTGTTGCTTTATAACAATTGATATGAATCTTATAATAATTTTCATTTTGCCTTCTGCTGATATGATTGAATTGCACTCTCAATATGATTGAATTACACTCTCCAAATGATTATTACCCTACAAATGTTACACGTCCGTCAAATTTTTTATGAATTTTGAAAATTGTCTATTAGTGTTAAATTCTTAGTAAATTTAATCGTTCATTCTGATAGCGTGACAACACAATGATCAAGGTCTATTTGTTCTTGTTTTTGTTATGAATTTAATATCAATTTTCATTGACATGACAATCATCAAGGTCTATTTGTTCTTGTTTTTGTTATGAATCTAATATCTGCTTGGTGAATTTTGTATGATTTGCAGCTCTCGGAATGATTATTACCCTCAAAATGTTACACGTCAAATATTTTTACATGCTAACTAATTAAATTGAATCTTTTACATTTTTTATTTGGGGAAAAAGTGCGTGGCATAATACCCACCTATCTAGAGGTCCATTATATGCACATTTCACATCATTGGTGTACATTGGTCATTTGAGGTAATACGGTTCGTTATATGCAACAAGGTCTATTTGTTCTTGTTTTTGTTATGAATCTAAATGCGTCAAGGTCTATTTGTTCTTCTTGTTTTTGTTATGAATACCTTCTTTCATAACGTGTCATTTTGTATGATTTGCACTCTCGGAATGATTATTTTCCTATAAATGTTACATGTCAAAGCATGGCATGATACCCATCAAGAGGTCCATTATATGCACATTTTACATCGTTTCAGAGTGGTCATTTGAGTAATACGCTCCATTTTATGCACATCTCAAATCATTTGATATTATACCACACGAAGAACCCTTAACCTAATCTCCAAAAATGTTCAGGATCTGCCGCCGAGCTACAACCGCTTACCGCTATACCCAGCGGACCGCAGCGCGTTCGGGTGATCTTAATCCTCCTTCACTTCCTCATTTTCCGGTTAAGATTCCGAAGGTAAATCTGTAAATCATCTAGCGTTTGTAACTGTGTTGTCGAAGTTGGAGTTGCTTAGTTATTCACGTTTACATGGTTTTTCTTGAGCTTTAGGTTTTGCATTTGCCTCTTGATTTTGATTTTTAATTTGAGATTTATGTGTTTTGGTTTTTTTCCGATATCAAATCAGCTTTGTTGCCTTCTTTGTCAAAGAGGGTTTTTGTGCTCTCTTTGTATTGTAGCCGTTGCTAAGTTATACATGTGTACTTGGATGTTCTTGTGCTTTAGGTTTTGCAGTAGCCTCTTGATTTTGATTTTGATTTTGCTTATGAATTTTGTGATCTATCTGTTTTGGTTATATTGTGACTCATTCTATTGTTTGGGTCTGTAGCGTGGTTATTTAGTTTCTTGCGCACCCTTCATTGGAAGCTTGGAGGATTTTTGCTATGTTGTTGCCACTTCTAATTCTGGTCTCTAGGTAGTTGTCCATTTTTTAAGTTTATATGTTTATTTCATTGTAGATCTTTATCTTTTTGAATTAGGATGACTTACCAAGAACGAAATAATTGTGTTCACGTTAGATTAGGGTGGCGAACAATGAAAGGATGATAATTGTGTCTGAACTTGAAGATGAAAATATCCATCTCAAATAAGTAACTGTATCCGGAAACTTGGACCTCTATTTTCAGACCTCCATTTTCAGAATGACCCTAATCCAAAGTCTATCCTCCGAAATTATGTTTACCTCTTATTGTTTACCATGAACCAGCACTCCATTTGAGATTTTGGTACGGAGTTGTACAACTCAAAGCAATTCTTTTCCCAGTAAATTGTCATAGAAAATCAAGTACTTATTCTACTAGGTATTGTCAACCCTTGAAAACAATTGTTTATTGGTTTAGAGCTTCAAGTGGATTGGTCTCCTTCCTGGTACTGTTAAATCTCTTTCTTTTGGTAATAGGTACCGTCATCCCCTGAAAACTATCATCGTTCAAAGTTTCGATAGATATATAATTTGGCAGGCCCTTTGGATAAACCTAAGAAGCACGGATTCCGGTGCGGGTGCGGATGCGATACGGGTGCGGATACGCGGATACGTCATTTTTTCAAAAAATAGGATACGGGTGCGGCGGGGATACGGCAAAAAA
Source organism: Escallonia rubra (assembly GCA_033065855.1). NCBI lineage: Eukaryota > Viridiplantae > Streptophyta > Magnoliopsida > Escalloniales > Escalloniaceae > Escallonia > Escallonia rubra. The sequence goes on along the minus strand of JAVXUO010000036.1, from coordinate 20,371 downwards.
TTATTAATATATATTATTTATATGTAAGAAAAATAATGCTATTTTAGACAAACAATAAGGTATTTTGTTAATTTTGAGGGTTGCTTTAGAAATATTGAAAATGCATAATCAATTATGACAAAGTTTGTAGAAGTTATGTTATATTTTAAAAAGTTTGGGGCCATTTTAAAAGATTGTTAACAAAATGGGGGAGTCAAACATAATAAAGAGAAACTTCAGAAAAACCCTAACTTATAAGGTTATCCCTGTTTATATAACATAGCCGTCACAACTCAGATCTGGGCAAGGAGGGGCACCGGTCGCCCGAAGATCCTCGCCGATCGCTGGAAGACCCTCGCCGATCGCTGGAAGACCCTTGTCGCCCCGGCGCAGGTTGTTTCTTCTCTTCTCCTTCTTCTCCTTTCTTGTTCTCCTTCTTCTCTTCTCCTCTCCTTCTCTTTCTTTCTTCTTCTACTCTCTGCCAAAAATCCCTGGTGCGTATCCGAGCCGCACCCAAGATCCAAAAAATAAATTGAAAAAAATAAAGTTTCGGACACGCACCCAGTGCGCACCCATGCCGCACCCAGCGCGCACCCGCACCCGACGCGCATCCGGTGCCGGTGCTTCCCCCAGACTGCCGCACCGGTGCTTCATAGGGATAAACTGAAGAGATTTCCATTTCAAGCCTCTTGCCCAAAGTGTTAATCTGAATCTGAAGCTCAGGGTTTTAGGGGGTAATAATGGCTCGTGTATCGGCTCTCTCAAGGAGTACCGAACTTTTCTAGGGCCAAATACTCTTGGGTTAGATTTGATTTTATATGATGCTTTGCATTGTTCATAGGAACTCATGATGGTAAAGTGTAGTTAGCGTGTTTGTTTGGGTATTTTAATGGAATATTTGTGGGAATTATTGTTCTTTATAGATTCCCATTTAGGTTTTTATGGGTATCTTTGTCTTAGCCTCACTAATTGTAGAATATTTGTTCTATTGAACAATAAAGATACATGGAGTTGTACATGCATCTATGAACAATCTATCATTCTTGTGTCAAAGCATAACATCATTTAAGTATTCTACTATTTTGGAAAGGATATACACTCGTCTACTTGAAACCATTGGTGGTTGACCATCACGCGTCAAGCAATTTACAATTATTACCTGCTGCCTTATTGCTTCCCTCCCATTGTTGTTATCTTATGCATATTGAAAAGAGGCAGACTCCTCTTCTGTTGCTGCTATGCATACTGCTGCCATTTTCGGAGTCACACATATTTGGGTTTGGCTTGTGTACACGAGTAGACCTGCATGGTCCCTAACTTTTGCTACCTATTTGCTTCCCTCCAGTTGTTGTTATCTTATGTATATTGAAAAGAGGCAGACTCCTCTTCTGTTGCTGCTATGCATACTGCTGCCATTTTCGGAGTCACACATATTTGGGTTTGGCTTGTGTACACGAGTAGACCTGCATGGTCCCTAACTTTTGCTACCTACATCGAGAGCAGTGTTTTGGGGATCATTTGATGTTCTGGTACCATCATGAATGGAGAAGGGTTTCATAGGCAGACTTGTTTTTTCTGGCACCCCATCTCAGCTTGGTTATTTTTTGGTACATTTGCATGATCAACTGGCCACCATGAAGATAATTCATCAAATATCGCCTTCATTGACACATGTATTCGTTCATTTGTAGAATCGATGCAATTCCAGCCTTTTCTTTCATATTTGGATTTTTAATTTTGAGATTTATCTGTTTTGGTTTTTTTCGATATCCGATATCAAATCAGCTTTGCTGTTCTTTTTGTCAAAGAGGATTTTTGTGCTCTCTTTGTATTGTAAATGTTGCTTAGTTAACACATCTGTAAACGTTGCTTAGCTATACATGTGTACGTGCATTTTCTTGTGTTTTGGTTCTGCATTAGCCTCTTGATTTTTGATTTTTAATTTTGAGATTTTGCTGTTTTGGTTTGTTTTTGATATTAGATATCAACTCAGCATTGATGCTCATTTTGTCATAGAGGATTTTCGTGTTCTCTTTGTATTGTAAACATACTTAGTTGTACACGTGTACTTGGATTTTCTTGTACTTTAGGTTCTGTATTAGGCTCTTGATTTTGATATTTAATTGAGATTTGTCTGTTTTAGGATTTTTTCCGATATGTAATATCAAATCAGCTTTGCTGCCTGCTCTTTTTGTCAAAGAGGATTTTTGTGCTGTGTGTTTATTGTAGAAGTTGTGCCGACGTTCCTTTATTTTACATGTTTACTTGGAGATCCATCTGTTTTTATAGGCTTCATTAGGTTCTTGATATCATATGCTGCATTTCTGCATATCTATTCTCTCACACCTTCTTCATTCCACATTTTAAAGCGCAAATTCCGAATTTAAATCTTCTCATGGGGTTCTTGTTACCGATGTGTACAGGGTACAGGGATTTACCATCTTGGTTGTATTTTTTTACTTAGGTTCTGGATTTATATTTCAGTTATGTTTTTATTACTAATCTTTATTTTGTGATCCATCTGTTTGTGTTATTTTGGCTACCAATTGTTTACTTGTTAAGCGGTTGTGTAGGTTGAGTACGTGCCTTGCCCCACTGAAGAATATAAATTGAAGAGTTATGCTGCTGCCATGTATGAGAAGAGGGTACCTCTCTGGTTGTCTTGGAATTTCCCTAAAATTTCCTCTGTTGTGATAGAAAAAAATGCAGATGAAAAATCCTCGGAGGGAAAGGGGAAGAAGGTGGTCAGGGAGAAATTTTCTTGGAAAATTTTTGTGTCTGTTGCAACTGCATTTGCTATCTCTGAAGCTGCAGTTTTATTTGCTGAGTATACCTATAAGGTGTATACGAGGGGATGGGAGGAAGTGGGTCGGGATGTGATCGAGACTAGGACTGGAGAGAAGGAGAAAAAAGCAGCGCTACGTAGGGACTTGGCGTGGCAAACAGATAACCGTCTTTTGAAAGATCTCCTGTTGCAAATTAGAGAAGATTTGAAGGAGCTGAAGGAGGAATTGAAAGTTCTTGCCAAGAAAGACTGAGGAAGACATTCTGAAGTAGGAATTGAAAGTACATCCCACTGTATATGACACTGCCATTAAGCACCCCCTAGGTTTTTGCATTCATTTTGTTACGAAATTATAGCTAGTGAAGGGTGAAGGGCTAATTATCAACTGTACAAAATCCAAACTTTGATGAGAATGCTACAAGGTTGAACTGGAAGTAAATAGCCCAACTTTTATGGTAGTTTTATGCTGTCCAATAAACTGCTATTGCCATTTCTAGAATCTATTAGCATCCTAAGGTAGGTGATCGGTTAAGATCTACGTGGCATATCAAAGATAAAGATGTAACTACCTGCGATAACTGACCATGTAAATGCTTTTAAGGATTAAGGACTTCAAAGAGGGTGGTGCATTGTGAAATGGGGCCATCCCTCCGCCATGACAATGCAGGATCGCGCCTCCACTGCTCATTCTCCAGCTGATAACCAGAACAACACCCCCCCCAAACAAAAGATAAATAAGAGATGTATTACTGTTTCAGAAGCTGCAAAAGGAAAATGGTGTGCTCAGCAAACCAAAAAACATTTAGGATAGCAAAAGCAGTCATCTTTCATCCTCAACAGTACCGGATTGAAGCAAATTATAAATTTTTTACATCCAGTACACCGGTAAGACGAGGGTTTAACCACAGATCCGCATAAAATATTTTAACGAGTACAAACTACTCAAGAATGCAGTCATCCCTCCTATTCAATACATTTTTGGTTAGAATCATATTTCACCAGTTTGTTTAATAATACTAACATGCTACCAGATTCTACGTTTGGCTAGAGACCTGTAGTGTATCCGTTTGACAACTTGGACTAGCAGTGGAAGTATAGCAAAGTTTACTCAAGGTATGCAGTGGAGGTTACACAAGAGTATTCTTTTCATTGACAAGAGCTGTGAGAGAGGTCCAAAGACTCACGTAAGTAGGTCCTAACTTGTTTAGGCAACTACCAGCTCGAGTCCAGTGGGCTGGACATGCATAGGACACATACACATGGTCTACACCTAACAAGCTTACTATGGATGCTAACACAAGCTAAAGTTCAGATTAGGTCGATTTTGACTACATGATTTTAACTGTCACATTACATAAAAATGCGTACTAAAATAGATTCAAATCACATAACGCATATATGCGTACTAACATAGAATCAAAATACACACAGTCGAAGTGACTATATCTCGATGTGAACTCATTGAAGTACACAACTAAATTGATATAAACACAACAATCTGGAAAATTACTTCTTGAGAGATGGTTAGATTATCCATAGTATAGAAGGGAGAAGGGAGCGTTAGCAATAGATTCCCATTGATATCTTTTTGGTTGACCTTCGGCGAAGGAAAACACCAGATGAGAAACCAAATAAGCAAACACAAGATGGCCTTCGCAGTGGAATTGCTTTGAATACCTTGATTATGGTATAGCACATTTTGGTTATTCCAAGAGTCAAACACGTTAAACATATCAACGTAAAGTCGTTGCACAATGAATATAGACCATTATTAAGTCAAGCATCTAATACAACAAATAGATTTCCTCGGAGGACAGAAGTTGCTCAGAAGATCAGGCATCTTGTTATTGGAGAAACTTCAAATTATATGAACACAGAGAGAAGACATCATACTTATTCTATTGTTTCTCCGTGGAAAAAAAAACATTGAATTCTAACCTAGTTAGGTAACCAAACCAAGTTGACATTTCTGAACACGCCTTTAGCAATTAGACTAGTACTGTACCATTTGCTTCTCTAAGATGACTTCTAACCACATTAATGAACAAAGTAAAAAAAATCACAAATGAAATGCAAACTACAGTACATACAGATCAGAAGATCTTCACCGCGTCCCATTGCACTCCGGGATTCTCTTCCGCTTTCACGGTCTGGCGAAAACTCCCCATAGCTTGCCACGACCGAGGCTTTCCAAGAGCTTTTTAGCACCCTCGACATCCATCTGAACAAGTTTCGGCAGGTACAAACAGGCACCCGAAGCAACCATTTGCTTACGGCACTTTTTCGACTGAACAAGCGACACCAATATTGAAACAGGGTACTTCTTATCCAAACTCTGTTTCAAAGGATCCAGAAGCTGAACAACGCTCACTGTCCCTCTCTCTTCCTTGCGAAAAATCCGTTTGTTCCCGGCATAAACCATAATTCCCGACAACGCCTTGGCAGCCGCTTCTCTCTCTTCGACCGCTTTCCCATCCAGCATCTTTACCAAAGGCGGAATACACCCACATTCACCCAACTCCTTCCGCGCTTTTGCATTAAACCCCATTACATAAACCGCTTTAGCAGCCGCAATCCTCACTCCCAACACCCCGCAGTTCAACACCGCCACAATCTTACTCAAAAATCCCTCCAAAACTAGAACTTCCGCAATCGGATGACATGAGGCTAAACTCCTCAGCAGCTCCACTGCAACCTCTAAACTCCGCACCACCGGAGCAGAGTCCCAGAAATTCTTCAAACACTCAATCCCACCCTCCCTAGCAACCAACACCTTCAAATTCTCATCCCCAGTCACCAAATTACACAGACACCCGAGCGCATTCTCCTGCGCCAACGCAGTACCCGAATTTGACACCCCCAAAAGTATTGGAATCGCATTTTCCTCCACAAAATTCTCCGTAATCTCATCAAATGCGGCCAAATTACGAAGAACCCCAGCTGCAGCCGCCTGCGAACTGGGCGTCCCAGCTTGACAAATTTCTAATAGAGACGAAATCCCGCCTCTGGACCCAATTGCCCTTGCATTTTCCTTGGAATGGCTCAGCGCCTGAAGGGCAATGCATGCCTTTTCCTTGGCGAACCCACTTCCGGATTCGATCACGCGAAGCAGGTCGTGCAATAGCAACAGCCCTTCTGCTACCAGCACGTGCTTGCTGGAATCCACCTTAGATACTCTAGCAATGGCGGTCACCGTCTTCTCCTTAATTTCCGGCGAGGAGCTCGAGTCCAGTAGCCGCACGAGCACCGGAACCACCCCCTGCGCCACCGCAATCAGCACATTTTTATCGTCTTCTTGGAGCAAACCCAGTAAAGAGTCCATCGCCGAATTCCTCGATTCGGTTGTTCCGATTTGCAACCGAGTTATCAGATTCCTAGATTCGACCCGTACGGACTCCCTTTTGGATTGCGAAACAACGGCGTTTTGGTCTTGAAGGACACCGCTCTTTATTAAGACATCACAGTCGCTGATGTGGCTGTCGAGTTTCGTGGAGACTGAATCGATATCGTTCTGGGTCTTGAGCTTGTGGGGGACGGCGTCGTTTTGGCAGGTGGCGGAGAGGGAGAGGGATACAAAAAGGGTTTGGGAGAGGGAGTTGAGGAGTTCTCTGGAAAGAGGGTTCGCGGGGTATTCGGAGAGGTCTGAGAGGTGGGTTTTGAGGAGGGTGAGTTTGGTGGAGATGAGTGACCATTTGCCCTTGAAGATCTTGGTGGTGGGTATGGAGGTGAGGAGGGACTGGAGGAGGTCGAGGTTCGAGACGGTGGTGATGGTGGTGGTTTGTTGGGCATCGGGGAGTTTCCTCATGGCGGAGATTGGTGTTTATGGGTGATTACGGGAGAAGGAAGAGAAGGGTTTTAGAGAGAGATGGGGGGTGTGAGGGCAAGCAGACAATGTAGGGGAACGACGAAGCATGGATATAGGAAAATTGAGTTGAGTAATGATACAGTGGGGAGGGAGGACCAGACGCCGGCGATGGATGTGACTGTCACATCACTAGTAGACTCGGTAACAAACGGGACTAAAAATGAGGTTTCGATTTAGGCCTTTTTTTTTTTTTTTTTTTTTTTAAGCAAATTTCATTAAAAGACATTACCCATTACAACCTAAGGCGATACACGAATGGATATCCCTGGAACAACTAAGACAACGCATCCAAACGGATGGTCTTGAAAAATAGCTCACATGGCCTTGGAGGAAAGCGCAGTAAACATAAGGGCTACTCGTATTTGGAATTACCAAATTAAGGAGTAGCCAGAGGCGGGAAAATGCACAAAAATGCATCAAATTCCTAGCTCCCATTGAAACAAGGGCAGCCATGGGCCGCTTTTGGTGGCAGTTTACATTACTGCCGCGGCTTTCATCGGAGCTCCAACAGCTGAAAGGGGGTCCTCCCAAGGCCGGATCGAAACTATCTGCAGCTCGAAGGGAGTGTGCATCCTCCAACTCTTGCAAATCCAGCATCTTCAAGTCACAAGTTCTCCATTTTTGATTTACATCAAATTTATCTAGCCAAACCAACCGGATCATAGATCCGGCAATGATGATGATGAATCTGAGAACAAATCTCATATCTGAAGATATCATAAGGAGGGGAGAACCTTGAGGCCGAAGGAAGTCTGATATGTGGGGGGATTGATAATCGGAGCGTGGAGAAAGTCGGTGATGGACGGCGCGATTCGGCAGAGATGGAGTGCCGAGGGAGCAAGAGAGGCTGCCATTGAGAGGAAGAAAAGGAGGAGGAGTACAAGGAAGTCTGATCATGTAATACTTTTTGTTATAAAATAACTCTACTATTTAAATAATTTTTTTTCCCAAAAGCATGATTTTGTCTTAAGACCGGAATCATATAGTAGCTTTATTATAATGCAATTCTACTATTTGAAGAAATTTTTTTTCCTTAAAAAGATGATTTTGAACCTTCGTTAAAGAAAAGATGGCATGTGCCAACAATTGAAAAATTAATCGTGAAAGAGAAAATTTAGAGAAAAATGAAGGTTTTACGATATTTAAAATTGAGAGGGCAAGAGTGCAATTTCTCCCTTAAACTAAAAAAATGGTCTAGTGATGGTAATAATGTATTTTGAGTAATTAGTTTTTGATTAAACGTGCACAATTTTGGAGAGAGGTGTAATGTAAGCTTAAGGGACTAAATTGCTCATTAACGTAAGTATAAGGGGCTAAAATTCATTCTCCGATAAAGAAGCAATTATCAGAAAGGAAACTTCTTGCACCAGAAGACACTGCTTCAGACGCGCTGTCGGGGGAGCGTGACTGTTGCGGGATACTGTTACTTGGGAGGCGAGCGAAAGGCTGTGGGACAGACTTGGTTGAAGTGGGGTAGGTCCCAACTTTCTAATAATACGTCCTCTTTTGCTTTATGACTCTGTTGACAGATAGATTTGGAAACTTTCCAAGGTCCTTCGCCCTTCACCGCAGCCGCACCCCGAGTTCACACCTGTTATCTCAAGGCCATCCCGTGAACCGTTGATTCCCAGATCGTGGCGGCAAAGTTGTCCCGCAACATGTAGCTCTAGCGAACCCGTTTGCTTGGGGGTGGGTTGCGTGTGTACGTGTCGAATGAAAATTGAAGAGCCTCGTGTTTAGTGAATGAAGTAAAAGTTGGCGGTCTTCCCTTTGCGGGAGCAGTTAAGGCGGGAAGTAAACCATAAATGAAATGACACCTTGGAAAAAGTGCTTGATTTCTAAAAATGAAAAGAATTATTCTTACTTTCTAATTATTGTTTAATCATCTATATTTATTGACCGATACAAATAATGTAATGAAATAGAAAAAAGGAAATGTAAATTAATTTTAATGTTGATATTTAAGCAACAAATAAAAGGACAGATTAACTAACCCATTAGAATAGGTGTCTCCAAGTTGCTTTCATCCTCTGAAATTTATTAACACAAAAAGGACATTAGTTCACTTTAGTTAAAATAGAATAGAAACTCAACCAAAGAGAATATAGAAAAGGTCAACCCAACTTAAAGTTTCCGTCTGAAATGGGCTGGGGAACTGGATTTCGCCAAGTGCGCACTAGAATATCAGCAAAAGAGTGTGTCCTCTTTGTCTATGGAAAGCTACACGATAGAGAGACTATGACAAGACAATTGACCATATCTATATTACCTTTTCTTTTTCAGAAATATATGTTATATCTTGTCAGACAAGAAAATAGACACACTTACTTGGATAATGTATATATTCTTATCCAATAAGCATCGTAAGTAACAAGAATCCTCCTTTAAGTCATCTACTAGCATGCATTATGGATAATTAGGTGAATTCCTATAGTAGAAATGAATCATTTCTAGGATATATCTTTAACGGTTAGGTAATTTATATTTCAAAATCGAGTAAAGACTCAAGTCATTTCAAGCAAGTCTTTAAGTGCTGCAACTTTGAAAAAGTTAGAGTGTCCAAAACGAATACGTGAATTTTGATTTCAATCGTGGGCTATTTTTTATTACATCATAATATTATATGTTATATTTTTGAGAAATTCTCTTCATTCTTATAAGAATTCTCGGGAGACTGACAGAGATATTACATCATAAGTGGTATAATTTTCTAACTTCTAAGATGGTCGAAGAAGCTAGTAGAAAATAAATCAAAGGAAGTAGATATGTTGCTCTTTAAAATTAGCACGCAGAAATCACCCTCCACATTTGGTGTCTTCCCATCGAATCCGGATTCCCTGCTGTAACCATGTGTTACAGTAAGGGTGCTGTCCCCATTGCTGAGAGAGAGAGAGAGAGAGAGGAGAGAGAGAGGGAAGAAAGAGGGTAATTACCCTCTTTCTTCCTTCTCTTCCCTCTCAGCAATATGAACAACACCCATGTTGTAACCCATGATTACAGCAGGGGATCCAAATCCCTTCCCATATGATCTGAGCAGGTGCCCAATGTGACAATAATCTCAACCACCATATCTATACAATCCCCAAATATTGCTATCATTAAAAACTCTCCCTCTCAATCTCTAATCACTGATATCTAGAGTGAGAGACCCAATTGTAGCGAGCCCTACTTTCTCATCAAGGACTGGGATTTCAGACACCGTAACTGCCGGCAAGCCTTACCCCACTTATAGATTTGACAGACAAAAGCTAAATTACACATTAGTAGGCATGCGAGAAATTGCATCACACCTTCTTAACTACTCCACAAGAAACATCATAGCATTTTATACACTTCTCTATACCATTTTTTTGTAAAAATCGATATTTGTGCCCTGTGTTTAGTCTTTTGAGTTACACTTCTCTACGACAATAATTGTAAAGGACATTAAGGATGAATCCGAATTTAAATAGTAAATTGAGGCTCAAATTTTTCTAAATGACTAGTTATTGTGGTACAAAAAAAAAGGATTTTAGGTCAACTTGGAAGCTCAATGCATATAGACTATACCATATAATATCAGTTAGCTCGATGATACGATAGATGTTTCGTCAATTTTGAAACAAAAACTAAGGACCTAACCAAAAGCTGATCCCTAGAATTATACTTTTATGTCACGAATTGACCCTTTTTTTAGTACTTTTTTAATATCTACTCTCATATGGTATATGCTTTTCCATACCATTGTTTAGTCGCCAATAAGTGCATAACCTACAAAACATTTCGAGAGCCGAATACTAATAATATTAGTGTTAAAAGACGTCACCTTTCTTCCACGGAAAGCAACATGAGCTGTATATTCAAGTTGACCCTTTCAAGTTGACTCGTACTTATTAGGTTAAATTGCATGCACCTTTCAATTCTCTGGAGTCTTGACTCGTACTTCATAGATTAAATTGCATGCGCCATTGGACTTTATTGCATGGAACCGTTAAGGCCGGTCGAGTGTCATATCAACTGGCCTATGTTTGTTAGAATAATTGAGTTCTTAATACTAGTGGAGTTCATAATACTCACCGGGTCAATTACGACTACAGAGCGACCGGTAAGGCCTGGTCAGCTAAAACCTCAGGATTAGGTGTGAACTGTGAAGTCATCGTTGCTCATTGGCTATTCTTAACCAAAGTGTAGGAAGTTACTTCTATTGTTCAATGGCGAGCTTCGAGCTTAGAAAAGGTTCACTATTAGGGACGACATACGTCACGAAATGACATTTCTCCTGCTCCAAATTGACCGGCTTAGTTCAATTTTGGAACAAGAGTATTACTTGCCAACTAATCGGAAAACCCATCCCCACCACCCACAAACCCCCACCCCAGCTCGGACAAACAAAAATGCTGCATCCACATACAGAGCGAGTGTGGAGCTTAATATATTTCGCCTGGGGACAAAATCCAGTTACGAATTCATAAATGTGTGGTAATACCGCTAATAGAGAAAAACACCCCCGGGTAAAATCTGGAATACAGGATCAACGTTTGACACCCTAATTCCTGGGACCTAAATTGTCTACCTCTGCCAAAATAAAAACAATACACCATAACAAAATTAAGACGGTTCACGAGAAACTCTTCATTCCCAACCAGTTGGAGCAGCGGCAGAAGGTATAGTAGCATCAACCCCAGCAGCAGCCGGAGGTGGAACTGCTGCATCCCATCCACCATCAGCAATAGTCGGTGCTGAACAACAAGGAACAAAGCAAATACTTAAGAGACTTCCAAACACAGATCATAAGAATCACCAGTGATGACACGTTGGCCAATTCTGAAACCCATAGGTATACACTATAACAGAAATACTATATAAAGTATTATCTACCAACTAAGATGTTACGCATATAAAATAGCCAACAGGGGTCCATCAAACTTGCCACTAATAATGCATAGACGGTCCTTTCTTTAAGCACTCATCAGCTATCCAACAAATAAGATGCACTTACGACTAAAAATGCAAAGGCATGTAATGAAATATATCTCGTGTTCCATTATATGACAAGTTCCCATTTATAGGGAGACAAGGCATACTCACCAGCATCAGCCGTCCAACCAACACCAGGAACAGCTGGAATGGAAGTGGGTGCAGCAACATCAGTACCCCACTGGGCATCTACCATTTGGCTTGGCCATTGATCACCAAGTGCAGCAGGGGCAGGGTAATCGACATAATCTGCTGGTGCATCCTCGTCTTGTTGTTCCTTAGACTCCTCAGGTTCTCTGTAGAAAAATAAATCAACCTGGAAGACATCCACTATTATTAGCCAAACATAGAAGTAAGAAAGGATTTAATTGCTAGGAATTCAACGTGCTTAGATAATTGCCAGGAACTCATTAGAAAGCATATGCTTAGATAGGGAGAAAGAATAACGCATGCTGTGAACCCCCAACTAGTTTTGAAGAAAGGCATAGATGATGATGAACTAGTTTGGAAATAAGGCTTAGATGATGATGATTAGACCTGGCAAACGGGTATACCCACCGGGTACGGGTAAAACCCGATCGGTTCCGGGTAAAACCGGGTCGGGTAAATTTTAACCGTTTTTCCCGGGTAGTCATTTTCAAGGCCCGTACCCTACCCTTGCGGGTAGGGTATTACCCGCGGATAAATAATTAAATAATTAATTTTTTTAATAAACATAAGTTAATTTCCACATTTTGATTACATTCCAACTACTTATGGCTATTCTTTTTCTTCATTTGTTTCTTTTGCTTCCTTCGGCTACCTAGCATGTTCCTCCTTTCAATTAGTTGTTGGAACTATTTTCAATTTCACAACAAAATAATAATTATATCAACTGAAATTTTAAATACCATATCCCATTGTCCCCCTACCCACAATCCAAAATAAAACAAATTAAATTCCTAACAGATACACAATCCCATTTCCTACCAACAATCCAAACAACTACTACAACTTATATAAAGAAAACAAAAATAACTACAACATGTAAATAACTCTAAATTTCAACAGATAGAACATTACATCATGCATAAATAATGCAAAATGAAGTCATCCATTCGTCGCAGAATTTTTGTCCAACTACGGCGAACAGTGGCGGCGGTGATGCGAGCTTCATGATCGGCGGTGGTGGACTCGACGATTGACTGCCGGTGGCGGCCGATCTGCAAGATCTGTGAGGTTAGGGATAGATCGGCGCCGCAGATTTGTGAGGCGAGGGATAGAGAGAGTGTGGCGCTGGAGATCTATGAGAGGGCTGAGTGGCAGAAGATTGGTGGCGGTCGGCGATGGCCTTGTTAGTTGTTACAGTGAGGGGAAAGATGGAGTGATGGCGGTAGATCTCAGCCGAGAGGGGCGGCGGCGTAAGAGTGAGAGAGAAGGGCCTGAGAGGCGAGAAGTGGGAAAGAAATGAGAATGAATGGTTAGGGCACAAAAGTAGTCCTTTATATATGCATAAAATCCGGGTAAACCGGGTTACCCGCTACCCGACCCGGACTGACCCGAAAATTACGGTTCAGTTCGGGTCTGATTTCAGCGGGTCTATCATATACGTACCCGTACCCCGGATTTTTGGACGGGTACGGTCCAAAAATTGCCAGGTCTAATCTAGTTTGGAAGAAAGGCTTAGATCCATCACAAAAAACATATGCAACAATGTTAACATAATTGGTAAACTGCTACACCCAACCGTAGTACAACCAAGGAGGGCAAACCAACACTGAAATGATCATCCATTTTAATAAACAGTCTTGTCCCTTGATAAAGAATTACACTAAAAACAGTACTTGAGCATATACAACTAACATAAATAAGGATATTGAAATTAAGAGAGTAATTTCAAAAACAACTTACCATCACATCCCATTTGTGCCCTTGGTTAATAACACCACGCATCTGCAGAACCATCCTCCCCAACAGCCAGAACAAACAACCAATGCTGTGCTTCCCCTTGTTATTGGCAGGGATACCAATATCCACATAACGCATTGGGGAATCAGTATCACAAAACGCAATGGTTGGAATATTTCCTAGAGCAGCCTCCTTGATAGGCTGTAGACACAGAATATATTGACAGGTCATAAATTAAAAGCATATATCAAGGGAAAAAGAACCTCCGGGAAGTGTAAGCCCATTCGTGTTAATTATTCTTGAGTCATTCTGCAATTATCATATCTATTGCAAACACCAATATTGATAAATTCAATCACATGAAGCCAATAGATAAGAACCTGATGATCAGTTCTTGGATCAGTTAGAATGAGGAGACGAGGCTCACTGAACGAAGTCTGAAGCTGGTTAGTGAAGGTTCCAGGAGTGTGACGTCCAGCAATAGCATTAGCACCAGTGTACTGAGCAAACTTCAAAACAGCTCTTTGACCATAGGGTCTTGCCGACTGCACAATAATGTCCTTTGGGTTTTCAATAGCAACAATAACTCTTGCTGCCATTAGAAGCTTCTCCCATGTCTTCCCGAGATTAATTATGTAAATTCCTGAGCAATTGAATTATACACGGCAATGCAAAGAATGAAAAACTGAAGCACATAAGTGAGCTGATAAGCACTCTTATTGTGAGGAAATAACATAGAGGAGGATAGATAAATCTCTACAAATAATAGCATCCAGTTACACTCAATACAGAGTCAGATAAAGAGGACATAGGTCTAAGATGTATCACTTGAGGCCTCAAGTCAATGGTGAAAACACGAGTTAGATCACTTGAACCTTCCTATTAGCAAATTAAATGGGTGCCAAGTTCCTAACTGTTACACAATCTTGAATACAAATACCTTAACTTACAACAAGCTACAAAAGACATTTGCAGTATGCAAAGAACGGAACAAAGCAGAAAAGAATTTGCCAATTCAGGTCAATTCCCTTTTAAATTTTGTTTGGCAACGCCCTGGTGCCCCAATTTGTCAACCTTTCTTGAAAAGACCTTGGACGTCCTTGTCTTTGTGAATACTCTAACCAATGATCGGATTTAAAAATTTTCTCTTCAACTTGAGAGGATGTTGGAATCACACAACACCCCAGAGGCAGCTTCCACTATAGCCAACCTATCCTCGTTAAGTGCTCCCTCCTTGTGCATTACCGGTCTAAGATACCTAAAGAATCTTTCTAAGGTACTAATTGACCATCCACACTTACCTCCTCCCAGGCCTCCACCTAGTTTTACTTAAGCTGCATAATGCATTTTGTAGTTATGAATCGCCAAATATACTTCTCTGGTCAGACTTGGTTATAATCACATATTCCCTGAGATAAAAATAATCTATTCATGGTGATGGCAGATTGGTCATTTGAAACTTTCACCACGATAATAATATGTCTTTGTTCTGATATCGCCTGAAGCACATCTAAACCTTAGGCTGAGAGTTCTATATGCGCAACACATTAATCACTCATGAACTGCTATGCAAAAGACGAAAGCAATATATTTGTGTACTTTACCCCAACAATTCTGCCTTGCTTAAATCAAACTTCGGTGTACTCAGTAACGAATTGCGATGGACACCAATTTTCAGTTTCTTTGGCTTCATAACGTTATTGATGTATCAAAACAATTGGATAAACTTCATCTATTGCTCTGATGAATTCCCTATGTCTACAAACAAAACTGATCCATGATCCACGTTACTTCTTCTCTAGATTGACTCGTACTCACAGGCAATTACATTTATAAGGTAGCGCACTTGCGTCCACTCGTAACATTGTCGTAACGATCAGTACGAAATTAGGAGATCGTGGCGATAAAAGGCACGTACGTATTGAAAATCAGGGTGGGGGGGGGGGGGGGGGGGGGTTACCGTCATTGCGGCGCTTGAAGGCGTAGCGCTCCATTTGGAAGTCGCAGTTTTTGGTGCCGAGATGGACTTCGGCGGCCAACATCATCTGAATATCCGCCTCCTTCGTCGTCAGAACTTTCTGCCCACTCGCCATTTCTCTGTCGACGTTAAGCTTTGCTGCCGCGGCTAGGGTTTCAACAATTTGCTCGTATGACGATAAGTGTGAGTAGTAATTGGATCGCTTTTGTTTCCCCTCGTTTTAAGGTTTTGCTTCATGGGCTTTTAAAGTTTGGTCATGGGCTTGTCTACAAGTTTTGGGCTTTGTTTTTGCTCCGTTTCTAGGAAAGCAGATCGCAACTGTTTTGGGCTATCTATCTGTACTTCTATCTCTCTATGCTACGTATAAAATAACACCATTTTGTTCTTATATAATTGTGTGATTACAGTATTGACAATTTGAATCAAAAGAATTTATATTTTAACGCAACATACAGAAATTATTTACATACAAAATAACTACCTTATAGGACATACCTGGTTTTTAAATTTGAAATTCATTCCAAAAAGTACATAATATATATCTTAAGGACCATGCTTGATATTATAAAAATAGTATACCGCTAACTTTACTTTTTCACACGTATCGCGTGCCATGATAGCCGGTCTGATACTACTTAGGAAGGGAATAGCCAAGTTGGTGTGGAACCTCAACAATGACAAGTGATATATCTGAATGATGTCACTTGGTAAACATGAGAAAAATAACTACCTAGGTAACTTTCACTTTTTGATGACTTCCTCTCTTTGCATGTGCCAGAGCTACTTGTACATGTTAAGGGACAACACTCTTAAGGTCAACCATTTTTTTAACTTTCAATTTTACTTTGTTTTTCTTCACACATTCTACTCCTCTCCAAAAAAATATTTAGAATAGTCACTAAAATAATTTAGATATTAACCCGACCTCCTAACGCTCTCCTACTTTCTACCTCAGTACCCACGTTTCTTCCCATCCATTTGTAATTGCATATAACTCATTTTCTCTTCGATTTTCTCTCACCATCATGCCTCTCTCTCTCTCTCTCCCTCCCTTTCCCTCCCTTTTACTTGAGTCCACTATATAATTTGCAATATTATTTAGTTTGTTATGCTAATTCTTTGTATAGATCCACTGAACAAAATTAAGAGACATTGCATATATGTATAGATCATTAGATCCACTGAAAAAAATTATTTTTATGTGTCGGGAGAGACATTGCATGTTGGTTTAAGTGAAGTATCAATCAACCCCAACTTGGTTGAATGCTTTGAGGTCATATGGAATAAAAGCTAAAGTACAAACTTGGTGAAGAAGATCATTGACTTCATCTTTCATGACTGAGCACCTTCTTCTTTTTGGCTTAAACTGGAGAACCATGAGAATGTTGGAGTAAGTAGTGAAGAAAGAGATATGATTTAACATATGATAACGATTTAAACTGCTGATTACATGGTAAAATGCAATTATCTCGAAGAATATTTCGAAAAGTTTTACGGAGTACTTGACAATAGCCAACACGATATCCACAAAAGCTGCAAAATCTCATTTTCTGTGATTATGTGAGAATGTCACCCACTTATAGCTACGTGAGAATGTCAAAGGGCAAGCATGGGTCCGGCTGACGCTGGTCCAAAGCAACCGATGTAGCAAGTCCCAGCTTGTTTCCACCCCTTACCTAGCTAGCGAATGTATTGTGATTCTCAAGTCTCAATAGGTCTTTGGATGGACAATATATTACAACTTTCAAGAAACAATGATCTATGCAGAACATGCTTGTTATTTGGTCAAATTTTTTTGTAAAAGTGATGGAGGGAGATCAACATTTTGATCAATTTGGTGCCATGCATACTCGTACAAGTTGATCGATCGACACGCTATTGCCACTTAAAATTCCTTTTGTGGAATATATGCCCATATGGGTGGATTAAAGATTGAATTTCCACGAGAGACGTTTTCAGATAAAATGCTTTTGCTCGTGGAGAGACTGATAAGGAGGCAATGGGGAGCTAAGCTATATTTATGTCGTCAATTTGGGAATCTTACTATCTCCTCATCCCTAGTTCAGTCTTCGCCTATATATAGATGCCTCGTAAGGGAGATTAGGTCATGGCATCAGTGGGAGGAAGAGTGGCCTTGTATGGAGACAGAGAGTCATGTTTGGTAGCCAAGGATGACTTGCCTAAATTCTCACTAACAAGCATGTTGCTAGCTAGTTATCACTGGCCTTTCTCAGCAGTGGTTTCTAAGCTTGTCATCCTTGCTAACCAGATTGGCCCTTGTCTTTCATGCTAGACCTTCTCTTCCATGCATAGTTGGAACTGATGCCTGCTCTCAGAATCAGAAGCACTAAAATGGCACACGGTCACTTATATATGTGTGGTCTAGTTATATTTACTTATATTTTGGTCTAGCTATCCTTTATATGTATTCATGGTGTGGCACAAAGTGTAGCCTGCCGCTGCCTACAGACGATTTAATGTCACCTTCCTTTGTGTTCTCTCGTTTGCTTACTATCAACTTTCTTTATGCAGAGTTTGCTTGCAAACGGTGGTTCCAAAATATCAGTTATTACCATTGTTGCCGTGTTTGCACACTGCTCCGTCGAAATCAAGCCCTCCAAAACTAAACAAGAAGAGGCATTGATTTCAGGTCTGCAAAGTTTGCCATGAAGCTGGTCGGATTCTGCTTCTTATCAACAAGAACATTTGCTGCTCTGATATACTAATATTCTACTTAGAGAGAGATATTTGGCGAACGAATACCCACCGAGTTTTGCTTTTCCCGGAAGGAAGAGTGGTATGCTTTAGTCAAATGAACAAATTTTGACTCCTACTCAAGTTGTAGGGAAAACAAAATCTAGCTGCTACCTCGGTCGGAGAAATCTTCTTCCTGCCTCCTATATAGCGATAATAAATCGTCTCTAAATATTTCTAGTGACGCTAAAAAAGTGCTGCTAATAATTGTTGTTGAAAATGTTAGAAGAAAAGTCACTATAAACATTTAACGACTATTAATTGTCACTATATACGGGGTTGGAGAAAGATTCCTACAACCCGGATAGGAGCCAAAGTTTGTTCTTCCTATTTAGGATATTAATCTTCTGAACCGCCAATATGGGTAATATATGCATAATCTTTGCAACAATCAAGTGCACATAAAATAACCTACCAAAAAATAAGTCCACGTAACATTACATTATAACCTATCATGAACTGCAAGTCTTTGACAGAGAGATCAGACTATGATTCATAAATAAAAAAAAAAACATCTTTACGAATTTGATTGTTTTTCACATTTAGGAGATCAATCCTTTGAATCCCAAAATGCATAAACATTACACAATGATCTGTAATAAATTCCCGTTGTTTAACTTATGAAAAGAATATTCGGTGCCCCAGACCTGAAGTGGCAGCGAGGTCGAGAAACAAGAAGCAATCCAAGTTTTTCAAGGAGATGAGAAATGGGGCTTGTAGTATAATAACAACATTTCTTTATGATGCGGGAATTTTGCATTAATTGTCGTGAATTTTGATAGCTTCACGACTATGGACGAAGCTACTGAGCAATATACTCTTGGTCTGAAGCCACCAAGTTATCATGAAGTGATGCTAATAGTACTAATAAAAATGGTCGATAATACATGTAAGTTGACAACAGATCATGTAGAAGTGGAAGAAAACTGGTGGCAGGATTTTGTGCCATGGTTGGAAGGAAAATGAAGAAAGGATTTTGATTAACTTTTTCGCTAATAGTCTTCTCCTTCTCCGCTCGCTGATTTTGTTTAATTTTTTAGACAAACTAGCTAAGTCGAGACTGAGTTTTGCATTAACGAACTTGAGCCGAGTTCAAACATTCATGTCTGGCTTATAAACGAACATGAGCTGAACTCAAACATCACTCAAAATATACGAACCGAGTTCAAACACACCCATGTTGGGCTCAAACTCACTTCTTATACAACCCTAGTCCTAGAGGCAACTTGTTTCTTGAGCCCATTGATGCTTCCTTGCAAGATGAGAATTGATTAGGCTTTTTAACACGAGATTCAAAATTGCCACTATCACTTTGTTAAGGATCCTTGAAAAACAAATAAATTGAGAAACGTGTTTACAAAAGGAAGAATGGCCCAACTGCAAATGGTTAAAGGGGACACAAAAGAAAAGATCCGTAAAAATAGTATTAATGGGTATTGAAACATGCGGTCTATAGTTTAAAGGTAATTGGTCCACTTATTCTTGCACTTAGATTGGTTGATGGTGAGAGAAAGTTTCCAAATAGGACACATCTATAAGGCTATGGATGAAGTTACATATGATTGCGGGTGCGAGTCAATATACGAGGAATTCATGAGATTATTGACGGTAGGTGGAGTGTTTAACTCCATCACTCGTCGCATGCAGCTGATTATTTGTTCAACCCAAAGGTTGTCCTAGCTTAACCAAGGTCTCGTGTTCAGCCCTGAATGCAGCTGCGTTAAAACTTGGTAGGAGAGCTTTTCCGCCCATGTGGTCCTGCCCAGCTCGAACCCGGATTAGTCGGCTCTCAATGTGGTGTCCGGAAACCGGTGGTCTAACCAAAAAAGTGATACCCCGGGTGTTGAAAGTCTTGAATGTTATTGATGAATAATTATATAAACCCAAAGAATTTGTCATCAGTGCTCTTATGTATGCCCTATGTCTACAAACAAAACTACTCCATGATCCACATTACTTTTTCTCTAGTTGACTGATACTCACACGCTATTACTTCCATATGTTAGTGCACGTGCGTCAATACATACACATTGTCGTAATGATCAGTACAACATTAGAAGATTATGTGACAGAAGGCACATACGTATTGAAAATGGGGGGGGGGGGGGATATTTATTGTCGTTGCGGCGCTTGAAGACGTTTTTAGGTGGCCTTAGACAATTTGATG
>JAVXUO010000961.1:0-31656 GCA_033065855.1 Escallonia rubra | reverse complement strand
GTTGGAGACATAATTGTCTTGCTGGTTAACCATTGTCAAGGAGTAAATATGCAGCAAAATTCCTTCTTTTTTCTTTTTGAAATCCTTGCTAAACTCTTTTGCATCCACCATTCGGTCGTCACTTGATTTTAAGCCGTTGAGTACCATCTCTTTTCCATTAACCTTAAATGACATTTGCAACTTGGAAAAATCCCACGTTATACGACCCAACGTACTTAACCATTGCGCACCCAAAACGGCATCGCAACCTTCTAGTGGTAACAAATAAAGATCCACCATAATTGGGACCCCTTGCAGTACCATGGACACTCCTTTACACCTCCCAGAACTACATAACTTCTCTCCATTTGCTACAGAAACTTCAAACTTCCCTTCACTATTAGGAATCAAGCCTATTTTTGTTGCAAGTTTATCATTCAAAAAGTTGTGCGTGCTACCAGAATCAATTAAAAATGTTACCTGTCTTGCTCCCATCTTCCCTTTGACACGCATGGTTTGAGGAGCCTTAGCACCACACATCGCATGGATAGAAATTTCTGGCACCTCTTCTCCTTTGTTTGTTTCTAGTTCTCCTTCCTTTTCATCATCTTTTTCCTCTTCATCTTCAGACCAACAACCTTCAATAAGGAACAGCTTCTTGCAACGATGACCAGGGCCAAATTTTTCGTTACAATTGAAGCATAAGCCTTTAGCACGTCGTTCACTCAACTCAGCTGGAGTTAATCTCTTAACCGGCAGGCTAGAACTACTTGAATTGAATCGATAGTTTGTTGGCTTTTTGGTTTCGCTAGTTGCAATTTTCTTTGTGTGCTGGTTACGCGCTTCATATAGTCGAGCAAGTCCTACGGCAGCAGATAAAGTAGCAGGTTTGCATGCTTGAACATCTGCTTTTAAACTCTCCTTCAACCCACTGACAAAGCACCCCACTTGCTGCTCAGGCAAAAGCCTCCCTGCGCGAAGCAACAACCTGGAAAATTGTGTTTGATATTCCTTCACCGTCCCAGTTTGTTGAAGCTTGGTTAACTCACCAAAACAATCTTGGTATCTAGTTGGCCCAAATCTCTCAAAGAGCTCATCTATGAAAATTTGCCAAGTGATACATTGTTCCCCATGCTCTTCTTTCAATAGTTGATACCAAAGTTGAGCATCACCTTCTAAATTCCAAGACGCCATTGGAACTCTCTCCTCCTCAGATATTTGGTGATAATCGAAAAATTGACTGGCTCTACAGGACCAACTGGTGGGATCTTCCTCTCCATTGAACCTTGGAAAATCCATCTTAATAACCTTGGGACGACACATACCAAAACTGGAACCATTAGAAGTTTCAGTGGTTTTGCCACCACCGAAGTGGTTATTTCCAGAATTCTCACCTCGTTCTCTGCGGCTAGACACATTGTCAAGCCTGGTGTTGACAGCAGCAAACATCTCTTGCATGGATGCCATCATTTCTTGGAATTTTCTATCGAACCTCCGTTCTTGCGCAGCGATGAGATTCGACATCTCAAGCTCAGATTTATCTTGGCGTGAATCAGCCATTCCTGGCTCTGATGCCAAGTTGTTACGTGTCTTCAGTGAAGCTCGGGTAACTTGATGAGGTGAACCAACACTGCTCAAAATTTCTTCAATAGCTAAGTGAGATAACTCACGCTTCAATCCCTTATTCTTTTTACTACCTATGATTAAAATAGATAAGTAAACAGGAAGGGAATTTGATTGATTTCTTCGAGGGAAATCTGCCTCCAAAATGCCAAAGCATACACTGAAATATTTTCTCTACCTTCCATTAATCTGATGCATACACATATATAACAATAGTAGAAGAAACTAACTCCTAAAAACTAGCTACACTACAACACCAACTGCTAAAAACTAGGACTTGGTTACAACTTCCTGAAGACATGGCCGGTGGCTCCTCTGCCTCTCACCCACTAAGCCCACTAAGTACACAATTAACTTACTCCTAATTAAATGCAGAACATGCCTTTTATTAAACACATAACATTGTATTGTAAATGTTGCTTAGTTAACACATCTGTAAACGTTGCTTAGTTATACATGTGTACGTGCATTTTCTTGTGTTTTGGTTCTGCATTAGCCTCTTGATTTTGATTTTTAATTTTGAGATTTTGCTGTTTTGGTTTGTTTTTGATATTAGATATCAACTCAGCATTGATGCTCATTTTGTCATAGAGGATTTTCGTGTTCTCTTTGTATTGTAAACATACTTAGTTGTACACGTGTACTTGGATTTTCTTGTACTTTAGGTTCTGTATTAGGCTCTTGATTTTGATATTTAATTGAGATTTGTCTGTTTTAGGATTTTTTCCGATATGTAATATCAAATCAGCTTTGCTGCCTGCTCTTTTTGTCAAAGAGGATTTTTGTGCTGTGTGTTTATTGTAGAAGTTGTGCCGACGTTCCTTTATTTTACATGTTTACTTGGAGATCCATCTGTTTTAATAGGCTTCATTAGGTTCTTGATATCATATGCTGCATTTCTGCATATCTATTCTCTCACACCTTCATTCCACATTTTAAAGCGCAAATTCCGAATTTAAATCTTCTCATGGGTTTCTTGTTACCGATGTGTACAGGGTACAGGGATTTACCATCTTGGTTGTAATTTTTTACTTAGGTTCTGGATTTATATTTTCAGTTATGTTTTTATTACTAATCTTTATTTTATGATCCATCTGTTTGTGTTATTTTGGCTACCAATTGATTTATTATGGGAGTAAGTGGTTTGAGTGAAGGGTTTACTTGTTAAGCGGTTGTGTAGGTTGAGTACGTGCCTTGCCCCACTGAAGAATACAAGTTGAAGAGTTATGCTGCTGCCCTGTATGAAAGGGTACCTCTCTGGTTGTCTTGGAATTTCCCTAAAATTTCCTCTGTTGTGATAGAAAAAAATGCAGATGAAAAATCCTCTGAGGGAAAGGGGAAGAAGGTGGTGGGGGAGAAATTTTCTTGGAAAATTTTTGTGTCTGTTGCAACTGCATTTGCTATCTCTGAAGCTGCAGTTTTATTTGCTGAGTATACCTACAAGGTGTATACGAGGGGATGGGAGGAAGTTGGTTGGGATGTGATCGAGACTAGGACTGGAGAGAAGGAGAAAAAAGCAGCGCTACGTAGGGATTTGGCGTGGCAGACAGAGATCCGTGATTTGAAAGATCTCCTGTTGCAAATTAGGGAAGATGTGAAGGAGCTGAAGGAGGAATTGAAAGTTCTTGCCAAGAAAGACTGAGGAAGACATTCTGAAGTAGGAATTGAAAGTACATCCCACTGTATATGACACTGCCATTAAGCACCCCGTAGGTTTTTGCATTCATTTTGTTACGAAATTATAGCTAGTGAAGGGTGAAGGGCTAATTATCAACTGTACAAAATCCAAACTTTGATGAGAATGCTACAAGGTTGAACTGGAAGTAAATAGCCCAACTTTTATGGTAGTTTTATGCTGTCCAATAAACTGCTATTGCCATTTCTAGAATCTATTAGCATCCTAAGGTAGGTGATCGGTTAAGATCTACGTGGCATATCAAAGATAAAGATGTAACTACCTGCGATAACTGACCATGTAAATGCTTTTAAGGATTAAGGACTTCAAAGAGGGTGGTGCATTGTGAAATGGGGCCATCCCTCCGCCATGACAATGCAGGATCGCGCCTCCACTGCTCATTCTCCAGCTGATAACCAGAACAACACCCCCCCCAAACAAAAGATAAATAAGAGATGTATTACTGTTTCAGAAGCTGCAAAAGGAAAATGGTGTGCTCAGCAAACCAAAAAACATTTAGGATAGCAAAAGCAGTCATCTTTCATCCTCAACAGTACCGGATTGAAGCAAATTATAAATTTTTTACATCCAGTACACCGGTAAGACGAGGGTTTAACCACAGATCCGCATAAAATATTTTAACGAGTACAAACTACTCAAGAATGCAGTCATCCCTCCTATTCAATACATTTTTGGTTAGAATCATATTTCACCAGTTTGTTTAATAATACTAACATGCTACCAGATTCTACGTTTGGCTAGAGACCTGTAGTGTATCCGTTTGACAACTTGGACTAGCAGTGGAAGTATAGCAAAGTTTACTCAAGGTATGCAGTGGAGGTTACACAAGAGTATTCTTTTCATTGACAAGAGCTGTGAGAGAGGTCCAAAGACTCACGTAAGTAGGTCCTAACTTGTTTAGGCAACTACCAGCTCGAGTCCAGTGGGCTGGACATGCATAGGACACATACACATGGTCTACACCTAACAAGCTTACTATGGATGCTAACACAAGCTAAAGTTCAGATTAGGTCGATTTTGACTACATGATTTTAACTGTCACATTACATAAAAATGCGTTCTAAAATAGAATCAAATCACCTAACGCATATATGCGTACTAACATAGAATCAAAATACACACATTCTACAGTCGAAGTGACTATATCTCGATGTGAACTCATTGAAGTACACAACTAAATTGATATAAACACAACAATCTGGAAAATTACTTCTCGAGAGATGGTTAGATTAATTAAAAGACATGTACTTAAAATTTGAGAACATCCTTAGTATAGAAACAGGGAGAAGGGAGCGTGAGCAATATATTCCCATTGATATCTTTTTGGTTGACCTTCAGCGAGGGAAAACACCAGATGAGAAACCAAATAAGCAGACACAAGATGGCCTTCACAGTAGAATTGCTTTGAATACCTTGATTATGGTATATAGCACATTTTGGTTATTCCAAGAGTCAAACACGTTAAACATATCAACGTAAAGTCGTTGCACAATGAATATAGACCATTATTAAGTCAAGCATCTAATACAACAAATAGATTTCCTCGGAGGACAGAAGTTGCTCAGAAGATCAGGCATCTTGTTATTGGAGAAACTACAAATTATATGAACACAGAGAGAAGACATCATACTTATTCTATTGATTCTCCGTGGAAAAAAAAACATTGAATTCTAACCTAGTTAGGTAACCAAACCAAGTTGACATTTCTGAACACGCCTTTAGCAATTAGACTAGTACTGTACCATTTGCTTCTCTAAGATGACTTCTAACCACATTAATGAACAAAGTAAAAAAAAATCACAAATGAAATGCAAACTACAGTACATACAGATCAGAAGATCTTCACCGCGTCCCATTGCACTCCGGGATTCTCTTCCGCTTTCACGGTCTGGCGAAAACTCCCCATAGCTTGCCACGACCGAGGCTTTCCAAGAGCTTTTTAGCACCCTCGACATCCATCTGAACAAGTTTCGGCAGGTACAAACAGGCACCCGAAGCAACCATTTGCTTACGGCACTTTTTCGACTGAACAAGCGACACCAATATTGAAACAGGGTACTTCTTATCCAAACTCTGTTTCAAAGGATCCAGAAGCTGAACAACGCTCACTGTCCCTCTCTCTTCCTTGCGAAAAATCCGTTTGTTCCCGGCATAAACCATAATTCCCGACAACGCCTTGGCAGCCGCTTCTCTCTCTTCGACCGCTTTCCCATCCAGCATCTTTACCAAAGGCGGAATACACCCACATTCACCCAACTCCTTCCGCGCTTTTGCATTAAACCCCATTACATAAACCGCTTTAGCAGCCGCAATCCTCACTCCCAACACCCCGCAGTTCAACACCGCCACAATCTTACTCAAAAATCCCTCCAAAACTAGAACTTCCGCAATCGGATGACATGAGGCTAAACTCCTCAGCAGCTCCACTGCAACCTCTAGACTCCGCACCACCGGAGCAGAGTCCCAGAAATTCTTCAAACACTCAATCCCACCCTCCCTAGCAACCAACACCTTCAAATTCTCATCCCCAGTCACCAAATTACACAGACACCCGAGCGCATTCTCCTGCGCCAACGCAGTACCCGAATTTGACACCCCCAAAAGTATTGGAATCGCATTTTCCTCCACAAAATTCTCCGTAATCTCATCAAATGCGGCCAAATTACGAAGAACCCCAGCTGCAGCCGCCTGCGAACTGGGCGTCCCAGCTTGACAAATTTCTAATAGAGACGAAATCCCGCCTCTGGACCCAATTGCCCTTGCATTTTCCTTGGAATGGCTCAGCGCCTGAAGGGCAATGCATGCCTTTTCCTTGGCGAACCCACTTCCGGATTCGATCACGCGAAGCAGGTCGTGCAATAGCAACAGCCCTTCTGCTACCAGCACGTGCTTGCTGGAATCCACCTTAGATACTCTAGCAATGGCGGTCACCGTCTTCTCCTTAATTTCCGGCGAGGAGCTCGAGTCCAGTAGCCGCACGAGCACCGGAACCACCCCCTGCGCCACCGCAATCAGCACATTTTTATCGTCTTCTTGGAGCAAACCCAGTAAAGAGTCCATCGCCGAATTCCTCGATTCGGTTGTACCGATTTGCAACCGAGTTATCAGATTCCTAGATTCGACCCGTACGGACTCCCTTTTGGATTGCGAAACAACGGCGTTTTGGTCTTGAAGGACACCGCTCTTTATTAAGACATCACAGTCGCTGATGTGGCTGTCGAGTTTCGTGGAGACTGAATCGATATCGTTCTGGGTCTTGAGCTTGTGGGGGACGGCGTCGTTTTGGCAGGTGGCGGAGAGGGAGAGGGATACAAAAAGGGTTTGGGAGAGGGAGTTGAGGAGTTCTCTGGAAAGAGGGTTCGCGGGGTATTCGGAGAGGTCTGAGAGGTGGGTTTTGAGGAGGGTGAGTTTGGTGGAGATGAGTGACCATTTGCCCTTGAAGATCTTGGTGGTGGGTATGGAGGTGAGGAGGGACTGGAGGAGGTCGAGGTTCGAGACGGTGGTGATGGTGGTGGTTTGTTGGGCATCGGGGAGTTTCCTCATGGCGGAGATTGGTGTTTATGGGTGATTACGGGAGAAGGAAGAGAAGCGTTTTAGAGAGAGAGGGGGGGGTGTGAGGGCGAGCAGACAATGTAGGGGAACGACGAAGCATGGATATAGGGAAATGAATTGAGTAATGATACAGTGGGGAGGGAGGACCAGACGCCGGCGATGGATGTGACTGTCACATCACTAGTAGACTCGGTAACAAACGGGACTAAAAATGAGGTTTCGATTTAGGCCTTTTTTTTTTTTTTTCTTTTTCTAAGCAAATTTCATTAAAAGACATTACCCATTACAACCTAAGGCGATACACGAATGGATATCCCTGGAACAACTAAGACAACGCATCCAAACGGATGGTCTTGAAAAATAGCTCACATGGCCTTGGAGGAAAGCGCAGTAAACATAAGGGCTACTCGTATTTGGAATTACCAAATTAAGGAGTAGCCAGAGGCGGGAAAATGCACAAAAATGCATCAAATTCCTAGCTCCCATTGAAACAAGGGCAGCCATGGGCCGCTTTTGGTGGCAGTTTACATTACTGCCGCGACTTTCATCGGAGCTCCAACAGCTGAAAGGGGGTCCTCCCAAGGTCGGATCGAAACTATCTACAGCTTGATGGGAGTGTGCATTCTCCAACTCTTGCAAATCCAGCATCTTCAAGCCACAAGTTCTTCATTTCTGATTTACATCAAATTTATCTACCCAAACCAACGGAATCATAGATCCGGCAACGATGATGATGGATCCGAGAACAAATCTCAGATCTGAAGATATCAGAAGGAGGGGAGAAACCTTGAGGCCGAAGGAAGTCCGATCTGTGGGGGGATTGATAATCGGAGCGTGGAGGAAGTCGGTGATGGATGACGCGATTCAGCAGAGATGGAGTGCCGAGGGAGCAGGAGAGGTTGCCATTGAGAGGAAGAAAAGGAGGAGGAGTACAAGGAAGTCTGATCATGTAATACTTTTTGTTAT
Organism: Escallonia rubra; assembly: GCA_033065855.1. Classification (NCBI taxonomy): domain Eukaryota; kingdom Viridiplantae; phylum Streptophyta; class Magnoliopsida; order Escalloniales; family Escalloniaceae; genus Escallonia; species Escallonia rubra. The sequence goes on along the minus strand of JAVXUO010000961.1, from coordinate 23,840 downwards.
AAAATAACTCTACTATTTAAATAATTTTTTTTCCCAAAAGCATGATTTTGTCTTAAGACCGGAATCATATAGTAGCTTTATTATAATGCAATTCTACTATTTGAAGAAATTTTTTTTCCTTAAAAAGATGATTTTGAACCTTCGTTAAAGAAAAGATGGCATGTGCCAACAATTGAAAAATTAATCGTGAAAGAGAAAATTTAGAGAAAAATGAAGGTTTTACGATATTTAAAATTGAGAGGGCAAGAGTGCAATTTCTCCCTTAAACTAAAAAAATGGTCTAGTGATGGTAATAATGTATTTTGAGTAATTAGTTTTTGATTAACGTGCACAATTTTCGAGAGAGGTGTAATGTAAGCTTAAGGGACTAAATTGCTCATTAATGTAAGTATAAGGGGCTAAAATTCATTCTCCGATAAAGAAGCAATTATCAGAAAGGAAACTTCTTGTACTAGAAGAGACTGCTTCAGACGCGCTGTCCGGGGAGCGTGACTGTTGCGGGATACTATTACTTGGGAGGCGAGCCGAAAGGCTGTGAGACAGACTTGGTTGAAGTGGGGTAGGTCCCAACTTTCTAATAATACGTCCTCTTTTGCTTTATGACTCTGTTGACAGATAGATTTGGAAACTTTCCAAGGTCCTTCGCCCTTCACCGCAGCCGCACCCCGAGTTCACACCTGTTATCTCAAGGCCATCCCGTGAACCGTTGATTCCCAGATCGTGGCGGCAAAGTTGTCCCGCAACATGTAGCTCTAGCGAACCCGTTTGCCTGGGGGTGGTTGCGTGTGAACGTGTCGAATGAAAATTTAAGAGTCTCGGGGTTAGTGAAGTAAAAGTGGGCGGTCTTCCCTTTGCGGGAGCAGTAAAGGCGGGAAGTAAACCATAAATGAAATGACACCTTGGAAAAAGTGCTTGATTTATAAAAATGAAAAGAATTATTCTTACTTTTTAATTATTGTTTAATCATCTATATTTGACCGATACAAATAATATAATGAAATAGAAAAAAAGAAATATAAATTAATTTTAATGTTGATATTTAAGCAACAATAAAAGGACAGATTAACTAACCCATTAGAATAGGTGTCTCTAAGTTGCTTTCATCCTCTGAAATTTATTAACACAAAAAGGACATTAGTTCACTTTAGTTAAAATAGAATAGAAACTCAACCAAAAGAGAATATAGAAAAGGTCAACCCAACTTAAAGTTTCCGTCTGGAATGGGCTGGGGAACTGGATTTCGCCAAGTGCGCACTAGAATATCAGCGAAAGAGTGTCCTCTTTGAGACTATGACAAGACAATTGACCATATCTATATTACCTTTTCTTTTTCAGAAATATATGTTATATCTTGTCAGACAAGAAAATAGACACACTTACTTGGATAATGTATATATTCTTATCCAATAAGCATCGTACATAACAGGAGAATTGGTGAACGAGAAAAAAACACACAACAATAAATAGCATAATATGAATGCCAACAAACGGGTTCGCCCACAAACACAATAACTAACCGTAATAAGATAAATATAACGAAGACAAAGATAAACACACACAACATGATATCTCTCGGCTACACCAGCTATCAATCAAAAGATTTAAAATCTGTCATTGTCTTGTGTACCCCGAGGCCACTCATGCAGACGCGCAACAAAGCGTCCCAAGAATCCTCCTTTAAGTCATCTATTAGTTTGCATTATGGATAATTAGGCGAATTCCTCTAGTAGAAATGGATCATTTCTAGGATATATCTTTAACAGTTAGGTAATTTATATTTCAAAATCGAGCAAAAACTCAAGTCATTTCAAGCAAGTCTTTCAGTGCTGTTACTTTGAAGAAATTAGAGTGTCCAAAACGAATGCGTGGATTTTGATTTCAATCATGGGCTATTTCTTGTTACATCATAATATTATATGTTATATTTTTTTAGAAATTCTCTTCATTCTTATAAGAATTCTCGGGAGGAGATATTACATCATAAGTGGTATGACTTTCTAACTTCTAAGATGGTCGAAGAAGCTAGTAGAAAATAAATCAAAGGAAGTAGATATGTTGCTCTTTAAAATTAACACGCAGAAATCACCTTCCATATTTGGTGTCTTCCCATTGGATCCGGATCCTCTGCTGTAAGGTTACAGCAGGGGTGCTGTCCCCGTCTTGAGCTCCCTCAGTAATATGGACAGCACCCTGCTGTAACCCATGATTACAGCAGGCGATCCAAATCCCTTCCCATCTGATCTGAGCAGGTGCCCAATGTGACAATAATCTCAACCACCATGTCTATACAATCCCCAAATATTGCTATCATTAAAAGCTCTCCCTCTCAATCTCTAATCACTGATATCTAGAGTGAGAGACCCAATTGTAGAGAGCCCTACTTTCTCATCAAGGACTGGGATTTCAGACACCGTAACTGCCGGCAAGCCTTACCCCACTTATAGAGTTGACAGACAAAAGCTAAATTACACATTAGTAGGCATGCGAGAAATTGCATCACACCTTCTTAACTACTCGACAAGAAACATCATAGCATTTTATACACTTCTCTATACCATTTTGTAAAAATCGATATTTGTTTGTGCCCTGTGTTTAGTCTTTTGAGTTACACTTCTCTACGACAATAATTGTAAAGGATTTAAGGATGAAGCCGAATTTAAATAGTAAATTGAGGCTCAAATTTTTCTAAATGACTAGTTATTGTGGTACAAAAGAAAATGATTTTAGGTCGACTTGGAAGCTCAGTGCATATAAACTATATCCTATAATATCAGTTAGCTTGATGATACGATAGATGTTTTGTCAATTTCGAAACAAAAACTAAGGACCTAACCAAAAGCTGATCCCTAGAATTATACTTTTATGTCACGAATTGACCCTTTTTTTAGTACTTTTTTAATATCTACTCTCATATGGTATATGCTTTTCCATACCATTGTTTAGTCGCCAATAAGTGCATAACCTACAAAACATTTCGAGAGCCGAATACTAATAATATTAGTGTTAAAAGACGTCACCTTTCTTCCACGGAAAGCAACATGAGCTGTATATTCAAGTTGACCCTTTCAAGTTGACTCGTACTTATTAGGTTAAATTGCATGCACCTTTCAATTCTCTGGAGTCTTGACTCGTACTTCATAGATTAAATTGCATGCGCCATTGGACTTTATTGCATGGAACCGTTAAGGCCGGTCGAGTGTCATATCAACTGGCCTATGTTTGTTAGAATAATTGAGTTCTTAATACTAGTGGAGTTCATAATACTCACCGGGTCAATTACGACTACAGAGCGACCGGTAAGGCCTGGTCAGCTAAAACCTCAGGATTAGGTGTGAACTGTGAAGTCATCGTTGCTCATTGGCTATTCTTAACCAAAGTGTAGGAAGTTACTTCTATTGTTCAATGGCGAGCTTCGAGCTTAGAAAAGGTTCACTATTAGGGACGACATACGTCACGAAATGACATTTCTCCTGCTCCAAATTGACCGGCTTAGTTCAATTTTGGAACAAGAGTATTACTTGCCAACTAATCGGAAAACCCATCCCCACCACCCACAAACCCCCACCCCAGCTCGGACAAACAAAAATGCTGCATCCACATACAGAGCGAGTGTGGAGCTTAATATATTTCACCTGGGGACAAAATCCAGTTACGAATTCATAAATGTGTGGTAATACCGCTAATAGAGAAAAACACCCCCGGGTAAAATCTGGAATACAGGATCAACGTTTGACACCCTAATTCCTGGGACCTAAATTGTCTACCTCTGCCAAAATAAAAACAATACACCATAACAAAATTAAGACGGTTCACGAGAAACTCTTCATTCCCAACCAGTTGGAGCAGCGGCAGAAGGTATAGTAGCATCAACCCCAGCAGCAGCCGGAGGTGGAACTGCTGCATCCCATCCACCATCAGCAATAGTCGGTGCTGAACAACAAGGAACAAAGCAAATACTTAAGAGACTTCCAAACACAGATCATAAGAATCACCAGTGATGACACGTTGGCCAATTCTGAAACCCATAGGTATACACTATAACAGAAATACTATATAAAGTATTATCTACCAACTAAGATGTTACGCATATAAAATAGCCAACAGGGGTCCATCAAACTTGCCACTAATAATGCATAGACGGTCCTTTCTTTAAGCACTCATCAGCTATCCAACAAATAAGATGCACTTACGACTAAAAATGCAAAGGCATGTAATGAAATATATCTCGTGTTCCATTATATGACAAGTTCCCATTTATAGGGAGACAAGGCATACTCACCAGCATCAGCCGTCCAACCAACACCAGGAACAGCTGGAATGGAAGTGGGTGCAGCAACATCAGTACCCCACTGGGCATCTACCATTTGGCTTGGCCATTGATCACCAAGTGCAGCAGGGGCAGGGTAATCGACATAATCTGCTGGTGCATCCTCGTCTTGTTGTTCCTTAGACTCCTCAGGTTCTCTGTAGAAAAATAAATCAACCTGGAAGACATCCACTATTATTAGCCAAACATAGAAGTAAGAAAGGATTTAATTGCTAGGAATTCAACGTGCTTAGATAATTGCCAGGAACTCATTAGAAAGCATATGCTTAGATAGGGAGAAAGAATAACGCATGCTGTGAACCCCCAACTAGTTTTGAAGAAAGGCATAGATGATGATGAACTAGTTTGGAAATAAGGCTTAGATGATGATGATTAGACCTGGCAAACGGGTATACCCGCCGGGTACGGGTAAAAACCGATCGGTTCCGGGTAAAACCGGGTCGGGTAAATTTTACCCGTTTTTCCCGGGTAGTCATTTTCAAGGCCCATACCCTACCCTTGCGGATAGGGTATTACCCGCGGGTAAATAATTAAATAATTAATTTTTTTAATAAACATAATTTAATTACCACATTTTGATTACATTCCAACTACTTAGGGCTATTCTTTTTCTTCATTTGTTTCTTTTGCTTCCTTCGGCTACCTAGCATGTTCCTCCTTTCAATTAGTTGTTGGAACTATTTTCAATTTCACAACAAAATAATAATTATATCAACTGAAATTTTAAATACCATATCCCATTGTCCCCCTACCCACAATCCAAAATAAAACAAATTAAATTCCTAACAAATATACAATCCCATTTCCTACCAACAATCCAAACAACTACTACAACTTATATAAAGAAAACAAAAATAACTACAACATGTAAATAACTCTAAATTTCAACAGATAGAACATTACATCATGCATAAATAATGCAAAATGAAGTCATCCATTCGTCGCAGAATTTTTGTCCAACTACGGCGAACAGTGGCGGCGGTGATGCGAGCTTCATGATCGGCGGTGGTGGACTCGACGATTGACTGCCGGTGGCGGCCGATCTGCAAGATCTGTGAGGTTAGGGATAGATCGGCGCCGCAGATTTGTGAGGCGAGGGATAGAGAGAGTGTGGCGCTGGAGATCTATGAGAGGGCTGAGTGGCAGAAGATTGGTGGCGGTCGGCGATGGCCTTGTTAGTTGTTACAGTGAGGGGAAAGATGGAGTGATGGCGGTAGATCTCAGCCGAGAGGGGCGGCGGCGTAAGAGTGAGAGAGAAGGGCCTGAGAGGCGAGAAGTGGGAAAGAAATGAGAATGAATGGTTAAGTCACAAAAGTAGTCCTCTATATATGCATAAAATCCGGGTAAACCGGGTTACCCGCTACCCGACTCGGACCGACCCGAAAATTACGGTTCGGTTCGGGTCTGATTTCAGCGGGTCTATCATATACGTACTCGTACCCGGGATTTTTGGACGGGTACGGGCCAAAAATTGCCAGGTCTAATCTAGTTTGGAAGAAAGGCTTAGATCCATCACAAAAAACATATGCAACAATGTTAACATAATTGGTAAACTGCTACACCCAACCGTAGTACAACCAAGGAGGGCAAACCAACACTGAAATGATCATCCATTTTAATAAACAGTCTTGTCCCTTGATAAAGAATTACACTAAAAACAGTACTTGAGCATATACAACTAACATAAATAAGGATATTGAAATTAAGAGAGTAATTTCAAAAACAACTTACCATCACATCCCATTTGTGCCCTTGGTTAATAACACCACGCATCTGCAGAACCATCCTCCCCAACAGCCAGAACAAACAACCAATGCTGTGCTTCCCCTTGTTATTGGCAGGGATACCAATATCCACATAACGCATTGGGGAATCAGTATCACAAAACGCAATGGTTGGAATATTTCCTAGAGCAGCCTCCTTGATAGGCTGTAGACACAGAATATATTGACAGGTCATAAATTAAAAGCATATATCAAGGGAAAAAGAACCTCCGGGAAGTGTAAGCCCATTCGTGTTAATTATTCTTGAGTCATTCTGCAATTATCATATCTATTGCAAACACCAATATTGATAAATTCAATCACATGAAGCCAATAGATAAGAACCTGATGATCAGTTCTTGGATCAGTTAGAATGAGGAGACGAGGCTCACTGAACGAAGTCTGAAGCTGGTTAGTGAAGGTTCCAGGAGTGTGACGTCCAGCAATAGCATTAGCACCAGTGTACTGAGCAAACTTCAAAACAGCTCTTTGACCATAGGGTCTTGCCGACTGCACAATAATGTCCTTTGGGTTTTCAATAGCAACAATAACTCTTGCTGCCATTAGAAGCTTCTCCCATGTCTTCCCGAGATTAATTATGTAAATTCCTGAGCAATTGAATTATACACGGCAATGCAAAGAATGAAAAACTGAAGCACATAAGTGAGCTGATAAGCACTCTTATTGTGAGGAAATAACATAGAGGAGGATAGATAAATCTCTACAAATAATAGCATCCAGTTACACTCAATACAGAGTCAGATAAAGAGGACATAGGTCTAAGATGTATCACTTGAGGCCTCAAGTCAATGGTGAAAACACGAGTTAGATCACTTGAACCTTCCTATTAGCAAATTAAATGGGTGCCAAGTTCCTAACTGTTACACAATCTTGAATACAAATACCTTAACTTACAACAAGCTACAAAAGACATTTGCAGTATGCAAAGAACGGAACAAAGCAGAAAAGAATTTGCCAATTCAGGTCAATTCCCTTTTAAATTTTGTTTGGCAACGCCCTGGTGCCCCAATTTGTCAACCTTTCTTGAAAAGACCTTGGACGTCCTTGTCTTTGTGAATACTCTAACCAATGATCGGATTTAAAAATTTTCTCTTCAACTTGAGAGGATGTTGGAATCACACAACACCCCAGAGGCAGCTTCCACTATAGCCAACCTATCCTCGTTAAGTGCTCCCTCCTTGTGCATTACCGGTCTAAGATACCTAAAGAATCTTTCTAAGGTACTAATTGACCATCCACATTTACCTCCTCCCAGGCCTCCACCTAGTTTTACTTAAGCTGCATAATGCATTTTGTAGTTATGAATCGCCAAATATACTTCTCTCGTCAGACTTGGTTATAATCACATATTCCCTGAGATAAAAATAATCTATTCATGGTGATGGCAGATTGGTCATTTGAAACTTTCACCACGATAATAATATGTCTTTGTTCTGATATCGCCTGAAGCACATCTAAACCTTAGGCTGAGAGTTCTATATGCGCAACACATTAATCACTCATGAACTGCTATGCAAAAGACGAAAGCAATATATTTGTGTACTTTACCCCAACAATTCTGCCTTGCTTAAATCAAACTTCGGTGTACTCAGTAACGAATTGCGATGGACACCAATTTTCAGTTTCTTTGGCTTCATAACGTTATTGATGTATCAAAACAATTGGATAAACTTCATCTATTGCTCTGATGAATTCCCTATGTCTACAAACAAAACTGATCCATGATCCACGTTACTTCTTCTCTAGATTGACTCGTACTCACAGGCAATTACATTTATAAGGTAGCGCACTTGCGTCCACTCGTAACATTGTCGTAACGATCAGTACGAAATTAGGAGATCGTGGCGATAAAAGGCACGTACGTATTGAAAATCAGGGTGGGGGGGGGGGGGGGGGGGGGTTACCGTCATTGCGGCGCTTGAAGGCGTAGCGCTCCATTTGGAAGTCGCAGTTTTTGGTGCCGAGATGGACTTCGGCGGCCAACATCATCTGAATATCCGCCTCCTTCGTCGTCAGAACTTTCTGCCCACTCGCCATTTCTCTGTCGACGTTAAGCTTTGCTGCCGCGGCTAGGGTTTCAACAATTTGCTCGTATGACGATAAGTGTGAGTAGTAATTGGATCGCTTTTGTTTCCCCTCGTTTTAAGGTTTTGCTTCATGGGCTTTTAAAGTTTGGTCATGGGCTTGTCTACAAGTTTTGGGCTTTGTTTTTGCTCCGTTTCTAGGAAAGCAGATCGCAACTGTTTTGGGCTATCTATCTGTACTTCTATCTCTCTATGCTACGTATAAAATAACACCATTTTGTTTTTATATAATTGTGTGATTACAGTATTGACAATTTGAATCAAAAGAATTTATATTTTAACGCAACATACAGAAATTATTTACATACAAAATAACTACCTTACAGGACATACCTGGTTTTTAAATTTGAAATTCATTCCAAAAAGTACATATTATATATCTTAAGGACCATGCTTGATATTATAAAAATAGTATACCGCTAACTTTATTTTTCCACACGTATCGGGTGCCATGATAGCTGGTCTGATACTACTTACGAAGGGAATAGCCAAGTTGGTGTGGAACCTCAACAATGACAAGTGATATATCTGAATGATGTCACTTGGTAAACATGAGAAAAATAACTACCTAGGTAACTTTCACTTTTTGATGACTTCCTCTCTTTGCATGTGCCAGAGCTACTTGTACATGTTAAGGGACAACACTCTTAAGGTCAACCATTTTTTTAACTTTCAATTTTACTTTGTTTTTCTTCACTTTTTGAAACATTCTACTCCTCTCCTAAAAAATATTTAGAATAGTCACTAAAATAATTTAGATATTAACCCGACCTCCTAACGCTCTCCTACTTTCTACCTCAGTAGTCAGTACCCACGTTTCTTCCCATCCATTTGTAATCGCATATAACTCATTTTCTCTTCGATTTTCTCTCACCATCATGCCTCTCTCTCTCTCTCCCTCCCTCCCTTTCCCTCCCTTTTACTTGAGTCCACTATATAATTTGCAATATTATTTAATTTGTTATGCTAATTATTTGTATAGATCCACTGAACAAAATTAAGAGACATTGCATGTACAGATCATTAGATCCACTGAACAAAATTATTTTTATGTGTCGGGAGAGACATTGCATGTTGGTTTAAGTGAAGTATGAATCGACCCCAACTTGGTTGAATGCTTTGAGGTCATATGGAATAAAAGCTAAAGTGCAAACTTGGTGAAGAAGATCATTGACTTCATCTTTCATGACTGAGCACCTTCTTCTTTTTGGCTTAAACTGGAGAACCATGAGAATTAATGTTGGAGTAAGTAGTGAAGAAAGAGATACGATTTAACATATGATAACGATTTAAACTGCTGATTACACGGTAAAATGCAATTATCTCGAAGAATATTTCGAAAAGTTTTACGGAGTACTTGACAATAGCCAACACGATATCCACAAAAGCTGCAAAATCTCATTTTCTGTGATTATGTGAGAATGTCACCCACATATAGCTACGTGAGAATGTCAAAGGCCAAGCATGGGTCCGGCTGACGCTGGTCCAAAGCAACCGATGTAGCAAGTCCCAGCTTGTTTCCACCCCTTACCTAGCTAGCGAATGTCTTGTGATTCTCAAGTCTTAATAATCGTTTGGATGGACAATATTCTGCAACTTTCAAGAAACAATGATCTATGTAGAACATGCTTGTTGCTTGGTCGAAATTGTGTGCTAAAAGTGATGGAGGTAGATCAAAATTTTGATCAATTTGGTGTCATGCATACTCGTACAAGTTGATCGATCGACACGCTATTGGCAATTGAAATTCCTTTTGTGGAATATATGCCCATATGGGTGGATTAAAGATTGAATCTCCACGAGAGACGTTTTCAGATAAAATGCTTTTGCTCGTGGAGAGACTGATAAGGAGGCAACGGGGAGCTAAGCTATATTTACGTTGTCAATTTGGGAATCTTACTATCTCCTCAGCCCTAGTTCAGTCTTCGCCTATATATAGATGCCTTGTAAGGGAGATTAGGTCATGGCATCAGTGGGAGGAAGAGTGGCCTTGTATGGAGACAGAGAGTCATGTTTGGTAGCCAAGGATGACTTGCCTAAATTCTCACTAACAAGCATGTTGCCAGCTAGTTATCACTGGCCTTTCTCAGCAGTGGTTTCTAAGCTTGTCATCCTTGCTAACCAGATTGGCCCTTGTCTTTCATGCTAGACCTTCTCTTCCATGCATAGTTGGAACTGATGCCTGCTCTCAGAATCAGAAGCACTAAAATGGCACACGGTCACTTATATATGTGTGGTCTAGTTATATTTACTTATATTTTGGTCTAGCTATCCTTTATATGTATTCATGGTGTGGCACAAAGTGTAGCCTGCCGCTGCCTACAGACGATTTAATGTCACCTTCCTTTATGTTCTCTCGTTTGCTTACTATCAACTTTCTTTATGCAGAGTTTGCTTGCAAACGGTGGTTCCCAAATATCAGTTATTACCATTGTTGCCGTGTTTGCACACTGCTCCGTCGAAATCAAGCCCTCCAAAACTAAACAAGAAGAGGCATTGATTTCAGGTCTGCAAAGTTTGCCATGAAGCTGGTCGGATTCTGCTTCTTATCAACAAGAACATTTGCTGCTCTGATATACTAATATTCTACTTAGAGAGAGATATTTGGCGAACGAATACCCACCGAGTTTTGCTTTTCCCGGAAGGAAGAGTGGTCTGCTTTAGTCAAATGAACAAATTTTGACTCCTACTCAAGTTGCAGGGAAAAAAAAATCTGGCTGCTATACCGGTTGGAGAAATCTTCTTCCTACCTCCTATATAGCGATAATAAATCGTCTCTAAATATTTCTAGTGGCTTTTATTTAATGACGCTAAAAAAGTGCTGCTAATAATTGTTGTTGAAAATGTTAGAAGAAAAGTCACTAAAAACATTTAACGACTATTAATTGTCACTATATACGGGGTTGGAGAAAAATTCTTACAACCCGGGTAGGAGCCAAAGTTTGTTCTTCCTATTTAGGATATTAATCTTCTGAACCGCCAATATGGGTAATATATGCATAATCTTCACAACAATCAAGTGCACATAAAATAACCTACCAAAAAATAAGTCCACGTAACATTACATTATAACCTATCATGAACTGCAAGTCTTTGACAGAGAGATCAGACTATGATTCATCAAAAAAAAAAAAAAAAACTTTACGAATTTGATTGTTTTTCACATTTAGGAGATCAATCCTTTGAATCCCAAAATGCATAAACATTACACAATGATCTGTAATAAATTCCTGTTGTTTAACTTATGAAAAGAATATTCGGTGCCCCAGACCTGAAGTGGCAGCGAGGTCGAGAAACAAGAAGCAATCCAAGTTTTAAAAAAATGAAGAAGATGAAAAGGAGATGAGAAATGGGGCTTGTAGTATAATAACAACATTTCTTTATGATGCGGGAATTTTGCATTAATTGTCGTGAATTTTGACAGCTTCGCGACTATGGACGAAGCTACTTAGCAATATACTCTTGGTCTGAAGCCACCAAGTTATCATGAGGTGATGCTAATAGTACTAATAAAAATGGTCGATAATACATGTAAGTTGACAACAAATCATGTAGAAGTGGAAGAAAACTGGTGGCAGGATTTTGTGCCATGGTTGGAAGGAAAAGGAAGAAAGGATTTTGATTAACTTTTTCGCTAATAGTCTTCTCCTTCTCCGTTCGCTGATTTTGTTTAATTTTTTAGACAAACTAGCTAAGTTGAGACTGAGTTTTGCATTAACGAACTTGAGCCGAGTTCAAACATTCATGTCTGGCTTATAAACGAACATGAGCTGAACTCAAACATCACTCAAAATATACGAACCGAGTTCAAACACACCCATGTTGGGCTCAAACTCACTTCCTATACAACCCTAGTCCTAGAGGCAACTTGTTTCTTGAGTCCATTGATGCTTCCTTGCAAGATGAGAATTGATTAGGCTTTTTAACACGAGATTCAAAATTGCCACTATCACTTTGTCAAGGATCTTTGAAAAACAAATAAATTGAGAAACGTGTTTACAAAAGGAAGAATGGCCCAACTACAAATGGTTAAAGGGGACACAAAAGAAAAGATCGGCAAAAATAGTATTAATGGGTATTGAAACATGCGGTCTATAGTTTAAAGGTAATTGGTCCACTTATTCTTGCACTTAGATTGGTTGATGGTGAGAGAAAGTTTCCAAATAGGACACATCTACAAGGCTATGGATGAAGTTACATATGATTGCGGGTGCGAGTCAATGTACGAGGAATTCATGAGATTATTGACAGTAGGTGGAGTGTTTAACTCCATCACTCGTCGCATGCAGCTGATTATCTGTTGAACCGTACCCAAAGTGATACCCCGGGTGTGAGGCCCCGATCTTAATTAGCTACTAATCATTTTATTAAGTTTAAACATATTTAAATTTGGTTGAAATAATGTAATCGTGTTATAATATTTGTATACATAAAATAAATATCGAAATTAATTGTGGGCCCAAAATATAATTATGTAAAACCTTAGGGGTTAAAAAGTAATTGTGCAAAACCTTGGGGGCCAATATGCAAATATGAAAAGTGGGTATTAGTGGCATGCCATGTGTTGCCTTAGGATTAATTATTTGGTGGTGAGTAAGCAAAAGAAACTAATAAAAAAAGTAGAAAGAAGCCTAAGTGGGTAATTTAGAAACAAAAGAGAAGGTGGAAGGGAAGAGCACCATTCGGCCAAGAGAAACAAAGAGAGAAAGAAGAAGGAAGAAAAGAAAAGAGAGAAAGGAAGAAGAGAAGAAGAGAAGAAGAAAAGGAAGAACAAAGGAGAGAATCTTCTTGAATTGGCTTGAGCTTAATTTTCTTTAAGGTAGGTTATCTTGTTCTTTTAGGTTTTAAAGCATGTTAGAGAAGTATTATGAGTAGTGGAATACTAATAAACTTGCTTGTAATGGTCTTAAGAGAGAGATATGTTCAAAACCTGCAAAACAGTCATGAAAATGAAATAACTTTGGTGCCTAGAAATGTTTGGTTTTAGTTGAGATACGGGTTTGGTTATTTTATATGTTATACTAGTACATGTATAGAGTATACATACCAAATTCTAGATTATTTCAAGTACTATTACTATGGTTTAAAATTCGTGGATTGAAACCTGTTCTGTGAAACTGTACAGTCATGGAATTAGAGTACTTTTGATGCTTGTAAATATATACTTTTAGTTAAGATATGGACTTGGTTATTTTATATGTTACACTAGTACATGTATATAGTATACATACCAAATTTCAGATTATTTCAAGTACTATTGCTATGGTTTAAAATTCGTGGCTTGGAACCTATCTTGTGAAACTGTTGCTAGGCAGATTCTAAACTTTGTCTTTTAAAGGGCTTAATATGATCTTAAAACAATATTTTCGTGTCAAGTGAAATACTGGGATGTAGATCTTTAAGTCTAGTTTTCATAAATATATAGTTTGACTGTAGAAGCCTTGTAATTAAATTGTTATGATTTTCGGAGTACAGACTACTCCTGCTGCCATTTGAAATACTGGGCAGATTAGGTTACATGTTTGGCATGTATTGTTGATAATACGGTAAATATGACTCGACAAGGGATTAAACCTCTTTTGAGGTACTTGATGACATTCATGTTGACGTATGTACATGATTATGCATATCACGTGAATGAGGAGGAAAAAAGTGAGTTGAGGGTGTTATTTGCCGGGGTTGGAAGTTATCCGGCCAGGGTTCTCGTTCTCGTTCACGTTCATGTCTTGATAGTGCGCACTAGCTATGCGTACTAATTCTCGAAAGGAATTATTGGCGTGCCTGTGATGACGTTGGACTTCTTCTATCGAACCCGCTACATCAGTTGGTTGCGATACGAAAAGTCTCTCGCACTCAGGGAAGGTTGGCTCGTGCATGAGGGGCATATTTGCATATTGATATTCTCGTACTTGGCTTATATTTGCCTTGAACTTTTTGTACTGTTTGGTTATTCTTGGCGAGATCAAGTTAATATTTAGGTCTTGCTTGTCATTCTCGTGTATATTCTACAAGATTTCAAATCTTGCTCGATATGTTATTCTCGTTTCTTTTGAAGGCAAGTGTGAGCAGATGCTTGCATGTGTTACTCGATATGTTAAATTATTCTTAAGTACGTAGGTATCATCTGTTCAAGTCACTTGCATGTTCATACTAACTACACATAATATGATCAAGTCATGTTTGGACTTAAAAGCACCAGATACCCTACTGAGCCAATAGGCTGACCCATTCCCGATACTTTTTTTTCCCTAGGTTCGGAGTCGGAGTATCTGTCAAGGGACGAAGAGGATTACCTCGGGGAGACTCAAGAGTATTACGCTGGGTGAGCAACGTTTTCGTTGTTCTTCGTTTATTTTGGAGTGTAGTACTTGTATCGAAGAGAGGTGGTCTGTAATATAATGTTTCGTTCAGTCTTTCCACTTATGGACGACTGTAATGTTTAAGCATGCTTCCGCTGTTTCTATTTGAGGTTGTAGTAAAGCTCTGTTTATCCTTGAGGTATATGTGTTAACTAGCCTGTTTAGCGTTGCGCCCCTTCCGGGGGCGTGACATTTAATGGTATCAGAGCTATAGTTGCTTGGAAGCCAGGCTAAGATCTTCGGAATTGATTAGTTTATTTGATTCGAAATTCGGTATGGCCTAAACATATTTTTCCACCTGTTCAGGTGTTATATATGGCGGGCCAGAGAGAGGAAAGTATTGTGGGGCAGGGTACACAAGAAATTGATCCTAATTTGCGGGAGATAATTGGATTAGTGGGACGTATAGCTAATGCCCTAGAATCTTCACAAAATAATCAGCAGCACAGTCAGGTTAGCGAGAGTTCTCAGGTGAGATACGCTATAGCTACTGATGATCTGACCTTACTTGAAAGATTTGTTAAGCTTAAGCCTACTGTATTCGCGGGTGGCGCTAATTCAGATGAGGCAGAGGAATGGATAAGCAATAAGGAGAAACTATTTGAGAGAATGCAATTAACTCCTTCACAGAAAGTTTCTTTGGCTACTTTTTATTTGAGTGAGGATGCGGGGTTTTGGTGGAAGACGATTGATACGAAGTGGACAGCCGGTAATGTGATAAGAACTTGGGATTTGTTTAATATGGAGTTTAATAACAAGTATATTCCGGCAAGTGTTAGAAGAGATAGGGAATTGGCTTTCCTACTACTTGAACAGAAAAACAAGACTGTACAAGAATATGAAAAGGAATTTACTGCTTTAGCTCGACATGCTTCCTATTTGGTTGAGGGTGGTGATAGGAAAGCTAGAAAGTTTGAGACTGGCTTGAATCCTGACATACAGGAAGCTATAGCACCTCTTAATATCTCTGATTATCACGAGATTGTAGATCGGGCACTTAATATTGAGAGGATTTTGAGGTTTACAAGGGCAAAGAGGGCGGCACATATGAGTTTATCTAGGCCCCCGGTGCCACAGTGGCAGGCAGGAAGATTTCCTTCAACATCTGGTGATAGGAAATTTCTGAGAACAGATATGAGGAGTATGGCGTATACACCTAGACCCCAGATACAAGGATTTATGCCATAACCATTTATAACTGGACCACGACCTCAACCTAGGCCCGGAGTGAAGCCTACTCAGTATATACCACCTCAACAGCAGCTTGTACAAGCAGTTAGTCGATATTGCACATTTTGTGGTATGACTGGGCATACAGAAGAGGTTTGTAGGAAGAGAAAGGGAACATGTTTTGCATGTGGGACACAGGGGCATCATATGAGGGATTGTCCTAAGAATAAAGGATCTGTGGCTATTACTGCTGGGGAAGCATCTGGTACTGGTATTGGTACCGGTAGAAGGGTGAATAAACCGACGATAAAGGCTAGAGCATTTGCACTGGGACAAGATGAAGTACAGGGATCGCCTGCAGTTGTTGGAGGTACTGTTCTAATTTCTGGTACTTTGGCTAGAGTATTGATTGATCCTGGCTCTACACATTCATATGTCGCATCACATTTCTTACATCATTTGCCTATGATGTCAGAGTCTTTACCTTTTGTGGTCAAAGTCAGTACCCCTGTGGGTGATTCTTTATATACAGATAGAGTGTACAAAGCCTGTGAGATTAACATGAATAACCATGTACTGCATGCTAATTTGATTGCATTGCCTATGCGGGAGTTGGATGTTATTTTGGGTATGGATTGGTTATCCCACAATCATGCTAGTGTTGACTGTTTTGCCAAGACTGTTACGTTTACTTTACCTGATCAGTCGGTATTCATGTACATGGGTGATAAAAGTCCAACTGTTGTCCCTATTATTTCTGCCGTACGTGCTCAAAAGTTACTTGATAAGGGTTGTGTGGGATATATTGTGTATGCTATTGACTGTTCAAAGACAGTGACTAGGCTAGAGAACATCCCTATTGTTCAAGAATATTCAGATGTATTTTCTCAGGACTTGATTACTCTACCACCTGATAGGGAGATAGAATTTGTTATTGAAATTGTTCTAGGCACCGAACCTATATCCAAAGCTCCCTACAGAATGGCTCCTGCTGAGTTGAAAGAGTTAAAGGTGCAATTACAAGATTTACTTGATAAAGGTTTTATTAGACCAAGTACTTCACCTTGGGGTTCGCCTGTCTTATTTGTTAAGAAAAAGGATGGTACCTTACGTTTATGTATCGACTACAGACAGTTAAATCAGGTAACCATAAAGAATAAATATCCATTACCCCATATTGAGGATTTGTTTGATCAATTGCAAGGAGCTAAGATATTTTCCAAATTGGATTTGAGGTCAGGCTATCATCAGTTAAAGGTGAGGGAAGAGGATGTCCCTAAGACTGCTTTCAGGACTAGGTATGGTCATTACGAATTTTTAGTTATGCCATTTGGGGTTACTAATGCACCCGCAGCGTTTATGGATTTGATGAATCGCATATTCAAACCATACTTGGATAGTTTTGTGGTAGTCTTTATTGATGATATTTTGGTTTATTCTCGGGATACCCAACAACATGCTCAGCATCTCAGACTTGTCTTGCAAACCTTACGGGATAAAAAGTTGTATGCCAAATTTGAAAAGTGTATGTTTTGGTTGGAACAAGTTGCTTTTCTGGGGCATATAATATCAGGTGCAGGAATATCAGTGGATCCGGCTAAGATTGAGGCTATACAAAGTTGGAAAATGCCTTCAACAGTATCAGAGGTACGTAGTTTTTTGGGGTTAGCCGGATATTACCGTAGATTTGTTGAGGGATTTTCTAAAATTGCTGGTCCATTATCCCGTTTGACTCAGAAGAAAGTAACTTTTATTTGGGATGATAAATGTGAGAATAGTTTTCAGGAGTTGAAACATAGATTGGTCAGTGCACCTATTTTGGTTCTGCCTAACGGGAATGATGATTTTGTAATATACAGTGATGCATCTCACAAAGGTTTGGGTTGTGTGCTTATGCAAAGAGGTAAGGTAATTGCTTATGCATCACGTAAATTGAAGCCATATGAAGAGAATTATCCTACCCATGATCTAGAGTTAGCAGCTATTGTTTTTGCCTTGCATAAGTGGAGACATTATCTGTATGGAGCAGTATTTGAGGTCTACACCGATCATAAGAGTTTGAAATATTTATTTTCACAGAAGGAATTGAATATGAGACAACGTAGATGGATGGAATTATTAAACGATTACAGTTGTTCTATTTCATATCACCCAGGTAAGGCTAATGTGGTTGCTGATGCCTTAAGCCGAAAGAATATGATTGCTAGTTTAATGCTTAAGGAATGGCATATGTTAACTGATGTGTGTGATTGGAGGCCGCGCGCCACTAGGACGGGATTTCTATTTGCTAATATTAAAGTTTGGCCAGCATTAATGCAATTGATACGGGAAGCTCAGGGAAAGGACCCAGAGTTGCTAAAAATTAGAACGGAGGTGGAGCAAAGGTTACAACCTGAATTTTCATTATCTTCGGAAGATATATTGAGATTTAGAGATCGTGTTTGTGTACCAAATGATGCCGAGGTTAAACAGGAGATTTTGAAAGAAGCACATCAGAGTAAGTACAGTATTCATCCGGGTAGCACTAAAATGTACAGAGATTTGAAATCACATTATTGGTGGAATGGTATGAAAGGTGATATAGCCAAATTTGTTTCCAAGTGCCTAACATGTCAGCTGGTAAAGGCAGAACATCAAAAGCCGGGTGGTTATTTACAGCCTCTATCTATTCCTGAGTGGAAATGGGAGCACATAACCATGGACTTTGTGACAGGTTTACCGCGGACACGGGACGGAAATGATGCCATTTGGGTAATAGTAGACCGTCTTACTAAGTCTGCACATTTTCTTCCTCTGAATATGAAATATTCCATGGAAAAACTAGCTAAGCTATATATCGATGAGATAGTTCGTTTGCATGGAGTTCCTGTTAGTATTGTTTCCGACAGGGATCCACATTTTACTTCTCGATTTTGGCAAGCTTTTCAGAAAGCTATGGGTACACAGTTGGCCTTGAGTACAGCCTTTCACCCTCAGACAGATGGTCAGAGTGAGCGTACTATTCAGACCCTGGAGGATATGTTACGAGCTTGTGTGATAGACTTGAAAGGTAGTTGGGATTCACATTTACCACTTGTTGAATTCTCTTATAATAACAGCTACCATTCTAGTATCGATATGGCTCCTTATGAGGCGTTATATGGAAGAAAATGTAGATCTCCAGTTTGTTGGTCAGAGGTTGGGGAAGGTAAGCTTATCAAATCTGATATTATTCGTGAAACCACTGATAAGATACAAGTAATTCAACAACGTATCCGTACAGCACAGAGTCG
This sequence comes from Escallonia rubra, assembly GCA_033065855.1. Taxonomy (NCBI): domain Eukaryota; kingdom Viridiplantae; phylum Streptophyta; class Magnoliopsida; order Escalloniales; family Escalloniaceae; genus Escallonia; species Escallonia rubra. The sequence goes on along the minus strand of JAVXUO010000961.1, from coordinate 4,844 downwards.
ACAAAAAAGCTACGCCGACACTCATCGACGCGGTTTGGAATTTTCGGTGGGCGACTTTGTTTTTATTAAGATTTCTCCAACGAAAGGAGTCATGAGATTTGGTAAGAAAGGTAAGCTATCTCCGAGGTTTGTTGGGCCTTATGAGATTTTGGAACGGGTTGGTGATCTAGCGTATCGGGTTGCTTTGCCGCCTTCATTATCTGGAGTACATAATGTCTTTCATGTATCTATGTTGCGTAAATATCAGCCAGATCCTTCACATGTGTTGCACGATCAGCCGGTTCACGTAGAAGCAGATATGTCTTACGTTGAGCAGCCGGTGGAGATTTTGGATCGTCGGGATCAGGTATTGAGGAATAAGGTGATTCCATTGGTTAAGGTCAAATGGCAATACCATGATATTGAAGAAGCTACCTGGGAGCGTGAAGATGAGATTAGGTCTAAGTACCCGCACTTGTTCACATGATCAGGTATGAATTTAGGGACTAAATTCTTTTAAGGAGGGAAGAGTGTGAGGCCCCGATCTTAATTAGCTACTAATCATTTTATTAAGTTTAAACATATTTAAATTTGGTTGAAATAATGTAATCGTGTTATAATATTTGTATACATAAAATAAATATCGAAATTAATTGTGGGCCCAAAATATAATTATGTAAAACCTTAGGGGTTAAAAAGTAATTGTGCAAAACCTTGGGGGCCAATATGCAAATATGAAAAGTGGGTATTAGTGGCATGCCATGTGTTGCCTTAGGATTAATTATTTGGTGGTGAGTAAGCAAAAGAAACTAATAAAAAAAGTAGAAAGAAGCCTAAGTGGGTAATTTAGAAACAAAAGAGAAGGTGGAAGGGAAGAGCACCATTCGGCCAAGAGAAACAAAGAGAGAAAGAAGAAGGAAGAAAAGAAAAGAGAGAAAGGAAGAAAGAGAAGAAGAGAAGAAGAAAAGGAAGAACAAAGGAGAGAATCTTCTTGAATTGGCTTGAGCTTAATTTTCTTGGTAGGTTATCTTGTTCTTTTAGGTTTTAAAGCATGTTAGAGAAGTATTATGAGTAGTGGAAGACTAATAAACTTGCTTGTAATGGTCTTAAGAGAAAGATATGTTCAAAACCTGCAAAACAGTCATGAAAATGAAATAACTTTGGTGCCTAGAAATGTTTGGTTTTAGTTGAGATATGGGTTTGGGTATTTTATATGTTACACTAGTACATGTATAGAGTATACATACCAAATTCTAGATTATTTCAAGTACTATTACTATGGTTTAAAATTCGTGGATTGAAACCTGTTCTGTGAAACTGTACAGTCATGGAATTAGAGTACTTTTGATGCTTGTAAATATATACTTTTAGTTAAGATATGGACTTGGTTATTTTATATGTTACACTAGTACATGTATAGAGTATATATACCAAATTTCAGAGTATTTCGAGGACGATTGCTGTGGTTGAAAATTCGTGGTGTGGAACCTATCTTGTGAAACTGTTGCTAGGCAGATTCTGAAGTTTGTCTTTTAAAGGGCTTAATATGATCTTAAAACAATATTTTCGTGTCAAGTGAAATACTGGGATGTAGCTATTTAAGTCTAGTTTTCATAAATATATAGTTTGACTGTAGAAGCCTTGTAATTAAATTGTTATGATTTTCGGAGTACAGACTACTCCTGCTGCCATTTGAAATACTGGGCAGATTAGGTTACATGTTTGGCATGTATTGTTGATAATATGGTAAATATGACTCGACAGGGGATTAAACCTCTTTTGAGGTACTTGATGACATTCATGTTGACGTATGTATATGATTATGCATATCACGTGAAGGAGGAGGAAAAAAGTGAGTTGAGGGTGTTATTTGCCGGGGTTGGAAGTTATCCGGCCAGGGTTCTCGTTCTCGTTCACGTTCATGTCTTGATAGTGCGCACTAGCTATGCGTACTAATTCTCGAAAGGAATTATTGGCGTGCCTGTGATGACGTTGGACTTCTTCTATCGAACCCGCTACATCAGTTGGTTGCGATACGAAAAGTCTCTCGCACTCAGGGAAGGTTGGCTCGTGCATGAGGGGCATATTTGCATATTGATATTCTCGTACTTGGCTTATATTTGCCTTGAACTTTTTGTACTGTTTGGTTATTCTTGGCGAGATCAAGTTAATATTTAGGTCTTGCTTGTCATTCTCGTGTATGTTCTACAAGATTTCAAATCTTGCTCGATATGTTATTCTCGTTTCTTTTGAAGGCAAGTGTGAGCAGATGCTTGCATGTGTTACTCGATATGTTAAATTATTCTTAAGTACGTAGGTATCATCTGTTCAAGTCACTTGCATGTTCATACTAACTATACATAATATGATCAAGTCATGTTTGGACTTAAAAGCACCGGATACCCTACTGAGCCAATAGGCTGACCCATTCCCGATACTTTTTTTCCCTAGGTTCGGAGTCGGAGTATCTGCCAAGGGACGAAGAGGATTACCTCGGGGAGACTCAAGAGTATTACGCTGGGTGAGCAACGTTTTCGTTGTTCTTCGTTTATTTTGGAGTGTAGTACTTGTATAGAAGAGAGGTGGTCTGTAATATAATGTTTCGTTCAGTCTTTCCACTTATGGACGACTGTAATGTTTAAGCATGCTTCCGCTGTTTCTATTTGAGGTTGTAGTAAAGCTCTGTTTATCCTTGAGGTATATGTGTTAACTAGCCTGTTTAGCGTTGCGCCCCTTCCGGGGGCGTGACACCGGGTGTTGAAAGTCTTGAATGTTATTGATGAATAATTATATAAACCCAAAGAATTTGTCATCAGTGCTCTTATGTATGCCCTATGTCTACAAACAAAACTACTCCATGATCCACGTTACTTTTTCTCTAGATGACTCATACTCACACGCTATTACTTCCATCTGTTAGTGCACGTGCATCAATACATACACATTGTCGTAACGATTAGTACAACATTAGAAGATTATGCAACAGAAGGCACATACGTATTGAATTTTTTTTTTTTGGGTGGGGGGCGGGGGGTATATTTACCGTCGTTGCGGCGCTTGAAGACGTATTTAGGTGGCCTTAGACAATTTGATGTACTTTCATTTCCACTTTTTAATCCTCTGTGGTTGCTATTGTAGCAAGCTTTTAGGTTGCGCAAGAAATATCATGCTCAAATTGTGGATCATTTCCATGCATTTAATTAGCTTTTTTTTTTGGGCCATTTGTTTAATATCATGATTTATACTTTGACCAGTATTACATTGTGATATTTGATTTCCTTCGATGGAAATAACTTCAAATGCAGGCGCATATGCGAAATGGAATCTGTAATTTTCCTACAAATGAAGATGTTTATATTATATGGAATCTCTTACAAATGATATGGCAAGCATTGCATTTTTTTTTAATTTTTTTACCATCTATCATATAAGAACATTGTGTATGCTCTTTTTTACATCAATTTCTCTAAGTTGCCTAGGGTTAATATTATTAATATTAGTTATTTACGAGAAAAGTTTGAAGGAAGCTCTGCTTATGATTTTAAAATTTATATTGATTTATCGGCTTTTGTTACCATTTCATTGCCTAAATACTGGTTTTTGATTAATTTTGAATCTTTAGTCAAAGATATGAAGTTAAGTTAAACTAATTTGATTCAATGGCTTATATCAAGTTTTCTTTGCTTAAACATTTTTGGCTAGCCGTAGTGACAAAGTTTATATAACTTTTGTCAAAATAGTGTACAGTTTTAAAAGCAGGTGTTCAATCAAAATCAAAGTAGACTTTGCTTTAGCAAAAAGTCAAACCGCTTCTTTGCAATAAATCTGACTATTTTCTTGAGTCTAATATCATAATTGGTTTTTTTTTTTTTTTTTGCTTTGCTTAATTGCAGCACCTACTTTATCAGAATTTTTTCCTCCATCTCCTAAAAGAGAAAAGGGGAGAAGATAACTAGAATATTAACTTTTATGGATTGGATGGATATGATCATCAAATTAGTTTCGTAAAAACATTGTTGAACTTATTATGACTTCAAAACATATTGTTGTTCATTCTTTTTTATTTTAGATTGTCGTAATTTTGATAAATCTTATCCGCATGCAACACGCGGGTTAAAAGCTAGTAATCATATAAACCCAAAGAATTTGTCACTAGCGCTCTTATGCATTCCCTATGTCTGCAAACAAAACTACTCCATGATCCATGTTACTTTTTCTCTAGATGACTCATACTCACACGCTATTACTTCCATATGTTAGCGCACGTGCGTCAATACATACACATTGTCGCAACAATCGGTACAACATTAGGAGATTATGCGACAAAAGACACGTACGTATTGAATATTGGGGTGGGGGGGCGTGTACGTTACCGTCGTTGCGGCACTTGAAGACATAGTGCTCCATTTGGAAGTCATAGTTTTTGGTGCCGAGATGGACTTCTATGGCCAACATCATCTGTATGTTCGCCTCCTTCGTTGTTAGCACTTTCTGCCCACTCGCCATAATTTTGTCGGCGGTTAAGTTTTGCTGCTGCAGGTAGGGTTTTAGCAGTCGGCTCGCATGACGATATAAGTGTGTATTTAAATAGTTATACTTTAGCAGTCGGCTCGTATCTATCTATGGATCTTCCTATGCTACATATAAAGTGAACAATGTTTGATAGTTGGTACAATACCACTTTGATCTCACATAATTATATATAAAGTGTTCATAACCTATTCTGGACCGCACCCCGGGGCCCGCTAAGAGATCCTAGTGGCACGACACGTCACCCATTTGGCGGTCAACATCGCTCAACAAGATTGCTCGGTCAAAGTGCTCCGCGCCTTAAGCATTCAAACGGCGATCGAAAGTGCATTTCC
>JAVXUO010001487.1:0-28149 GCA_033065855.1 Escallonia rubra | reverse complement strand
TTGTGAGGCCCCGATCTTAATTAGCTACTAATCATTTTATTAAGTTTAAACATATTTAAATTTGGTTGAAATAATGTAATCGTGTTATAATATTTGTATACATAAAATAAATATCGAAATTAATTGTGGGCCCAAAATATAATTATGTAAAACCTTGGGGGTTAAAAAGTAATTGTGCAAAACCTTGGGGGGCCAATATGCAAATATGAAAAGTTGGTATTAGTGGCATGCCATGTGTTGCCTTAGGATTAATTATTTGGTGGTGAGTAAGCAAAAGAAACTAATAAAAAAGTAGAAAGAAGCCTAAGTGGATAATTTAGAAACAAAAGGGAAGGTGGGGTTGCAAGACCTTAGTCTCGGCCAACTCGGCCAAGAGAAACAAAGAGAAGGGAAAGAGTGGGAAAAGAAAAGAGAGAAAGAAGAAGGAAGAAAAGAAAAGAGAGAAAGGAAGAAGAGAAGAAGAGAAGAAGAGAAGAAGAGAAGAAGAAAAGGAAGAGTAAAGGAGGGGGATTTGCATCAACTTTCTCCTATTGGCTTGAGCTTAATTTTCTTGGTAGGTTATCTTGTTCTTTTAGGTTTTAAAGCATGTTAGAGAAGTATTATGAGTAGTGGAAGACTAATAAACTTGCTTGTAATGGTCTTAAGAGAAAGATATGTTCAAAACCTGCAAAACAGTCATGAAAATGAAATAACTTTGGTGCCTAGAAATGTTTGGTTTTAGTTGATATATGGACTTGGTTATTTTATATGTTATACTAATACATGTATAGAGTATACACACCAAATTTCAGATTATTTCAAGCACTATTACTATGGTTTAAAATTCGTGGCTTGAAACCTGTTCTGTGAAACTGTACAGTCATGGAATTAGAGTACTTTTGATGCTTAGAAATGTATACTTTTAGTTAAGATATGGACTTGGTTATTTTATATGTTACACTAGTACATGTATAGAGTATACATACCAAATTTCAGATTATTTCAAGTACTATTGCTATGGTTTAAAATTCGTGGCTTGGAACCTATCTTGTGAAACTGTTGCTAGGCAGATTCTGAAGTTTGTCTTTTAAAGGGCTTAATATGATCTTAAAACAATATTTTCGTGTCAAGTAAAATACTGGGATGTAGCTCTTTAAGTCTAGTTTTCATAAATATATAGTTTGACTGTAGAAGCCTTGTAATTAAATTGTTATGATTTTCGGAGTACAGACTACTCCTGCTGCCATTTGAAATACTGGGCAGATTAGGTTACATGTTTGGCATGTATTGTTGATAATACGGTAAATATGACTCGACAGGGGATTAAACCTCTTTTGAGGTACTTGATGACATTCATGTTGACGTATGTACATGATTATGCATATCACGTGAAGGAGGAGGAAAAAAGTGAGTTGAGGGTGTTATTTGCCGGGGTTGGAAGTTATCCGGCCAGGGTTCTCGTTCTCGTTCATGTCTTGATAGTGCGCACTAGCTATGCGTACTAATTCTCGAAAGGAATTATTGGCGTGCCTGTGATGACGTTGGACTTCTTCTATCGAACCCGCTACATCAGTTGGTTGCGATACGAAAAGTCTCTCGCACTCAGGGAAGGTTGGCTCGTGCATGAGGGGCATATTTGCATATTGATATTCTCGTACTTGGCTTATATTTGCCTTGAACTTTTGTACTGTTTGGTTATTCTTGGCGAGATCAAGTTAATATTTAGGTCTTGCTTGTCATTCTCGTGTATGTTCTACAAGATTTCAAATCTTGCTCGATATGTTATTCTCGTTTCTTTTGAAGGCAAGTGTGAGCAGATGCTTGCATGTGTTACTCGATATGTTAAATTATTCTTAAGTACGTAGGTATCATCTGTTCAAGTGACTTGCATGTTCATACTAACTATACATAATATGATCAAGTCATGTTTGGACTTAAAAGCACCGGATACCCTACTGAGCCATTAGGCTGACCCATTCCCGATACTTTTTTTTCCTAGGTTCGGAGTCGGAGTATCTGCCAAGGGACGAAGAGGATTACCTCGGGGAGACTCAAGAGTATTACGCTGGGTGAGCAACGTTTTCGTTGTTCTTCGTTTATTTTGGAGTGTAGTACTTGTATAGAAGAGAGGTGGTCTGTAATATAATGTTATGTTCAGTCTTTCCACTTATGGACGACTGTAATGTTTAAGCATACTTCCGCTGTTTCTATTTGAGGTTGTAGTAAAGCTCTGTTTATCCTTGAGGTATATGTGTTAACTAGCCTGTTTAGCGTTGCGCCCCTTCCGGGGGCGTGACATTTAATGGTATCAGAGCTATAGTTGCTTGGAAGCCAGGCTAAGATCTTCGGAATTGATTAGTTTCTTTAATTTGAAATTCGGTATGGCCTAAACATATTTTTTCACCTGTTCAGGTGTTATATATGGCGGGCCAGAGAGATGAAAGTACTGTGGGGCAGGGTACACAAGAAACTGATCCTAATTTGCGGGAGATAATTGGATTAGTTGGACGTATAGCTAATGCCTTAGAATCTTCACAAAATAATCAGCAGCACAGTCAGGTTGGCGAGAGTTCTCAGGTGAGGTACGCTATAGCTACTGATGATCTGACCTTACTTGAAAGATTTGTTAAGCTTAAGCCTACTGTATTCGCGGGTGGCGCTAATTCAGATGAGGCAGAGGAATGGATAAGCAATAAGGAGAAACTATTTGAGAGAATGCAATTAACTCCTTCACAGAAAGTTTCTTTGGCTACTTTTTATTTGAGTGAGGATGCGGGGTTTTGGTGGAAGACGATTGATGCGAAGTGGACAGCCGGTAATGTGATAAGAACTTGGGATTTGTTTATTACTGAGTTTAATAACAAGTATATTCCGGCAAGTGTTAGAAGAGATAGGGAATTGGCTTTCCTACAACTTGAACAGAAAACCAAGACTGTACAAGAATATGAAAAGGAATTTACTGCTTTAGCTCGACATGCTTCCTATTTGGTTGAGGGTGGTGATAGGAAAGCTAGAAAGTTTGAGACTGGCTTGAATCCTGACATGCAGGAAGCTATAGCACCTCTTAATATCTCTGATTATCACGAGATTGTAGATCGGGCACTTAATATTGAGAGGACTTTGAAGTTTACACGGGCAAAGAGGGCACATATGAGTTTATCTAGGGCCCCGATGCCACAGTGGCAGGCAGGAAGATTTCCTTCAACATCTGGTGATAGGAAATTTCTGAGAACAGATATGAGGAGTATGGTGTATACACCTAGACCCCAGACACAGGGATTTATGCCCCGACCATTTATAACTGGACCACGACCTCAACCTAGGCCTGGAGTGAGGCCTACTCAGTATATACCACCTCAACAGCAGCTTGTACAAGCAGTTAGTCGATATTGCACATTTTGTGGTATGACTGGGCATACAGAAGAGGTTTGTAGGAAGAAAAAGGGGACATGTTTTGCATGTGGGACACAGGGGCATCATATGAGGGATTGTCCTAAGAATAAAGGATATGTGGCTATTACTGCTGGGGACGCATCTGGTACTGGTATTGGTACTGGTAGAAGGGTGAATAAACCGACGATAAAGGCTAGAGCATTTGCACTGGGACAGGATGAAGTACAGGGATCGCCTGCAGTTGTTGGAGGTACTGTTCTAATTTCTGGTACTTTGGCTAGAGTATTGATTGATCCTGGCTCTACACATTCATATGTCGCATCACATTTCTTACATCATTTGCCTATGCTGTCGGAGTCTTTACCTTTTATGGTCAAAGTCAGTACCCCCGTGGGTGATTCTTTATATACAGATAGAGTGTACAAAGCCTGCGAGATTAACATGAATAATCATCTACTGCATGCTAATTTGATTGCACTGCCTATGCGGGAGTTGGATGTTATTTTGGGTATGGATTGGTTATCCCACAATCATGCTAGTGTTGACTGTTTTGCCAAGACTGTTACGTTTACTTTGCCTGATCAGTCGGTATTCATGTACATGGGTGATAAAAGTCCAACTGTTGTCCCTATTATTTCTGCCTTACGTGCTCAAAAGTTACTTGATAAGGGTTGTGTGGGATATATTGTGTATGCTATTGACTGTTCAAAGACAGTGACTAGGCTGGAGAACATCCCTATTGTTCAAGAATATTCAGATGTATTTTCTCAGGACTTGATTACTCTACCACCTGATAGAGAGATAGAATTCGTTATTGAACTTGTTCCAGGCACTGCACCTATATCTAAAGCTCCCTACAGAATGGCTCCTGTTGAGTTGAAAGAGTTAAAGGTGCAATTACAAGATTTACTTGATAAAGGTTTTATTAGACCAAGTACTTCACCTTGGGGTTCGCCTGTCTTATTTGTTAAGAAAAAAGATGGTACCTTACGTTTATGTATCGACTACAGACAGTTAAATCAGGTAACCATAAAGAATAAATATCCATTACCCCATATCGAGGATTTGTTTGATCAATTGCAAGGAGCTAAGATATTTTCCAAATTGGATTTGAGGTCAGGTTATCATCAGTTAAAGGTGAGGGAAGAGGATGTCCCTAAGACTGCTTTCAGGACTAGGTATGGTCATTACGAATTTTTAGTTATGCCATTTGGGGTTACTAATGCACCCGCAGCGTTTATGGATTTGATGAATCGCATATTCAAACCATACTTGGATAGTTTTGTGGTAGTCTTTATTGATGATATTTTGGTTTATTCTCGGGATACCCAACAACATGCTCAGCATCTCAGACTTGTCTTGCAAACCTTACGGGATAAAAAGTTGTATGCCAAATTTGAAAAGTGTATGTTTTGGTTGGAACAAGTTGCTTTTCTGGGGCATATAATATCAGGTGCAGGAATATCAGTGGATCCGGCTAAGATTGAGGCTATACAAAGTTGGAAAATGCCTTCAACAGTATCAGAGGTACGTAGTTTTTTGGGGTTAGCCGGATATTACCGTAGATTTGTTGAGGGATTTTCTAAAATTGCTGGTCCATTATCCCGTTTGACTCAGAAGAAAGTAACTTTTATTTGGGATGATAAATGTGAGAATAGTTTTCAAGAGTTGAAACATAGATTGGTCAGTGCACCTATTTTGGTTCTGCCTAACGGGAATGATGATTTTGTAATATACAGTGATGCATCTCACAAAGGTTTGGGTTGTGTGCTTATGCAAAGGGGTAAGGTAATCGCTTATGCATCACGTAAATTGAAGCCATATGAAGAGAATTATCCTACTCATGATCTAGAGTTAGCAGCTATTGTTTTTGCCTTGCATAAGTGGAGACATTATCTGTATGGAGCAGTGTTTGAGGTCTACACTGATCATAAGAGTTTGAAATATTTATTTTCACAGAAGGAATTGAATATGAGACAACGTAGATGGATGGAATTATTAAACGATTACAGTTGTTCTATTTCATATCACCCAGGTAAGGCTAATGTGGTTGCTGATGCCTTAAGCCGAAAGAATATGATTGCTAGTTTAATGCTTAAGGAATGGCATATGTTAACTGATGTGTGTGATTGGAGGCCGCGCGCCACTAGGACGGGATTTCTATTTGCTAATATTAAAGTTTGGCCAGCATTAATGCAATTGATACGGGAAACTCAGGGAAAGGACCGAGAGTTGCTAAAAATTAGAACGGAGGTGGAGCAAGGGTTGCAACCTGAATTTTCATTATCTTCGGAAGATATATTGAGATTTAGAGATCGTGTTTGTGTACCAAATGATGCCGAGGTTAAACAGGAGATTTTGAAAGAAGCACATCAGAGTAAGTACAGTATTCATCCGGGTGGCACTAAAATGTACAGAGATTTGAAATCACATTATTGGTGGAATGGTATGAAAGGTGATATAGCCAAATTTGTTTCCAAGTGCCTAACATGTCAGCTGGTAAAGGCAGAACATCAAAAGCCGGGTGGTTATTTACAGCCTCTATCTATTCCTGAGTGGAAATGGGAGCACATAACTATGGATTTTGTGACAGGTTTACCGCGGACTCGAGACGGAAATGATGCCATTTGGGTAATAGTAGACCGTCTTACTAAGTCTGCACATTTTCTTCCTCTGAATATGAAATATTCCATGGAAAAACTGGCTAAATTGTATATCGATGAGATAGTTCGCTTGCATGGGGTTCCTGTTAGCATTGTTTCTGACAGGGATCCACATTTTACTTCTCGATTTTGGCAAGCTTTTCAGAAGGCTATGGGTACATAGTTGGCCTTGAGTACAGCCTTTCACCCTCAGACAGATGGTCAGAGTGAACGTACTATTCAGACCCTGGAGGATATGTTACGAGCTTGTGTGATAGACTTGAAAGGTAGTTGGGATTCACATTTACCACTTGTTGAATTCTCTTATAATAACAGCTACCATTCTAGTATCGATATGGCTCCTTATGAGGCGTTATATGGAAGAAAATGCAGATCTCCAGTTTGTTGGTCGGAGGTTGGGGAAGGTGAGCTTATCAAATCTGATATTATTCGTGAAACCACTGATAAGATACAAGTAATTCAACAACGTATCCGTACAGCACAGAGTAGACAAAAAAGCTACGCCGACACTCATCGACGTGGTTTGGAATTTACGGTGGGAGACTTTGTTTTTATTAAAATTTCTCCAACGAAAGGAGTCATGAGGTTCGGTAAAAAAGGTAAGCTATCTCCGAGGTTTGTTGGGCCTTATGAGATTTTGGAACGGGTTGGTGATCTAGCGTATCGGGTTGCTTTGCCGCCTTCATTATCTGGAGTACACAATGTCTTTCATGTATCTATGTTGCGTAAATATCAGCCAGATCCTTCACATGTGTTACACGATCAGCCGGTTCACGTAGAAGCAGATATGTCTTACGTTGAGCAGCCGGTGGAGATTTTGGATCGTCGGGATCAGGTATTGAGGAATAAGGTGATTCCATTGGTTAAGGTCAAATGGCAATACCATGATATTGAAGAAGCTACCTGGGAGCGTGAAGATGAGATTAGGTCTAAGTACCCGCACTTGTTCACATGATCAGGTATGAATTTAGGGACTAAATTCTTTTAAGGAGGGGAGAGTGTGAGGCCCCGATCTTAATTAGCCACTAATCATTTTATTAAGTTTAAACATATTTAAATTTGGTTGAAATAATGTAATCGTGTTATAATATTTGTATACATAAAATAAATATCGAAATTAATTGTGGGCCCAAAATATAATTATGTAAAACCTTGGGGGTTAAAAAGTAATTGTGCAAAACCTTGGGGGGGCAATATGCAAATATGAAAAGTTGGTATTAGTGGCATGCCATGTGTTGCCTTAGGATTAATTATTTGGTGGTGAGTAAGCAAAAGAAACTAATAAAAAAGTAGAAAGAAGCCTAAGTGGGTAATTTAGAAACAAAAGGGAAGGTGGGGTTGCAAGACCTTAGTCTCGGCCAAGAGAAACAAAGAGAAGGGAAAGAGTGGGAAAAGAAAAGAGAGAAAGAAGAAGGAAGAAAAGAAAAGAGAGAAAGGAAGAAGAGAAGAAGAGAAGAAGAGAAGAAGAGAAGAAGAAAAGGAAGAGTAAAGGAGGGGGATTTGCATCAACTTTCTCCTATTGACTTGAGCTTAATTTTCTTGGTAGGTTATCTTGTTCTTTTAGGTTTTAAAGCATGTTAGAGAAGTATTATGAGTAGTGGAATACTAATAAACTTGCTTGTAATGGTCTTAAGAGAGAGATATGTTCAAAACCTGCAAAACAGTCATGAAAATGAAATAACTTTGGTGCCTAGAAATGTTTGGTTTTAGTTGAGATACGGGTTTGATTATTTTATATGTTGTACTAATGCATGTGTAGAGTATACACACCAAATTTCAGATTATTTAAAGCACTATTGCTATGGTTTAAAATTCGTGGATTGAAACCTATTCTGTGAAACTGTACAGTCATGGAATTAGAGTACTTTTGATGCTTAGAAATGTATACTTTTAGTTAAGATATGGACTTGGTTATTTTATATGTTACACTAGTACATGTATAGAGTATACATACCAAATTTCAGATTATTTCAAGTACTATTGCTATGGTTGAAAATTCGTGGCTTGGAACCTATCTTGTGAAACTGTTGCTAGGCAAATTCTGAAGTTTGTCTTTTAAAGGGCTTAATATGATCTTAAAACAATATTTTTGTGTCAAGTGAAATACTGGGATGTATCTCTTTAAGTCTAGTTTTCATAAATATATAGTTTGACTGTACAAGCCTTGTAATTAAATTGTTATGATTTTCGGAGTACAGACTACTCCTGCTGCCATTTGAAATACTGGGCAGATTAGGTTACATGTTTGGCATGTATTGTTGATAATATGGTAAATATGACTCGACAGGGGATTAAACCTCTTTTGAGGTACTTGATGACATTCATGTTGACGTATGTACATGATTATGCATATCACGTGAAGGAGGAGGAAAAAAGTGAGTTGAGGGTGTTATTTGCCGGGGTTGGAAGTTATCCGGCCAGGGTTCTCGTTCTCGTTCATGTCTTGATAGTGCGCACTAGCTATGCGTACTAATTCTCGAAAGGAATTATTGGCGTGCCTGTGATGACGTTGGACTTCTTCTATCGAACCCGCTACATCAGTTGGTTGCGATACGAAAAGTCTCTCGCACTCAGGGAAGGTTGGCTCGTGCATGAGGGGCATATTTGCATATTGATATTCTCGTACTTGGCTTATATTTGCCTTGAACTTTTGTACTGTTTGGTTATTCTTGGCGAGATCAAGTTAATATTTAGGTCGTGCTTGTCATTCTCGTGTATGTTCTACAAGATTTCAAATCTTGCTCGATATGTTATTCTCGTTTCTTTTGAAGGCAAGTGTGAGCAGATGCTTGCATGTGTTACTCGATATGTTAAATTATTCTTAAGTACGTATGTATCATTTGTTCAAGTGACTTGCATGTTCATACTAACTATACATAATATGATCAAGTCATGTTTGGACTTAAAAGCACCGGATACCCTACTGAGCCATTAGGCTGACCCATTCCCGATACTTTTTTTTCCCTAGGTTCGGAGTCGGAGTATCTGCCAAGGGACGAAGAGGATTACCTCGGGGAGACTCAAGAGTATTACGCTGGGTGAGCAACGTTTTCGTTGTTCTTCGTTTATTTTGGAGTGTAGTACTTGTATAGAAGAGAGGTGGTATGTAATATAATGTTTCGTTCAGTCTTTCCACTTATGGACGACTGTAATGTTTAAGCATGCTTCCGCTGTTTCTATCTGAGGTTGTAGTAAAGCTCTGTTTATCCTTGAGGTATATGTGTTAACTAGCCTGTTTAGCGTTGCGCCCCTTCCGGGGGCGTGACAAAAATGGTTCTTTAGGCAATCATTTGATGCTTTTGAAATGTTAGGTCTTTAAATCGTATTAGGGTGATATTTTAGGATACAGATTTAGAGTAACTCATAAATTTAATTTGAATACCTGCTTTTAATACTCTAATTGTCAAAGTTGAAAAATAGATGTTAAATCCCTATTATGGTTGTAATTATCAATTGTTTTGTCCCAAAATCTTTCACCAAAATGGTATTCTTTGCTTAAACTTGGGATGCTAGAGCCGACCCTTAATTTATCTTAGTCATGCTCTGTCGGACTCCTCATTTATCCATAATTCTATTATTTATTTAATACATTCTACTTTTGGTGACCTTTCCAAGGATTCGATGCACAAGACCAGACCAGAGTGACAATAGATGGAGGTTAACGTGGCACACGCGGTGCGTGTACAAAAATAATGTTAATAATATGAGTTTTGTCAAAAAAATCAAGCATCATCTATAAGTGTTTATCATCATATTTGGTAAAATGAATTTTATATTATGGAAACTAAACATGTCCTTATCAATAATTATTTACTATTTAAACTTTTATTTTGTGTCATTTTCCCAGAAAAAAATTATCCAATGTCAAGTGTCAACAGTATAGATATGTTGTGATCGTGGCACACACAATGCATGTACATAAACGAAGCTAGTAATATGATATTTTTATAAAAGTAACTTGGCCCGTACTATATACTTTGACTACATTTTGTAATGAATCTTAAATGGCCACATGTGCAACAATAAAGTTGTTTAAAATTTGTTAAAAAATCAAGCATGATATATAAGTGTTTTAAAATGTGAAACCAACATGTTCTGAAGTTAGTTATTAGCTTTTCAATGTTTTTTGTTTTGTGTCATTTTTTAAGAAACTAGTTGCAGTACACGTGCGTTGCACGTCGACATTAACTTATGAACAAAAATCATTTATAAATTTCTTAGTTAAGCCGATTAATACACATCATCACAATGTGTGAGAAAAATATATATCAATGAAGAAATGTTGAGGAAACATTTTTTAGCATAGAAACTACGGTGTTATAATTTGGGATAATATCATTTTACTCCCCTGAACTATCCCCGTTTTGTTATTTTAGTCCCTGTATTTTAAAATTCGTTAAATCAGTCCCTGTACTTTGTGCCGTCATCAATTTAGTCCCTCCCGTTAGCATTTCTGTTAAATAATGAAAAAATATGGGATAATACCATTTTAGTCCCTGAACTATCCCCGCTTTTTTATTTTGGTCCCTGTACTTTAAAGTTCGTTAAATCAGTCCATGTACTTTGCATCGTCATTAATTTAGTCCCTCCGTTATCATTTCTGTTATACATTTAGGGATATTTTTGTCAAGCCCTAACCTTATAGTCCTCAACCTCTCCCCTTACCTTTCTCTCTCTTCTCCCTTCCCCATCTTCCTTTCCTCCCTCTCTTCACCACCAAAATCATGAACTCCAAATTTCATCCCTTTAAAACTAAACCCATCAATCATCTTCCACTACAATTACATATGACTCACCACATGGAACATCTCTTACCTGATTTAACATACCCTTCCTCCTCCCTCTCAACACCAATACCCCAATTACAGCAAAGGAAACTAGGAAGCCCACCCAATTCCTTCCATTCTCAGATCTGTAACGAAAAATGACAAGAATCTGCAAAGGAAACCCAGAAAGGTCACCCATCTCTATGGAGGGCTTATGCATTCCACCAATTGCTAAAGAAAAGGCAGAAGCGGTGATGGTTGATTTACGATGGTCGCAACAGATGTGGGGGAAGAAGAATGGGGGAGAGTGGGGGGTTAATGACAGGTATGATGAACATGTCTTCTTGTGGCTGAGAATGGTGGTGATCGAACAGCTGGTGGTGATGGTTGATTTATGGTGGTGGTAGCAATGGTGGAAAGGCGGTCCGGGGGGGGGGGGGTGTGGGTTAGGGGACTGCAGAAATGGAAGATATATGAAATATTTTTTCATTATTTGACTAAAATACCCCCGAGTTTTAACAGAAATGCTAACGGAGGGACTAAATTAATGACGATGCAAAGTAAATGGACTGATTTAACGAACTTTAAAGTACAGGGACCAAAATAAAAAATCGGGGATAGTTCAGGGACTAAAATGGTATTATCTCATATTTTTTCATTATTTAACAGAAATGCTAACGGGAGGGACTAAATTGATGACGGCACAAAGTACAGGGACTGATTTAACGAATTTTAAAATGCAGGGACCAAAATAACAAAACGGGAATAGTTCAGGGGAGTAAAATGGTATTATCCCTTATAATTTTCACATATATTTTCGATAGAGTGAGGCTATTTAGACAATTTTTATTATTTTTTTGTGAAATACCAAGTAATAATGCAAATTTTGGCGTGCTTGTTTCACCAAAAAAAAAAAAAATAAGGAGCGTAGATAATGCTTTCCTAATAAACCTTTTCTAGATCTAACTTATTGAACTCACTGTTTTCTGACCCCTAATTGTGAGGAGGAACCTTAAACAAGTTTGATGAGATGGTGGCAGCAACATTGAGGTGACGACGATAGACTTGGCCATGGCTGAGACTGAAAATGAGCTAATTGAGACATCGGGTTAAGACTGAAAATGAACTAGCCAAAGAGATCAAGGGTTTTGCATGTTTGCTAGGAAAAACGACTTACCAAAATAAATTTTCAGAAAATTTGGCTTTCAATTTCCTTGATCATGAATAGCTCGGTTGACCATTTACTACTAAGCCGGCAAAACATCGAAAAAACAAAAATGCATTTTTAGGCAAGTGGTTTCCTTTAAACAAACAAGTCTTAGTAAGAAAAGCATGCAGACATGTTGGAAAAAGATGTAAACATAGTCGACTATGTAAAATCTCTTGCATTGTCTAACCAATTAAACCAAATACTAATGTACAAGTAAAATCGACTGGATTGAGTCAAAATGAGATATTCTTACAGAAAAGTCTATGCAAAAATTCCACACTAAAATGATGCAACGAAATGATGAACCAAACACACTAATCTTGAATGCTGCAATCTGGTAATCAAGTACAAGGCGGGGAATAGAACAAACACTCTTTTGAAACACTTTTTTGCACCAGACATCCCATACGATAACTTGCTTGTAAAGCGAAGACTCTTTAATACACTTTTCCTACGATGTCTTTCTGATCAACAAATATATCACTTATTAATACAAATTTGTAGCTAATGGACCATCAAAAGTAGTACAACTTGCATCAGAATCATTTTCATAGTAAAAATGAGCAAACAACCACATTTATCAATCCAGTGACAAATGAAACAAAACGGTAGACTTACCAATTAGAAGCTCACATCTACCAACCTAAAAAGTTGTCAAACTACTTTACATTTTTAGAAAGGAAAAGCTTTATATATTCTCCATGTGATGCCTTTACTTGCAATTGAAAGGTCACTTCACTGTGAACTTGAATTTAATTTTTTAATCGGTTAAGGCCATAATTCCTCATGAACTCATGATCATCAAGTAAGGTACAAAAGTTTCGAGTCATATATTGTTGTCATAAGATTATGTATTGCAATCTAAGATTGATAATGCCATGAATTGGTAAAGTGATAGCGCCCACCCAATTTAATAAAAAAATAGTGCTTGATAATACTATTATAAGCATCATGAAATCCGTCTTTCTTTTCAATCTAATATTTTTAATGCCAATTATTTAAGGAATTTCTCCTATTCCATGCGCTATCCATTAAAAGGGTAACATTGAGATATTTCAAGAGTTTGATTATATGATTCTATTGATATCTTTTTTTAATATTTTTATAACAATATTGAATTTCAATCAAGTATGACCCTCATCTAGTACATATTAAGTTGTCTGTAAGTACTTATCAAGTTGTCTGTAAGTCTAAACTCACAGTAATTCATAGAGAAGGTTTGATAATGAACCTCCAAGTCAATTTTTTGAGAAAACCCAAGTCAAATAGAGAGAATTCAATAAATACCTAGTAATTTTGGAGATAAGACATCATTTTTCATTTCTAAAGAGCGAAGCTCAATTTCACCTTTTGGGAAAAAAATGTTGATGTATATACTCGTAGGAAAATATTTGTTCCGTGAAAGTTTTACCCCAAAACTTTCGCTCTTATAGGTAGTATAGACATATCTTTAATGTTAAAAAAGTTAGGGAATTAACAAAAATTTTAAAATTTCATTTAATTAGGAGAGAGAACTATGAATTTGCTTATTAACTTGGAAAGATGGACGAACATTTAACATGGAGAAATGAAGAGTCTAACATCGCTCCATTCATTTTACAATCAAGGATAATGATTTGATATAAAAAAAATTGTGGGGAAATCTCATCCATACTTTTAGAAGTAGTATAGATTCCTCATAAAGCCAAGTGTCATCATTTTGGATAGTTAGTTATGTAACACCAAAGAATGTTAGACCAAAATAAGTTTTCTCTTTATATATAACGAGTCGATGTGGCACAAGCGATGCGTGTACAAAAATAAAGTTAATGATATAAAATCTTCTTAGAAAAATAAAGTATCATAATGTATAAGATACACTCAATAAAATATATTGTACATTATAAAACCTAAATGTAGTTATTCACTATTTAAGCTTTTATTTTGTGAATTTTTAAAGAAAAAGCTATAGAATGCCACTTGTTTTCAGAGAGGTAGTTATATTACACCAAAAAATTGTTATATCAAACCATGTTTTTTCATTATATATAGTATAGATAGACAAGTCACGTGGCACATGCGATGTGTGTGCAAAAATAAAGTTGATAATATCAATTTTGTTAAAAAAAAAATCAAGCATCATGTATAAGTTTTTATTGTCATATTCCGTAAAATGAATATTAAATTGCAGAAAAATAAGTTAGTCATGCGCGTGGCAAAATAAGTTAGCAAAATATTATCATCACATCAAACTTAGATTTGATTTTAACTACAACTTTTTAATGAATTTGAAATTGTTAAAACCAACATGTGCAAATATAAAGTTAGCAATATGATAAAAGGTAATTATTTACCTTTTAAGCTTTGTATTTGTATCATTTTTAAAAAATCTTAGAATGTCACTTGTCGCCATTCTAGATAGGTAATTGGTAACACAAAAAAAGTATTACACCAAAAGAGGTTTTCCCTTTATATATAGTGTATATATCAATATAGATATAGATATAGATAGATTCAACTTTTTGTGGTACCCTTAAAGATCTTTGGTCTAGCCGGACCGACGAAGAACATGTGATTTTGTGTTTGCTTTCTAGTTATCTATATTTACAAGCTACAAATGTTTGCTACTGAATCACGGTTCATCTTGGACAACAATGGGTCTCTTTCAGCTTGTGAAGGTGAACATCAACAATTTGATGGTTTTATTTCTTTTCCTTTTTACCTTGTTGTTTACTATATGGTCAATTGAAGATTACAAACTCTTACTTTTTCTATCGAAGTACTTTCGTAAGGATGTGAGAAACCACTAAATCGACACAAAGCTGTCAAAAAAGTTTTACAAATCAGGGGCACCACTATCCGTCATGGATCTTGCAGAGTGGGGGTACGATGGGTACGAGAGTGTGTTGGTTGGTAAGGTGGTTTTGGTTGGTGGGTAAGGCCTCAGTAGCGATGGTGCCAAAGTGAGCAGGTGGATACTTTAGTTTTGGTGGGTGGGTAAGGTGGCAGTGACTGTGGGTATAAGAGTGGGTGGGTGGGTATGGTGGTTTTGGTGGGTTATAGTGGTGGTGGGTGGGGTAGGGTGACATTAATGCTAGTGACGACAATGTCTGTGCGTATGTCGCTTGTCGAGTGTTAGGGGTGGCGTTGTTGGCAACATTAATGATGTGTTGACTTGGTGGCAGCGGTTGGTGGGTCGTATTGGTGGGGCCAGTTCTGGCAAAGGCTTTTACAGTGTTGAAGCCACCACAGATGAACCCATCACCCACCATAGAGTTTGTTTTATAGGTTTTGCTCCTCGTTTTAGGACATCTGACCACCAATTCTTAACACCGACTAACAAATGACCTAATGAGAGTATTATGATACTAGTATAGAGTACTTGCGTTGTACGTAAATATAGTTCAGAGTAATATTTGAGGTGATATTATTATCTTTTTTGGGATCAAAGTAATGTATTTCAACTATGTTCTTATTTCTTTTGTGACTTGTTTTAGAAGAAATGTATATTTGATATTCGCAATTATAATCAATTCAATGTTTGAAAATATTCTTTGTAGGCTTATGAATTGAAGAAATGTTTGATGGTACTGCTAGAAATAAAAGCAAATTGAGAAATTAAAAGAATAAATCTACGCCTTTGTTTTTGTAATCTGTTAAATTGGTTTATGATTAAGATTTATAATTTTCAAAATCAGGTGCTTTGCATTTCATCAATAAGAAATGCAAAACACCCGGTCTTCAACTGCAATAACCGAACATATTTTCAGTTCAAATTGATACTATATTTAAGCCTTGTTTTTTTTATGCATATTTAACCCCTTTTTTTTTTTGTTTGCAACAAATTTTTTGTTTCTTAATTGATTTTTCACATATTTCAGTTTCTTTATTTTGTTTTTCAGTTTTTCAATTGGTTATTGTTTGCTAACCTAAAAATGGAAGGGAAAAAAAATCACAGTCCTCATTAATCACTTCAATATTTAATGTTAATTTCATTTTAACCAAATAAAAAAGAGAATAATAAATAGATTTCTTTGTTATGTTTTTCTTTCTCATCACACTTTTCATTTTCCAATGTATAGAATAGATTCATTAGCCAATGTTCTTTTAATTTCATCAAAATTTAAAAGGGAGTAATAAAAGAAGGATAATAATGTAACATACGTAATTAATGGAGGTTATAATCGTCCAATAATGATTTACAACATTCATACTTTTATAGGTACTAGTATAGAGCACGTGTGTTGCACGTAGATATAGTCAAGGATAATATCTAAGGTGATATTATTATTATGTTTTGAAATATTCTTTATAGGCTTCTGAATTGAAGAAAAATTTGATAATACTGTTGAAAATAAAAGCAAATTGAGAAATTAAAAGAATGAATCTACGTCTTTGTTTTTATAATCTGTTAAATTTGTTTATGGTTAAGATTTGTAATTTTCAAGACCAAGTACTTTGCATTTCATCAATAAAAAATGCAAACACCCAGTCTTTAATTGCAATAACCAAACATATTTTCAATTCAAATTGACACCATATGTAAGCCTTGTTTTTTTTTATGCATATTTAACCTTTTTCGTTTTTTTCTCTGTTTTTGTCTTTCTAACAATTTTTTTGTTTCTTAATTGATTTTTCACGTATTTTAGTTTCTTTATTTTGTTTTTGATTTTCAGTTTTTCAATTGGTTAATTGTTTGCTAACCTAAATAATGCAAGAAAAAAAATTACATTTCTCATTAACCAGTTCAATATCTAATGTTTATTTCATTTTAACCAAATTAAAAAGAGAATAATATATGAATTTCTTTGTTTAGTTTTTCTTTCTCATCACACTTTTCATTTTTCAATATATAGAATATATTCATTATCCAATGTTCTTCAATTTCATCAAAATTTAAAAGAGAGTAATAAAAGAAGGGTAAGAATGTAATTGACGTAATTAACAGAGAACATAATCGTCCAACAATTATTTACAACATTCATACTTTTATATGTAGTATAAACACACACACACACACACAAATATATTTTTTGCAACCACACATTTTGTTTCCCAATGTGTAAATGTAGGTTTAGATTAAATTTATAACCTAATGTTCCTTAAACGCATTACAAAAAAACTAATTAGGGAAGGGTAGAGTTGTCATTGGAATAACTAACGGAGGATAAAACCAAAAATAATTACTAATTGGCAAAACACCCGGTCTTCAACTGTAATAACCGAACATATTTTCAGTTCAAATTGGTATTATATGTAAGCCTTTTTTTATGCATATTTAACCCTTTTTGGTTTTTTTCTGTTTCTATTTTTCTAACAATTTTTTGTTTCTTAATTGATTTTTCACGTATTTCAATTTTTTTTTCAGTTTTTCAATTGGTTAATTGTTTGCTAACCTAAAAATGCAAGAAAAAAAAAATCACAGTTCTAATTAACCAGTTCAATAACTAATGTTTATTTTTCTTTAACCAAATTAAAAAGAGAATAATAAAGGAATTTTTTTGTTCAGTTTATCATTCTCACGACACTTTTCATTTTTCAATGTATACAATATATTCATTATCCATGTTCTTTTAATTTCATCAAAATTTAGAAGGGAGTAACAAAAGAAGGGTTAGAATGTAATTGACGTAATTAACAGAGGACATAAATCGTCCAAAAATGATCTACAACATTCATAGTTTTATAGGTAGTACACACACACATGTAAATAAATATATTTTTCGCAACCACACATTTTGTTTCTCAATGTGTAAATGTAGGTTTAGATTAAATTTATGACATAATGTTCCTTACACGCATTACAAAAAAACTAATAAGGGAATGGTAGAGTTGTCATTGGAATAACTAACGGAGGGCAAAATCGAAAATGATTACTACCCGGTCTTCAACTGCAATAACCAAACATATTTTCAGTTCAAATTGGCACCTTATGGAAGTCTTATTTTTTTTATGCATATTTAACCCTTTTTCATTTTTTTTCTAACAATTTTTTGTTTCTTAATTGATTTTTGCGTATTTCAATTTCTTTATTTTTTATTTGTTTTTTAGTTTTTCTATTGGTTAATTGTTTGCTAACCTAAAAATGCAAGGAAACAAAATATAGTTCTCATTAACCAGGTCAATACTTAATGTTTATTTCATTTTAACCAAATTAAAAATAGAATAATAAAGGAATTTTTTTTTCTGTTTTTCTTTGTCATCACACTTTTCCTTTTTCAATGTATAGAATATAATAATTGTCCAATGTTCTTTTAATTTCATCAAAATTTAAAAGGGAGTAATAAAAGAAGGGTATGAATGTAATTGATGTAATTAACAGAGGACATAATCGTCCAACAATTATTTACAACATTCATACTTTTATATGTAGTATAAACACACACACACACACACACGTATATAAATATATTTTTCGCAACCACACATTTTGTTTCCCAATGTGTAAATGTAAGTTTAGATTAAATTTATGACCTAATGTTCCTTAAACGCATTACAAAAAAACTAATTAGGGAAGGGTAGGATTGTCATTGAAATAACTAACGGAGGGCACAATCGAAAATGATAACAAAATTAGTAATTAATAATAGTATTTAATAAATGATAGGATAATAATGGAGTAACATTTATGAAAAGGTAGGATAATAATGGAGTATTATTTATGAAAGGGTAGGATTGTTATTGAAGTGATTAACGAAGGGTAAAACCGAAAATAATTACAAAATTAGTAATTAATAATAGTATTTAATAAAGGGTAGGATAATAATTGAGTAGTATTTATGAAAGGGTAGGATAATAATGTAGTAGTATTTATAAAAGGGTAGGATTGTTATTGGAGTGATTAACGAATGGCAAAGATGGAATAAAATGATTTATAAGATTCATACTTTTATAAGTAATATAGATATAGATATTGTTCACAACCTATCCGGACCGCACCCCAGGGCCCGCTAAAAGACTCCAGTGGCACGACATGTCACGGACCGCACCCCAGCTAAAAGACTCCACTGGCACGACACGTCACCCGCTCGGTAGTCAAATTTGCTCAACATCATTCCTCGGTCAAAACGCTCCGATGCTCAAACATCGCCATGCTCGATCAAAGCGCCCCGCGCCTTAAAACATTCAGACGGCGATCGAAAGTACCTCCCCCCCAAGGGGTCGGCCACCCACTTTGAAAGGGGGTCGGCCACTCCCCTGAGAAGGGGGTCGGCCAACCACCTTGTAAAGGGGTCGGCCACCCACTTTGTGAGGGGGTCGGCCACCCCCCTGAGAAGGGGGTCGGCCACCCCCTGAGAAGGGGGTCAGCCAACCTCCTTGTAAGGGGTCGGCCACCTCCCTGAAGAGGGGGTCGGCCAACCACCTTGCAAGGGGGTCGGCCAACCACCTTGCAAGGGGGTCGGCCAACCACCTTGCAAGGGGGTCGGCCACTCCCCTGAGAAGGGGGTCGGCCACCCACTTTGTGAGGGGGTCGGCCACCCCCCTGAGAAGGGGGTCGGCCACCCCTTTTGTGAGGGGGTCGGCCACCCCCCGGAGAAGGGGGTCGGCCTCCCTTGTCCTTGGGTGGGGGGGGACATGCTTACCGCTACTATCACCTCACTCAACGCATTAAGAAATGCTCACTCATTACTAGTGGTCGTGTGACGCCCATTATCGCCCGCACAACCAACCGGGGGCTCCGGCCCTCGCCCGCACAATCAGCCGGGGGCTCTGGCCCTCGCGGCGGGATGGGCTCACAACCCTAAAGCCCTCGTCGGCACAATCAACCAGGGGCTCCGGCCCTCGCACGCACAATCAACCAGGGCTCCGGCCCTCACGGCGGGACGGGCTCACAACCCTAAAGCCCTCACCGGCACAATCAACCGGGGGCTCTGGCCCTCGCCCGCACAATCAACCGGGGGGCTCCGACCCTCGCGGCGGGACGGGCTCACAACCTAAAGCCCTCGCCGCCACAATCAACCGGGGGCTCCGGCCAGTGTCACGACCACCGCCACCTCAACCCTCCAGACCCCTGGCGATAGGAATCACGACATCTTCCCCGCCCATAGCTAACACGCTGCGTCCCGTGATGCCGCCACGCAGACAGCAACCGGATCTTGGGCCATTATTGCAACAAGTCTCCCCTACTGTTGCGCCTCAACATGCTCCAGCCAGGAGCTCTTCTGAGACTCACGAGTCCATTGAGATGGAGCCTAACCCCTACTTGATGGAGCAGCATCAAACGACAGGCCAAGTGGTGGATATGTCTCGTCTGCCCACCCATGCCACCCTCCACATGCCCGCATCAACACCCGCCATGTATCGCCCTTCAACCGCTCATGCCCACCAAGTTGTACCGTTAGGGGACTCCAGGGCTCGCGGAGCACCGGCCGGCCACCAACCTTTGGTCGGCTAGGAGGAGCCGCCCTCCCACTATGTTTCAAAGGCTGACTTTGACGCGCTTCTTCACCGACTGTCACAGCAGTCCGCACCCGACTCATCAAGTCGATTGACAGGCCACGCGCCGTATGCTGACGAGATAGCCATCATTCCCTATCTGCTCAAGTACAAGCAACCCACTTTCGTACTTTTTAACGGGCGTGAAGGCAATGCCCGTGAGCACCTGACGAGATTCGCCGGTTCATTGGAGCAATATGGACCGGGCGATAGTTTGAAGTTGAGGGAGTTTCATAAATGCCTCACAGACTTGGCCTATACTTGGTACCATCAAATCCCCGTGGGGACGGTCCATTCATGGCATGAAATGGTCCAACTCTTCATGGACAAATTCTACTATGAGCCTGAGCGCGTCACCATAATGGACATCGCCGGCATTCGCCAGGCCCCCAACGAAGACTTGACCAAATATGTGCACCGTTTTCATCTTAAATGTCTCGAGTGTACAGATTTCAGTAAGGATGAGACACTGGTGCCCATATGCATCAAGAATATGAACGACGTCTACCGAGTACACCTCGAGAACTTACAATTGAAATCATGGGGACATCTCAAAGAAACAGCGAGGCGTACTTACGAGACGGTCGGGCCTATCAAACCATGGAGGCCTCGGCCACAGAATGCACTGGTGGCCTCACCAGCCCCACCCAGTGCCCAGCGCAGCGGCACCAGCACCGGCAACAGCAACATCAGTAATTACACTGGCTTTAAACGTCAGTTCCCGGATAGGGACCAACAACCTGACAAACGGCGACAACAGAAAACTCTGCCTGCCTTTCCGTGTGATTTAAATACGGTGAAAGATCTATTGATAGAATGGGTTGTTAACGGCAACAACTTCAATTACCACCTGTGCGGATCCCCATCACGGACGAGGAAAGAACCAGGCCCAACTACTGTCCCTTACACCAGGCCCTCGGCCATCCTCTCAAGAACTGCAATGCGTTGCGGGCCATCTTTGCAAGAAAGGTCACGTCAGGAGAGCTTCAGTTGCGAAAGAACAATGATGTGTGGAAAGAACCATACCCAAACCATGGCAATAACAACCGCGAGCATCAGGTGCTCATGGTTACCACCGACCACTTTGAGCCGCTCGCCCCCGAAGCTTCTGCAGAAGTCTCGCCTTTGATCACAGCTCTTGTACCTCCTACCCCCCAGCCAGTGTCCTCGGCTAGCCAAATGACGAAGATCAAAGGCTTTTTTGATGAAATGGGGTTTTCACCCGCAGCACAGACTTATCTCTCGGATTGCTTGATCAAGATCACCACTGGCCTCGGACCCGATTGCTTGGCCACCCAGGCCGAGCTCAGACACGTCCCTTCTACTGCATTTATATTTTCGGACAAGGACTCGCCAACAGTTGAGCACCATAACCGGCCACTGTACCTCGAGTGCACTGTCAACGGCACTAGCTTCTGCCGTACCTTGGTAGATTGCGGCGCCTCGATCAACATCATCCCTCTCATCACTTTACAGCGTGACCCCATCAAAATCACTGGCTTTGGGCAGGGCCCCCAGTCCACTCTTGGCCACATCACTGTCGACCTAATGGTCGGAACTGTCCGTCGTGACACCACTTTCCATGTGATAGATAGCGAGTCTTCCTTCCACCTCTTACTTGGGTGACCTTGGATCCATATCAACAAGGCTGTTCCCTCGACGTACCACCAGTGTGTGAAACTGGTGGCCGGTCCTGCGGGACATGAGGTAGCAGTAACCATCCCCACAACCAAGGCCCCTTTTGAGTGTACCGAGTCTTATTTTATCGAGGCCTCCTTCTTCATTGAACTTGCTGCAGATAATGAGAATGCCACTCACATCCACTCCACCAAACTACCGGATTGGGACGAGCTGTGTGGGAACAAGCCACCCAAATCCAAGTCCAAGTCCAAGAAAAGCAACAAGAACAAAGCATCAACCTCAACAGCGCCATCTGATGCCCCTACCATTTCCCCGCCTTCATCTCCCAAGTCCAAAAAGCACAAGTTTGAAACCACCTTCCAGCGCGTCATCAAGGACGGAAGGGTCATCTACCAGTTATGACAGTGTCCGGGGGCTCCGGGGGGTCCGCTGCCCGACCACCTCGACCCCGACCCACCTACGGAGACATAGTGGTGTTGTACGGCCAATCATTGCCCGCCAGATCACGAGCTTACCCCGGGCGCTGCCCCACCTTGCTATGAAGACGGCCCTCGACCGCAGGCCGAAGATCTTGAAGAAATTAACCTAGCTAATCCGGGCGAGGAACCTCGACTGACCTACATTGGCACGAAACTCGCCTCAGGCCGAAGAGATGGACTGGTTACCCTCCTCCGCGAATATCGTGACGTGTTGGCATGGAGTTACAATGAAATGCCCGGATTAGACCCTGCCTTAGTAACGCACGATCTCAACATTGCCAAGGGGTTCAGCCCAGTTCGACAGCCTTCTACCCCGAACTTGAAATAAAAATCAAGCAATAAATCGAACTACTTCTGCAGTCTGGCTCCACCGAACCCATCCCTCATCCTATCTGGTTGGCCAATGTTGTTCCTGTGCAAAAGAAGAATGGACAAGTTCGCATTTGTATTGACTTCCGCGATTTAAATAAGGCATGCCCTAAAGATGAATTTCCACTGCCCAATATTGATACGCTCAAGGAGGCTGCCGCCGGACACGAGACCTTGTCCTTCATGGACCGCTGGGCCGGCTACAACCAAGTTCGAAATGAACCCAGATGACTGTGCCAAGACACCTCTTCCGACCCCGATGGGTAACTTTTGTTGGAAGGTCATGCCTTTTGGTCTCAAGAATACGGGTGCCACCTATCAGAGAGCTATGACAGCTATCTTTCACGACATGACACACCACACAGTGGAAGACTATGTTGACGACCTCATTATCAAATCTAAAAAGGAAAGTGAGCATCTTGCGGACCTTCGGGCAGTTTTTGACCGATGTCGTCAATACAACATGCGGATGAACCCGCTCAAATGTGCCTTTGGAGTCTCCTCCGGCAAATTCCTCAGCTTCTTGGTCAATCGAAAGGGTATCGACATTGACCCCTCCAAGGCTGCCTCTATCCGAGAGACGCCACCACCCAAGAGCACCAAGCAGTTAAAAAATTCCTTGGCAAGATTTCTTATCTCCGCAAGATTTCTGAGCTCGAAAAACATTTCTTCGCCTTGGTCTACGCCTCACAAAAATTTATACATTACTTCTTTTCATACCAGATTACACTCGTCACCAAGGCTGACCCATTACGATACATGCTCACTCGCCCCGCCCTGTCTGGCCGACTTATTTGTTGGTTACTGCTACTGGCCGAATTCGGCCTATCCATCAAGAATCCTACGGCTTTGCGGAGCCAAGGACGCGCAGACGTCTTGGCCTTCTGCCCACGTCACCGATAGGAACCAACCTCACATGAATTGCCTGGAGAAGAGACGGCCCTGACCTCTGATGTTGATGAATTGTGGACACTTGAGTTCGACGGCTCAGCCACTAGCAAAGACCCCAATGGAGCTCCCATCCGGCAAGGAGGTGCCGACATTGTCCTTCGGAACCCAGAAGGTGTTACCACATCCCTATCCTTCAAACTCGCATTCCCGGTATCTAACAATGAAGCCGAGTATGAGGCCCTCGTCATCGGCCTCATGCTAGCCATCAGCATGGGGGCTAAATCGTTGCGTGTAAAGGGGGACTCGAACCTAATCATGAAGCAGGCCGATGGGGATTTTGCAGTCAGGGAGCCAGCCTTGGCACCTTATCGTGCCTTAGTACAACACTTGGAGGGACAGCTTGGCCATGTCCAATACGAACATCACAGCAGGAGCCACAACCGACATGCAGACAGCTTAGCCACGATTGCGTCAAAAATAGACATTGACGGTGAACAGCGTGTGCTAACCATTATCAAAAGGACGGCACCATGCACGACGTTGGACTTGGTACCAACGGACACTACGACCGATGATTAGAGGCAGCCGATCGTCGACCAGCTTAGAGCACCATCACTCACTTCCGTCTCCACTCTTACAGAATTCTTTATGTTAGGAGACATCTTGTACAAGCGATGTCTCGGAGGCACTCTGGCACGATGTTTGGCCCCGGTAGAAGCAAAAATTGCAATATGGACATCAAAAGTGTTGCGGCCTCGACGGACCGCCACTATACCGTCGTCTCCAGCGAATGGGTCTCTTTTGGCCATCCATGGCCAAGGATGCTTCAGATGTGCAGCAGGGTTGCTCGGAATGCCTATATGCACAAGACCATACGGAAGCTCTTGTCGTCAATATTGAGGGTGACTGGCGCTAGCCTTTCCTACAATATCTGTCCCACGGACTGCTACCCTCTGACCGCAGCTCGGCACGATCTATCAAACGCAAGTCGGTCAAGTATTTTGAGACGAAGGCGAATTGTTTCACAAAGGGTTTTCGAGACGCACCCTACGATGCTTACAGGGTGCCCAAGCAGTCGAGGTGATCAACGAAGTGCACAATGGTGCTTGTGGCGAACATCAAGGCTCTCAGAAGTTGTATACAGAACTACTCAGGCTGGGGTACTACTGGCCGACTATGGAATCCGACGCAATCTCCCATGTACAACACTATCAACCCTGCCAGAGACACGCAAATAGAATGCACATGCCAGTATCCGACCTACGTATGATCGCTGCCCCTTGGTCATTCCACTCTTGGGCTCTCGACCTTATCGACCCCATACATCCACCATTGAAAGGTCACATTTGGATCATGGTCGCAACGCAGCGTTTCACAAAGTGGGTCGAAGCCATACCTCTACGAAAACCACGGGGGGTGCCATCGCCAACTTTTTGCGCGACCACATCTTATGTCGCTTCGGCCTCCCCCGATGCATCGTTTCCGAAAACGGCACGCCATTCATCAATCGGGATGTTCGGACTCTCATGGAAGCAGACGATATCAATCATGCCACGTCGACTCCTTATTATCCGCAAGGCAACGGTCAGACTGAAGCCTCTAACAAAACTCTGTTGCGCGTTTTGTCGCGCATGGTCCATGACGCGAGCAACTCTTGGTCCGAAAAGCTAAGTCATGCCCTCCGGGCCTACAGAACTTCCAGACACACAGCCACGAAGGCCACACCCTTCTCCCTCGTCTACGAGGACGAATGTGTAGTGCCGGCCGAGATCACAGTCGCCTCGGTGCGTCTATTCCTCAGCAGTGCCCTCGGGGAGGAGAAAACCAGAATGATGGCACTTGAGAGCCTTGATGAAAAAAGAGCTAATGCCATGCGACAAATGAAAGCATATCATGAGAAGCTTGTCAAAGCCTACAGGAAGACCATCAAACCTCGCTCCTTCACAGCATGCGACCTTGTCATCCAAGCCGCCAAACACGTACGGGCCAATTTGTCAGCTCCTAAGTTTACACCCAACTGGGAGGGGCCATTCGAAATACATACTGCCAGGAGCAATGGCTCGTACCTCCTGCTCAATCCAGACGACGGGCAACTTACCGCCCCTGTCAATGGTCGCTATCTAAAGAAGTACTATGCATGATCAGCTTGCGGCTTGTCCCCCCCCCCCCCCCACGACCTAGCATTTTGTGTATATACACACATATACTAGCTTGTACTTTTGTTTCTTGTTACGAGTTCCTTTTGTGTAACGACATTTCTTTGATCCAAGAATTATCAATATACGGTCTTTTCACTCCCTACCTCTATGCTTTGCATCTACTTTTTTTTATTTATTTATTAATTTCTAGTTATCAAGTGTTCGCCCTCGATTACAAAAAAGAGAAAAATGAAGGGGGGGGACACAGACGGACATCCAATAGACGCAACACACAATCGTAACAGACAACGATTATACCATACATCCACGACATGTGTTAACAAAGCAGCATGCAATTACACTTCATGTACCAACAAAATAGATGTTTATACATACATAAAACGTCTTTGGCCACTATCGGGCACTCCCTAGACATCAAATCTATGATAAACCTACCGGAAGCTAGATAACAAAGCTGCTACCGGGTGAGCACTAAACGCCTGCAATGTCTGACGCTGAACCTGTAGCGCCGACCGCTCAGCCTCGAACTCAGCCTGCCGCCTCAAACGCTCAGCCTCTCGCACTTCCACATCCGTCCGCCGCCTCTGGAGATCACTCAGACGTCTCTGCAAGTCCGACAGCTACCTCTCTATCTCCGCCACCTCTCTGTCGATCACGACCAACTCTCCGTTGATCTCTGATCGTTCCACCTCCAACCCTTTGCGTCGCCTCTCGAGCAGCATCTCCTCCATACGTACCAAGGCCATCCTCTCGCCCACACCACCACCCTCGCTCCTCGACCTAAAGAACTCGGCCAACCAATCTAGCTGCACACCTAAAGAAGTGAACGCCGCGAACTCTGTCAGCGACCGCTCAATAAACCCTGTCGTCCAGCCTGCCGCGGGAACACTCGCAATCGGCAGCAGCCACTCCACAAACCCTGAGTACACCCATCTTTGCAGCACCGGATTCTCTAAAATTCACCCCCTCAAACGTCGGCGGGTACGCCACCTTCACCATCTCTAACCGACACACTATCTCCAAAGGTAGCTGGAGGTTCTCCCATACTACCACGTCGGCCTGGCCACTCGACGATCCTCTACTCGCCTCCCCGGCTGCTGTGCCACTCAACACCATCACAGGCCTCTCACGCACTTCTCCGGCTGCCTGTACACCGACGGTCATCGAGTGCATCGCCATCAACGTCGCACTCGCCTCAACAGCCGACCCTGACGGCGCCACCACGACAGCCTGCACCGAGATCTCCACCTCCTGAATCGGGACCGCCATCGCAGGCTCCAACTCCATCAAATCCCCCCGCTCAACCACCGCGGCCTCCGTCGCCGCACCTGTCCACCAGTAACCACTGGCATCGAACATCAACGACTCATCGACCAAGCCACCATACACATCATCCACCCCCTCCTCGACATTAGGTAATCAACTCACCCTGCCACTCGCCCCGGCCCCGACACGCCGGCCGCTACCGGCTCATCCCTGCCTACTGGCTTATCAACCTCGGCTACTCTCGCCTCTTCTGTCTCGACCGCCATATTTGCATCGCTGTCGCTCTCCACCGCTTGTCCCTCGTACCCCTGTCCAAAACAACCGTTAGCATATCAAATTTTTTTCATTAAATGACATCAATAAACAAGATTTAATCAAAAGCGGCCACAGGCCGGCCGACCTCAACCGCGGGCTCCTCCGACGGATCCCGCGGCCTCTTTGATCCTGTCAGCCGCAAGTCTGAAGTGCCCGCGCTCGCCTGACGAGCCCTCTCCATCATCCCAACTCGGAATGACGACAGCGGCCCCTTGCCGGCCCCTGGCACCCGTAGTACCGCCACCACTGCCTCCTCCCCATGGTCCTCCTCTGGGGCATCCTCCTCAGACTCTTCGCCCTCCTCGTCGGGATCCCTCTCCGAACTCACAACCGCACTCCCCGTCACTAGCACCAGCATGCCAGCCTGCCTCGCAGCTGTCATCGATATCAAACTCAACGCCCAATCATAGGCAAACACGTCAACCAGTCACCGTGTCCCCGATGGCTGTGCCAACCACTCTGTCCAGACAGCCTGTAGATGCTCCCACCACTATGCATACTCCACCGTCACCACCCCCACTGACGCTATCCCCGGCCTCCTCCACGCTACCACCGGTACCGGCCACTCACGAACTCTATCATACCGCGTGTACCCGAATGCGA
>JAVXUO010002122.1:0-225399 GCA_033065855.1 Escallonia rubra | reverse complement strand
TTAAATTTTTCAACAGGTTATCCCATACTTTTTGGACACCCAGTGAAATGAAATTTGTCCAATATTATATACACATACACAAATGAGTGCAACTTTAAGTGACGGTTGGTCACGGAACTGCTAAAACTTGTTTTCCACAATCAATTTAGACAAGTGAAAGCTCAGGGTCAAAAGTTTAACTTTAGACAATGATAGGAGTCTAAATTTAATATTCAAGACAGACTAAAGCTTTTTTTAAGAATTACTTTTTCTGAAATGGTACTAATTTCCTACTATTCTAGTAGAATTGCTGGGATCCCTAATACGTACTCCAAAAAAGAAAAGCTCAATTTGTGAACCAATGATATATCTGGATAACGCGCTCCAGTAAAGTTTCCGTTTCTTCTGCTAATTACCTTGCATATAGGTCGTTGGGGATCTCCCAAATTGACAAGCAGATTGTCACATTTCAAATCAAAATGAACGATATTCTTTAAGTGCAAGTACTCCATGCCAAAAGCAGCATCCCGTGCAATTAAAAGCTTTTTACGCCGATCAAGCGCTCTGCAGCAAGAGATTGAAAATATCACTAGAAGTATCTGGCGTAAGATGCAGAACATGGAGAAAAGGAACTGCCCAACTTACCGACCCTTTCTTAATAGGACATGGCGCAGTGAGCCATTAACCATAAACTCAGTTACAGTAGCTAAAGTTCCACCAGGTCCATCAGGAACCACCCCATAAAATGCTACAACATTTGGATGGTGAAGTTTTGACAGGATCTGAGCCTCTCTCCAGAAATCTTTGGTCTGTCAAAAGAAGTTACTATCAGATATAGACAATAGACAATATCTATTCAGGATTATTACTTTCTCTTTAAGGCAAAATTTCCTGCCTTTTGCAAATTGAAGGAATACATTCACGAATTCACGCGAATAACGCTCATAGTTAGAACAATCTCTATTTATAAACAGTTCAATCCTAATTTCTGATGATAAGTTGGGACCCACCAGCCGCTCTTGCTCTGACAATCTACCAGCAAAACAGCTCTTTTTTATTCTCTTGATAGCAACGTCTGTTCCCCTCCACCTCCCATGATAAACAGTTCCAAAAGTACCAGATCCTAACTCTTGTAATTCTTCTAGATCAGCATTTCTTATGGTCTGCACATAGTGTCTGAGCATAAATGTCCGAAATAAAAACTTGAATTAAGAAAACACTTAAACAAGAGAGAGGGAGTTGTACATTTGCAGCTTTTACTAGGCATGATAATTTGTATATCTAAACCGACGAAAACTTAATGCATTAAAGCAACAGTGATATTAAAAAACTAACTATGTTATCATTTCATCGTTAAATTCATTAAGAGATCCATGCACCAAGCTGGGTCAGTAGATATTGAAACTTAGCAATATGTTGCACTAATTTTCACTATCAAGGATTTCACATTAAGAGTTATATGAACACCAGCACTAAACTATTGCAGGGCAAAAGGATGTGATTTGGCTTCACGTGGGAAAGAGAGCACGATTGCACAAAGCATTCAATGACACGATGCTCTGCTAAGAGCCTACATTCGCAGGCAAAAACAGGCAATGACTTTAGTTTGGAGGAGAAGAAGAAAATGAAATATCGCCCCTCACAATCTCAATTTCAAACTCTCTTTGCCTCATAAACCCCCAAAGTTAGCCCTTATGTTGATAATTGCCTTTCAGTAAAGAGAAAACCACAAGTGGCAATCTTAAATCAAAGTTTAAGACCCAAGTGCTCCTGTGAAATATTGGCCAGATTGCCTAAGAAACTTTGGCTGGGAGAGCTTTACAGAACCTTCATGATTGAACCCTTCCGGTTATAGTCCACAATCAAAAAAAAAAAAAGAAAGAAAAAGAAGCTTCTCAGAAGCCCAAAGAGATGAAAAGGTAGAACTTAATGACTAAGAAATTTTATTATGCTGTGAATAGTTTTCTTGTCCAGGTGAAATCTAGTAATGGTAGAGAGGATAGTCTTGAACATGATTCTGGCTCACAAAGCCTTTATGTTTGTGGACACACACATACAAAGACATCTGCCTATTTATGCTCCCACAATAGCATGGAAGTTCCTTATTTGTCCAAGAGCCATTTGTTTATGATTCTCAATAATTGCTTCAAAGACTAATGTGATAAGTCCAATTATGCAAGACTGATTGCCAGCATAAACTCAGGTTACTGCACTTTCTGGCACATGTTAAGGAAAAAGATTGAGTCAATAATATTGTGGAGTAGCTAGACTTAATTAGTAACCACGGATACTGCCAAGTCCAGTTCCAAACAAAACGATCATTACGAATTTTTCACAAAGGCTTCCAGGTGCTTTCAGAAAAAAAATGGAGGCATTCCAATGGACATGCTCAATTTAAGAGAGAAAAAGGTGTTATACTGCTATGCATCAAGGATTCTTGAGGTTGCTTTTACTATTGGCATAACACAAGAAACTGAGATCTTGTTGCAATAAATTTCATGTATTCGTCCAGATCAACTTCGGAGATGCATATTCTCACTGATTATTCTGGATATGCGTCCGAAATATTTGTTTCAGGAATCACAATCCTCAAGCCATTTGCATTTATTAACATGATTGCAGGACAGTCAACCAAAAATTTCAGTGGAACTATACGCTAGCCCAACATCATGGCAATAACTAACAAAAAAATAGAACGAGAAAAAGAAGCATCTGCATATGATGAAAGTTCAAACTTCTATGTGTTATGCATGGGTTGAAAAAACCAAAGTTCTGAACCTGCAGACCATAGATGCCCGCTTCTATTTCAGCTATTGCAGCATCACTAATTGATTGATCCATATCTCCAATATTGTCATTATTATCCTATAAAAAGGGAATATCGCTCAATCCTTGTATCAAGAAACAAATGGTGAATCATACGTATGACATTAGCAAATAGATAAGATCAAGTTACCCCGTCGTTAGATTCTGGAACCATGCTCTCGTTTTCTGTTTCTCTAGGGGATGAAACTCCATCACTGGGTTCATCTTGTATAAATGGGACCACAGTCGAAGATGGGGGAATGTCGAGAGGCACACTATCAGTAACATCCTCAACAATAACTGTCAACTCGGGATCATCAGGATTGTTTGAGGGCTGTGATTGGACGTAGATGGCATCTCTGAACTTTAATCCTTCCCAAGATTTTCTTTCAGGGCTTTGCTGTGAGTCATCCTCTTGTAAAGAAAACTCCCTAGTTAAAGCAGCATCAATTGCTGGACCTGTCATTGACAAATCTTTAGGAGGGTCATTTTCAAACAAGCTCCAGCTGGATTCATTGCCACCATAAAGATTTGAATTTATAGCTTGTGGTGAGATATGAATATTCGGTCGTGAATATGGATAGTTGTGAATACTAGGCAAATCTGTCTTACTTTCCACATCATCAATTCCATCATGGTCTTCCTTGTCTTGAGGCAAATGCAAATCTTTGTTCTCCATTTTCTTTATAACATTTTGACCCCAATCGATATAATCCTTGCTAACTTCAGGTGCAATTGAAGTAGGATGATTATCATTTTCACCCATATTACGTTGCATTGTCCAGCCTTGCGATGAACTTGACATTGCAAGTGATGGAGACTTTTCTGCCTCAAGATTTACTGGGGACGGGGTTATCCCATATTTTAAGCCGCAAGTATGTCTCTCTTCAAGCTGCAACTGTGAGTCAGAGAGTGCACGAGATATTCTGTGACAAGAAACACCTGGAATGTCGTCTCCAAAAAACAAACCCATTGTAGCCTGAGAAGGGGGAAACTTTTCATAATGGAATGGATATCCATTAACTGTAGGATTCTCGTGGTCCATATCACCTTGACCGTATAGTGGAGAAGACAAAAAATCTCTACTGGACCTGCGCCTATGTAAATGTGATTCATCTAGATGATTACTTTCGATCAAATGCCTGTCTTCATGGAGGTGCTTCACCACCGGGACAGCATCAAGAGGATGTTTATAAAAGTAAGAATTTTCATTTGCTAATTGATCCATAGCAGGATCATCACGTACTTTCATGTGAGATCCCTTTGGATCTCTAAGCTGAACAGGCACTGGAGATAAAGGAGGAGACTGAATGTTCAACTTGTTTTCAGTATGAGGTTTATTAATAAAGTGAGCAGTAGGATTGGAGAGCATTCGCATGTCCAATGGATGAAAAGTAGGAGAGTCTCTTTGAAAAGTTGGACTACACTCCAGTGCATTTCCCCATTGGCTTGCTTGGCTGGCAAGACTCTCCCTACTGGAGCTCCTACGCGGGCTTGGGTTCATCATCCCATTGAGAGCAACAACATATTGATAATCAGCATCAGTCGGCTGTACGGTCCTTGATTCCAAAGAACACGGACTCTCAGGGTCAGTTGAAGATACAAGAAATATCCGTAGCCTTTGTGAACCTCTTTCCAAGTCATGGTATTCCTCTATCATGTGATCAAGATCCTCGTCGGAAGACACTGATATGAGCGCATCGAGATCCTCACCAGGTAGCTGATATTTGATTGTATGAGGCTGACCGCAAATAGTGTAAGTTTTCTTCTCAAGTTCACTGTAAGCAAGAGTTTTCCTGATGGATATGATACGTGTCTCCCCACCCACATATCTAAGCTTCCCATCACTAGGCCTTGGCAGTATTCTACCCCCAAAGCTGCAGAGAAATTTCATTTTTCCCGAGAAAGAACCATCTGAAACCCTGGATCCATGACCATAAGACTGGTTTGAATGAGGAGAGTCTGATTTATGGGCAATGCGATCAGATTTATATTCATCCAAGTGCGTCCATGGTTGCTGCCCAACAGGACTATATCCCTGGTGGTATTGGCTAATAAAATCAGGATATGCCTTGTTCTCCACTTCCCTCACATATCCTTTAACGGGAGACAAATCTGACAAAAATTTACCACTTTCAGAATCATTTCTTCTTATGCCAAGAAGGCCAGAAAGATCCTCATAAACGAGCTGTTGGTTCTGATTGATGTTAAACCCCACTCTCTTCTGCTGATGGTGATCCATATCATTTATGAAGGGATCTTTTCTTGGTGTAACACGATCTCTGAGAAACTCGGGCGAAAATTCTTCGCCTGTGTGTACTTAAAGATTGAGTAACCGTTTGCCCGCACAGAATCTGTCACTTGGTATAGCATCATTGTTGAACTGTTGGCCTAATGTAACAGGAACTTTACTTGTCATGTTCTCAGCCAGAAATCCGAGCTCATTTAGCTTGCGCATGACAGCGTCAGCTCCTTTGAGCCTCCTTTCTGAAATCCCATCTCAGAATGTAACCAAATAAATTGCACAAGACTTTGTATTGTGTATATGCTCGATCAGTTGCCTTTATCCAAGCCTTTGGCTTGAATTGCACCAAGAATTACCAAAATCACTAACAATGTGCAATCTCTAAACACCAAATCATATCTACACGTATTGTTCTTCTTTAGTAATCGTAATAAACAGCTTCTCCTTCAGGATGTTATTAAAATATGCACAAATAATCTGTCCTCTCGTGTTTTACGCACACTTTGTCGCTGCACTCATACCCCCTTGGACCACATATGTTTCTTGCTTTAACCCATCAAAGAGAAGGTAATCCATTCCCAAATTGAGATGTAAAACTGTTAAATCAGCATGAAATTGAAGCTCATTACATCCACAACAACTCGATAAGCAGGCATATCAATCACCGGTATGGTATATACATTGGAAAAAGAATCAGTTAAATATAAGTGAAGGAAATGGGTGTGACTAGAAGAAATAATACTTCTGATAAGAAATTGCATAAAGGGTACCTGTTTTTTTGCTGAGGAACTCAACCTTGATGTCTGGCTTTTAGCTGTGAAAGTTGCATGCCTTGAATTTGGGTTTTGATCGTGAGGGACTGGGGAATTGGGTACCTCTAGAAGGAGTGCATTACAGCTGGGGAAATTGCATTGCTTAGATCAAATTGGAGGGGGGAGCAAAAGGGAAAAATGAGGTTCGGATTTGGGTTTTGTTTGTGAGGTACAGGTTGAGAGAGAGAGAGGGAGGGAGGACGTTGCATACATCCCGGAATTTGAACGAGGGTGGTTCGTGAGAGGGACATCGCTTAGGATAACGCGGCAATAACCCAGGAAGAGGGTCCTAACTGTAACTGATTTATGAATTCTCCCTCTCTCTTCCATTTCCACGTCGCTGTCATTGTCGCTAGTGCAAAAATAAAGGGATTAATGACAAAAGTGTTCTTCAAGTTTACACTTATTTGCATTCTCCGTGTCTATAACTTTTGGAATAGCATTCCTTGAGTTTGAAAAAATTATTACAAACAGTTCCAAAATTAGATGACTGTTTAAATTCGGACGTTAGGCCCGGATGTGTTGTCCACATGTCATTTTAGCATGGGTAG
This sequence comes from Escallonia rubra, assembly GCA_033065855.1. Taxonomy (NCBI): domain Eukaryota; kingdom Viridiplantae; phylum Streptophyta; class Magnoliopsida; order Escalloniales; family Escalloniaceae; genus Escallonia; species Escallonia rubra. The sequence continues at coordinate 219,007 of JAVXUO010002122.1, read as the reverse complement.
ATTTGTCATTTTGCCAAAAATCTATACTACTTATAAAAGTACCAATGTTGAAAATCATTTTGGGCCGATTATATCCTTTATTAATTTCTCTAATAACAGTCCTACCCTTCTGTAATTACTCTTTTTAATGTGGTTGTTGTTAAATGAATATTTGGTGATGAATGCAATCCAAATCGATACCTTGGGAAATGAAAGGTGTGGTGAGGGTGAGAAAAAAGAAAAGAAAGGAAGCTCCTTAACTCGAATGGAAAAATAAAGCAAATAGTTAATTAGGATACTTCAAAACTAAAAAGGAAAAACAAAGCAAAGAAATTGAAATGTGCTAGCAAAAAAACAAATAAAAAAAGTTGAAGCGTGTAAAATCAGTTAAGGAAAATAAAATAATAATAAGGCATTGAAAAAGCAGCAAAAAAAAAAGAGAGAGGGATGGACAAAAAGAAAAAAGAAAAGAATAAGAAAGGGAAGGTTACATAGAGCGTGAATTAGAACCGAAAATAAGTTAAGTTATTGCAGTTGGAGGTCACGTGCTCTGCATTTTGCATTTATGGTTGTTCTTCGAATTTTCTTTTGAATTTTCCTCCATGCTTGATGAGTTCATCCTCTATGGACACTATTAGGGTCTGAGACACACCCAAATTAGTTTTATTTGAGAGAATCAAAGTAATCGATCTTTTCGACATCCATTTTAGTTACAAGTCTAGAAAACTGGAATTGACAGAATTGGTTGGAAAGTTGATGGTTAGAAAATAACTTCATCAGGTATGAATTTTTTGTAACCATTCTTTGGGTGTATATGGTTTTGCTTTTGTTATGAACCTCAAATGCGAAGCTTTTCATGGGAATGTAGCTAATTTGTATGCTTCAATATTTTTCAACTACTAATTCTCCTCTCCCAATAATGATTGTTAATTAATAAAAAGGACCACTAAATGGACTAATCAAAACAACATACATGATCACATCTTAACTGCAATGGAACGACAAATAACCTGTAGTAATTAAATAGGCTTCTTTTCTTCTGTAATTTATTTTTTTGGTTTGTTGAGGGCAAGGAAAGTGTGATATATTATAATAATGAATTGGTGTTTATGGGATATTACTGATGTAATTTTTTGATGCTTGGAGTTATTGAACAATGGATCAAGCTTAGACCAGTTTGTCAAAAAGAAATCGGTTGTTATGCCTGACGGGGAATTCTGGAAACAATTCTACAAGGACCTTTACCATAAGATAAATCTTTACAAATTAAAGTGAAACATCACCAAGCTTCTGAGTTCACTTGTACGGTGACTTCCTTGAGGAATTGTGTTTACCAAGCACCTTATAATGTAATGTAATTATGAAACAAGATTATACATGTAAGAACAAAGAGTATTGTATACGCCCCAAAGTACGTACTATATATATATACCTACATGTCGCGGCAAGAGCAGAGGAAGCATAACAAATAGCACAATAAAAATGAGTGGATATACACTTGAGTTCCACCATTGAATGGCAAACCATTCTTGCAGAATGTGCAAGTGTAATGTCCCTTAATTAGTCTTTTACTCTTCGCTCAATTAGTAAGAAAGCCCTAACAACTATCCACCTCTCGAGTGTATACCTTAAACAACTTTAATAGTTTACAATAGAGACGTAAATTTCTTCTTTCAATGTCTACATTGGCTCTTCTTTTTACCGACACATATTTCTTTGGTACAACATTTTGCAAACAAGATCCCCAAACATTCAACAAATCGCAAGCGATAATGATATGACTTAGAAAATTACTTTCGCTTACATTTACGTGCAACGCACATCCTTTTGTTCTCTTTTTTTCCTTTGCTTTCCTTTTTTCTCATTTTTTACGAGGCTTGTCTTTCGACACCACCAAACCCGGCTTGCAAGAACACATCAACATTCCGCTCACAAATATTTGGCCTCTCTTACTGTAGACACCAAAAATTTGTACCAATCAACAATGTAATATTTTGTTGATCGGTTAAATATTCAACGTCGCAAAAAGCACGGTTCGAATGCTGACTTGGAGTCTAACAAAATAACGGGCTTAAACCAAACTCGAATTGAAAGAACCAGTCCAATTAATATTATTTGGTCAACAAGCCTAGCCCAAGTGTGGTCTTACTACCAGAAAAGTCAAATAAGTCAACTTGACTTAAGGAAAGAATTTCTAAATTAAATGGAAATAAGAATCCATTTAATCAAGAAATCCTAATCGAATTAAAGGAAGAAAAATCTCTTTAATTACAACTCAAATCATGGGCTTTCCAAAATGAAGCCCACTGCCTTGCCTATAAATAGAGAGCTTGGGGTAGGAAAGAAGGACACAGAGGGTCTCCGCATCAAAGCCAAATCTCCGCCGAAACTCTGTCGTCTCACAGGTTGTGCTTCATTTAAATAACAATACGCACTAAGTTAGTGTCATTCTTTAATCGAGCACTTCTGACACATAAAATCCATACAAACAAGCCAGTGCTCTGCCGAAAACTCTGTGACAAGCCTATCAATATCGAGAATTACGCTATACTTGAAGAACAATACGCCCTAGTTTAGTATCATTCTTCAATCGAGCATTCTCAACGTCAACGAAGAGTAATATCTCTTTGATCCTAAATATCAAAGGAGATTCGCCTTCAACCTAGGTGATTCCACAAAGTCAAGAATTGCCGCCTTGTTTAGGATAAAGCTTCGAAGCCCTTGAGCAATCACCACTTCGACGATCTTTTAACCGTGAAGATTGAAGAAGCCAAAATCCACGTTTCAAGATCAAGTTATTTCAGCCCCTGGATTGTAATCGAACTAGAGATCGAATCAGAGGATTTTACATTTTGTTTTGTGTAAAAACCACATAGTGGTGTAACCCTTAACTCAAATTTGATAAATTGAATTTTTGCAATTCTTTCCTGTCTTGCAATTTAGACACAAAATTTGTGTGTACACTTACCTTCGGTCTGCTTTCTTTTTCAACTGCTTCATTCATACCAAAACTACAATTACTCTATTTTCACAAAACAGAGTGTTCTTTAACTCTCCCCAGCAACAGCTCAGTCTCTGATCAAATTCTGCACTTGTTGGCTCAATCCTGCCTCAAATTTCTTCTCTAAAGTCTCTTCAAATCCTCACATTGTAGCAAAACTGCCTTAGCGGGATACTTCTATCATAATTATTTAGTGTAGGTTCTCTTTGTACACCTTGATTTAAGCTACAATTTGCTCACTGGAAACATACCAAAGCAATTAAGCAGTCTCAAAAACCTTGAAAACCTTAATTTAAGCTATAATTCTCTTGCGGGTCCTATCCCATACACAGTTGCCCAATTGGATTTGCTTCAAAAGTTAGATTTAAAGCTCGAATTCGTTTGTTAGAAGCATACCAAACACTATTGAGAAGCTCAACTCATTGGTCTTCATGGCTTTGAGCAACAATAGATTGCCCGGAGAATTCCCAACAGGAATTGTTAAGTTACAGAATTTGTAATAAGTCATTATGGATGACAATCCAATGTTTGTATCCTTGCTGGTAAGGAAATTACAACAACAGAGAAAATTAAACACGTAGAGAGAGAAATGAGATATATGGTGAGAACTTACAGATATACGCATGCCAAAAAAGTATATGCACAACACATTTAGACTTAAAGTCCTATTTTGAACGGAAGTCTAATTTTGGACTTGTTTGCAATAATTTTATCAAGGCCAGGGAATATTATTGCAAAAGTTAAAAACACGGAAAGCGAAGTGCAGAAACGTATAAACGTGTAAACCCTGGGTAAGGAATTTCGCCCGAACTCTTATTTTGATAACTCATACTCGTAAGTACTTCTTTGATTTACTTATAACTATAGTCGAACTCTGAATTATGTATTGATAACAACATGTTATTTTCAGAAAATCCCAATATTGAACCTGAAGCAGTTATTTGAAAATCTTATGATGCTCGATTGTTATTGCATGCCGAGCAAATTCGATACTTGTTTGTATCAGTTCTTCCGAAATGTCGTGCATAAACACGATAACTATTCACAGTCGTTGTTGCTGTTTATTTGTGATTTTTCCTCTGGAATTCTGAATGATGACTTATATCAGTATGTTTGTTATGGAAATCCGATTTGATTTTGGTGAATTGAGCTTATGTAATGCTCATTGATATTGTTGATTTTTCTGTGTTGACCAGGGTATCCGTTCTAGGGGAGGCGGTATAATGTTGGATTGTTACTCCTTCCTACAGGGAAGCAGGCTAGTTCCTTGACCGATGAAGAGGCTAGTAATTATATTATGGTGCATCATGCATGTGTACGACTTTGCCTGAACGAAATCGCGAGCGCCCAGGATCAACGTTGATTTTTGAATTTATTTGCACCATATGTAAATGATTTGTGCATGGGTTAAAATTCCTTGGCAAGTCTTTATCGTATTATTTGAAATGATTTGTAATTGAAATCCCTTGGCAAGTCTTCAACATATTATTTGAAATGATTTGCGCTTGGGTTGAAATCCCTTGACAAGTCGTTATCATATTATTTGAAATGATGACTTTGAAAATGATATTTTATTGATCGTTTTGAAATCCATCTGGATTGTATTTGTCTATTTTGGCATTTGTTTCTGATAAATTTTGATCATTTTTTAGAAATCGTTGAGATTTTTACCGTTTGAAGTATTTTGAAAATTTTCGTCAGTTGGATTCTTGGAATTGTTTTGTAATTCTTTTGTTGGTCATTTGTACGACCTTACTGAGCTCTCAAAAGCTCACCCCTTCGTTTGACTCCCTTCTACATGTGATGATCAGTAGTAGATTGTTTGGGAATGGGTTAGAGACTGAGTGAGATTCTAATGAGCCCATCAACACAATACAGTAAGACCCCTGTGAGGGTCGGTACTGTTATTTGTTCTTTAGGGATTTGAATTACGAAGGACATAAGCTGTAATAATTTAAGCTAAGTAGTTTGTAATCTAGTACTTGAAGAAATCTGCATTGATGCTGGATTAGATGATTTAGAATGTGTGTTAGTGAACAGATGTGACAGGCTTGATGTGATCCGGTAGGTTAACGACCCGGGAGTTCGGGGCGGCAGAGCTCTGGATTTCTGGGGACGTTACAGCTCAGGCGAGGTGACTGGTGTTGTGAAGACGGGCGTCGTGCCGAGGGCGTGGTTTCGTTCAAAATTTGATGTGTGGTGGGAAGGGGACCTAAGGGCGGTTCAAAAGTGCGTATGTAGGCTGGGATAATAGTGGTCCAAAGCGTATAACCAGATTGGGATAGCAACAATCTTTTAGTTGTATATTTTTATCGTCCGTTCAAGGGAAATAAGGAAAGCAAAAAAAATAAAAACTAAATATGCTTTTAGTTATCACTTTGCCTCTCAAGGTTCTATACTGCCACCCTCTGTCCCGCAATCTGCTACTGGATATGCCACCAAAGTATCTCATTCTCAATAAGTCATCGCATTTCACAAACATACTCCATAAAATTCTCCCACCACCTTCCATAGTTGACCTTTCAGTACTCAAAGCATAATCCACTCGGCCATGTTTGTCCATGGCAAGAACTTCATCAACTTCATCAACTTCATTATCATCATTATAGATTGATCCAATTTGACCTTTTTTCCCTATAAGATTTGGCAAAGCAGGGAATGGACTTGTAAAGGCAACAAAGACAAGGATGGTTATCACATTTCCCTCTTTGAGGGCAACGCTGGATTGGGATCGGGGATGGGATGGCCAACAGAGGTTTGCTAAAACCTTACTACAGAGGCGCCGCATTGCCATTCATCGAATTCTAGCACAATGAAGAAGTTTATGAGATGCGTATTGTAGTCGAGATTGTAGTTCTCGACATATGCCACATTAGCAGAGTAAGGAATATGGAACCTAGCGTTGTGTTTGGACCTTTACAGAGCCTCTTAATTTCCTCATCACGATTTTCCTTTTACTGAAAATTTAAGTCTGGTTTATGCTAACATGATTATTTTGAATGTGTTTGGAACCATAGAATTGATGGAATTTCATCTCAAATACGAAAATTTTGTTGTTTGGAACATTAAAAAAATGAAGTAGAATAGGATTTCATGGGATTTGACTGGTTTTTGTCTCTATAATGTGAAATCCGATGAGAAATGGTCAGATTTCATAGAATTTGGATTTAGATGAATTAAAAGTAATTATTTACCTATTTACCTTTTTCTAGATCTATCCAACAATGAACTCACCACCACCATCTTCAATTCCACTACCGCTAAACCACTTTTACTACCACCATTGATACCATTACTGCCACCACCACCACTGCCACCATTACCACCATCACTGTCACCACTATTGACACCACTGTCATCGCCGCCGCCACCACCATTACCACCACCATAGCCACCACTACTACCGTCGCCACCACTACCGCCACTACTCCTGCAACCACCGCCACCATTACCACCACCACAGCCACCACTACCACCACCACTACCGTCGCCAGCACTACCGCCACTACTACTGCAACCACTGCCACAACTGCAACCACCACCACCACCACAACTGCCACCATGACCACAACCACGACCACCACCACTACCGCCATCACTAACACCATCACTACCATTGTCGCCACTATTATTGCCACCACTGTCACCGCCATCATTACTATCATTACCACTACAAGAAAAAAAACCTTTTAGTGACGGGTAAATCCGTTGCTAAAAGCCTAAAATTCGTCACTAAAACAATTGGCGACTGATTTACCGTCGGTAAAAGTCTCTCGTATAAAAGTCTGTCACTAATCCGTCGTCAAATATGTAAATTTTTGCGACGGATTTATTTTTAATTAGCGACGGAATATCCGTCTCTAATTATATTTTAAGTATTTTAATTTATTTTCTTTTTTGTTAAATTAGCGACAGAATAAATGTTTTAACGACGGAATATTTCGTCGCTAAATAAGCTTTTTAGGAACACTTTTAGCGACGGAATTAATCCGTCGCCAAAAGTCAATTTTTTTTTGAATTTTTTTTGAAATTTTCTATTACCCAGACCTGTAATAAAATTTTCATTTCTCAACAATAACGCGCAATAATCAATTCACAAAGAAATATATATAATCAATCATAAAAAATGTTTATTATAAAAAAGACGCATTATGTACAAGCCGGGAACTGGATACAGCGGGTTAGGGGAGGAGAGAAGAGTATAAGTTAGGCGCGGGGGGGGGGGGGGGGGGAAGCTAGGAACGGGCACGAGAAGGGGCTCATCAGGGGTTACCGTGTCCCGGATCTGGATCCTACTGATCCGGGGCCGGCTCGGCATGTCCAGCAGCGATACCCTGCTCCCTGATCATCCTCACCACCACTGTAGCAATGCGCTGGATCTCCTCGTCGTCCAACGGACGCTGAGGAGCCGGTGTCTGTGGAGGGGCAGCAGGGGGTGAGGACGCTCCTATCACGGCACGAGCAGTCGTGCTAGGCAGGCCGCGTATGCGGCCTTTCGGCCGATTGACGACCTCCGGCGTATCCAGCCATCGCTTCAATGCCCCAGTACTTGCACCCGTAGTAGTGGACGCTGATGGCTGTCCGGACTGCTGCTCGGACCCCCTAAGCTGTTCATACGAGGCCTGCAAAAATAGTGGTTTAACGATATGTTAGGGCATTAATTAACGAAACGGACATTGAGGATAGAAAGACAAAACATTAACAACTTAAACAAATTGACTCACATCGATCCGCCGGGCAATATCTGAAATATAGTCGCCCGCCCGGTGCGCCTCGTCCTTGTCCTTCTTCCGCACGTGCGTCTGACTATACGTCAGAGCTATGACCTCATCCTCCTCCAGATCCGGGTGCTCGACCGCGTTCATGTGTCGGACGATGTCGTGTGGCACCGACCCCCCCCCCGTGTGCGTCGGATCTCTGTTCTGTCTGTTCTTGGCCCCGCTCTTACTCTTGGCGTCCCAGCCTGGATCCGCAGCCCACCGATCTATCATCTCCCCCCATACACCGTGAGATATCCAATGTGGGGGATATCTCGTCATCTCCGTCATCGGGGCACCCTCGGGCAGCATCTTCTTCGCCCGGTCCCGTGCGTCGTGGAGCCATCGGCGGTAATTCTTGCCGATGTAAGCAAAGAAGGCCTGCTGCCCCAGTGCCTGCTGCTCAGGCGAGTCAAACGTGAACCCCTCCTGTAAGGCATTCAATAACACAAATTAACAACAGAAAACAAACTCTAATTAAACATTTACTAACGCTGAAAAAAATACTTCACCGTACCAGCCACTCCTCCCATAGGGCCTCCCTCGCAGCGGCATCCCAGTCCTTCCAGTACAGGCGTGGCTCGAAGAATCGGCCCTTCACAAGAACGCCGATCTTCGTCCTCGCCTGATTCTCCAGGATCCTGCCAAAGAAGTAAATAAATAAATTAATACAGTTCAAATATAAATTAACACCCCAAAATTCTGAATATAAGGCATGATGTGATATTTTTAGTACTTACAGGCCCTCCTGGGTGAGCGTAACTCTCTGTTTACGCTGGGGGTCGATGCGTACCCCGCGTGTCGGACCACGGCCTCGTCGAGATCCTACAAAACACAGACATTAATACAGTTCAAATATACTTTAAATATAAGGCTAGCGAAAATGTACTAAACACCGTTATCAACTATACCTAAGGTAGAACCCACGGAAGAAGGAGAATGCACGCGTGTGTCGGATGAATCTGCGTCGGGCTGGGGCGATGGCTGGGGCTAGGGCCCCATATGCTGTACGCGATCACTCTGTGCCTCATCATCAGTAGGCAATGACGAGGTGGGACCCACCGGGGAGGAAGCAGCTCGGCGTCCAGCCCGGCCACGAATAGCCCGTATCCTATCCATATCTGACTTCATATAGATAAATTACAAAGACATTAACACGTTAAAAACAATAATTTGGCATAAATCATCATCGGCACTATATATATATATATATATATATATATATATATATATATATATGAACGGAGGTGCAAAAACACATCAATATGAAACAAGTTCTAAAATGTTACTACATTTTTCCCGTGATGTTACAACATTACAAGTCAATCATTTTCAGTTTGCGAATCATCTTCATCACTTTCCTCGTCGTCCTCTTCTTCGTGGGACTCGTCGTCCTCTTCATCTTCTAATTCATCCTCTTCATCTCCAACACTTTCCACGTCTTCCGCGTCATCATCTACGACTTCTTCTCCTACAAGAAGTGTTGTTGGAAGAGGAAGATCGTCCTCCTCGTTGTTGACCTCAACAGGGAACAAGACACGTGGTTGGTCGGCTTGAAAGGAGTCTAGCTCACTGTCATATGTCACGGGCAATTTCTTGGACTTGATAATTGTATACCAATGAGATTTGGGATTGGCGACGTCCTCCGCGTAAAAGACTTGTACAGCTTGACTAGCAAACACAAAGGGCTCGTCTGATGCAAGTCTTGACTTGACATTGACATCTACAATCCCTTGAGAGCTAACACGGATTCCTCTACTGCATGTGACATCGAACCACGTACACTTGAACATTACCAGGCGGTTTTGGGAACCCAGATATGTTAGCTCAACAATCTCATCTAGCTCTCCGTAAAAGTCCATGCAATTCTCGGCATAACAGTCGCCGTTGACCAAGACTCCACTGTTTTGGGTTTGTTTTGTTCGGTCATCATCTTTTACGTTAAACCTAAACCCGTTGATGATATAGCCTCCGTAACAGGATGTTTGTTTGTTAGGGCCTTCAGCTAGTAATTTCAAGCAGGAGGCCACTGGTCTATCCATTGACTGAACCTATTGTAGATGACGGTAAAAATTAAGGATAAATCAGTATACTAATTGGCCACAGAACTGTATATAACACATAATATAATTTCGTTAAACAATCTTACACGGATTTTGAACCACTGTACAAATTGTGATTTCCGATGAGATTCAAGTCCAGCGGGATCAGTGATTAAAGATTCCGCATCGAACTCACTGCAAACCAATATATTTTACTCGCTTAACACACACTTTCAATTATGTACATCAATGTAAGTGAATTAAGACTTTAACTTACTCAACGAATGCCGAAACTTCATCGCAATTTAGAAGGGCATATATTGTTGCAGCACTGTACTCTTCATCCGTTAGCCATCGAGTATACGTTCGGCCGAACGGACTACCTGACTGCTTGAATATTGACAATTGCCCTTCCAAATTTGTGCTTGATCCGGGGTCATTTCGGCCTAGTTGATTTAACCTTGTACCAACATCAGGCCCAAAATATTGACTACAAAAGTTTACAAGTTCTTCCATTACGTAAGCCTCCGCAATTGAGCCCTCAACCCGAGCCTTATTACGAACTTTTTTCTTTAAATGGAACATGAACCTAGAAGTTTAGCGAATCGAGTTAGGTGGAATATCAATGATAACAGATGTCGCATTAAGTGTAAACGAACAACTGTAACAATTTAAGGATTACCTCTCGAAGGGATACATCCACCGATATTGCACGGGTCCACCCATCTTAGCTTCATATGCCAAGTGAACAGGCAGATGCTCCATTGAATCAAAGAACGAAGGTGGGAAGATTTTCTCCAGCTTGCAAATCGTCACCACAATGTTCTTTTCAAGCACTTCCATGTTACTCACCCGGATCGTAGAAGAGCATATATCTCGAAAGAAATGAGATAATTTAGTCAAAGTCTCGCAAACAACCCGTGGCAACAGTCCCTGGAAGGCAATATGAATGAATCTCTCCATGAATACGTGGCAGTCGTGACTCTTCATCCCTTGAAACTTGCATTCCGATACATTGCAACAACGAGATATGTTGGACGCAAACCCATCCAAAAGCTTCAAATTCTTAACCCACTGACATACCTTCTCCACTTGTTTCTTGTCTAGACAGTAAGGTGCTTTCGGAAGTATCGTCCTCCCACTGACTGTCCGAGGATGCAATTCACGGCGTACACCCAACTGTTGTAGATCCCTTCTCGCTTTAAGGTGATCTTTCGATTTGCCCTTGACATTCATCACTGTGTTGAACACATTATCAAAAACGTTCTTCTCAATATGCATCACATCCATGTTGTTTCGGATAACGAGCGTCCTCTAGTAGGCTAACTCCCAGAAAATACAATGTTTCCTCCAGTTGTGCTCTTTCCCGCATCCTAGAATCTTCTGATTCGGCACACCCTTGCCCTATGTCAGTATCAAGTGCCTCTAGATGTGAGAGTACTCCTTCACGAGATGGGTAGTCCAGTGTGACAACCTCACGCTCGATTGTCCCGTCAAATTTATCCTTCTGCCTACGAAATTGATGGCCCGGTGGCAAAAGCTTACGGTGACATCCGAACCACGAGGCCTTTCCACCGTGCTTTAACGTATGACCAGGGTTCACGCCCATACAAGCAGGGCATGCTAGCTTCCCATGTGTGCTCCAGCCACACGTCATTCCCAATGCGGGGAAATCATGTATAGTCCACATCAAAGCAGCCCTCATCTGAAAATTTTGTTTAAGGGATGCATCATATGTTTCGACTCCATGATTCCATAACTGTTTTAACTCATCAATCAACGGATTTAAATACACATTTACGCCCTTGCAGGGACTCTTCGGCCTTGGAATAAGCAACGAAAAGAACATGTACGGCTTCTGCATGCACATGATTAGTGAAAGGTTGTAAGGGACAATAATAACATGCCAAAAGGAGTAAGGCGTGGTAGACTGACTGAAAGGGTTGAACCCATCGGTTTCCAGACCAAGTCAAACATTCCGAACTTTTTGAGCAAAGACTGGATGCCTGCGGTCAAACTCCTTCCACGCCTCTCCATCAGCTGGGTGTGTCAGCACATCGGCATCATTGCTACGAGTCTCACGGTGAGCCCTCATATGTTCAGCCGTATTTGAGGAGTAGTACATTCTCTGAAGCCGTGGTGTGACCGGGAAATATCGCAATATCTTCCATGCAATGTTTTTCTTCTTCTCTTTGTCCGGTTTGTACCTCGAATGATCACATACTGGACACCGTGACAAATCCTTATTCTTTTTCCAGAATAATACACAATCGTTATTGCACGCATCTATCTACTCATAGCTCAACCCAAGTTTTCTCATCATCTTCTTCGCGTCATAGTACGACGGTGGTAACTTTTTATTTTCGGGCAAAATTTCTTTGATTAATGTAACAAACTCGTTAAAACCTTTCTCACTCAGCCCGTGGTTTGATTTCAACTGTAATAAACTACTAACCGCAGCCAGCCGTGTTTGTTTTATAGCTCCATCCCACATCGGCTCTTCCACAGCTCTCAACAACTCATAAAACTGATGAGCCCCCTCATTCGGCAATTGTGAACTGTCGTTACCCCAATCAACATTAGCATGCCTGGCACCCATAATGATATTTCGGTAATCATATCGTGCCTCCTCCCTAATTTCAGTTTGACTAGCCGGGTTGGACGACAATACTATAGTTTCCCCCTGCTGCGTCCACCTTGTGTATCCACCCATAAAATCATACCGACAAAGATGCTATTTTACTTCAAATATTTTTTTTCCAATGTAACAACTCACATTTACCACACGAACACCTTATCTTACCAAAGTCAACATGTGCAGGATGCGCGTAAGCGAAGTCGAGAAATTCGTCAACGCGACACTCAAAATCTTCAGCATTTTTCCTTTTCATCCAACTTCGATCGACTGACATGACGACTGAATTATCATACTATATACCACCTTCAATTATGACCAGTCATTAGGCATTGCCGATGTAAATATGAATGCATGAATGTTACAACATGTCTATATATTTCCCTTCCACTCTCTAACAGGTAGTGGTCCTATCCCATTCAAAAAAGCACATGTTTATAAAACAGTGAATCACTCACGCTTAGTCCCATGTCTACTGAAAATTCGACAGCACCTCCCCGCATTTCTCCAAGTACACGACATCGATTAGGTGTTCTAACATTCATCTAACCTTGCTCAGGAAGGTTTAACGGATGTTAGAACACCAGATTTGTATGCACCCGGAGAAACACACGAGAAAGTGTACCGAATATCCACGACATAGAACACAAAGCATGAGTCAAAACACTGTTTTATAAATAATTAGCTTTTCTAAATTGTCCAAACTGGACATCCAAAGGCTCATTACAAAGCATTACTTTGTAATGAGTACCTTTGAACGGGAACTAAGAATTTTTATACATGCATGCGTTCAGAAATTGATAACATATGCAAGAATATTTTCGAAATATCAAAACTGCAGAAAGATCGTTACATATGTTACAAATTTCACATTAAATAGAATTCGTTGGCAACGAGTTGAACCATCTCAATGCCAATGGACTTATCAAAATAACAACTAATATAACGAAGGCAGGGTTTGTAAATAACAAGTAATTGAATCATCTCTCGGCAATATGAAATAATTATGGGATGTACAAGGGCTAATTGGGGCTAACTGGGTTATTAAGGTTAATTACGAGTATTAAGGTTTAGGGTTTAGCGTTATGGGTTAATTAACAACCTCAAATCATCAATTAATAATCGCAATTACTTCAAATGCACAACTAATAACCTAAAATCATCAATTAACATCATAAAATCACAGATCAATAATCACAATTCTTAAATGCACCATTAACAACCTAAAATTATCAAACAAATTATCAATGTTCAAATAGGAAAAAATTGTTCAAAATGCACATATCCGATGCGCTTAAATTATTTCAATTTAGGGTTCAATTAGTTTAATTTAGGGTTCGGTTAGATTATGGCATTCAATTTAGGGATTAATTAGGGTTCAATTACATCAATTTAGTGTTCAATTAGGGAGTTATATTGATTTAATTTAGGGTTTGGTTGATTTGGAGCATTCAATTTAGGGTTCGGTTGATTTGGGGCATTCAATTTAGGGTTCAATTAGTTCAATTTAGGTTTCAGTTGGATTAGGGCGTTCAATTTAGGGTTCAATTAGGGGTTCAATTAGTTTAATTTAGGGTTCGATTCGATTAGGGCATTCAATTTAGGGTTTAATTACTTTAATTCAGGATTCAATTAGGGGGTTCAATTTAGGGTTCGGTTGGATCAGGGCATTCAATTAGGAGTTCAATTACAATTAATTGGTTCAATTAGGTTGAATCGAGGTTCATTACAATTAATTGGTTCAATTAGGGTTAATCAGGTTTAATTGGGGTTAATTCGTTCAATTAGGGTTACGCGGGGTTAATTACTGTTAATTGGTTAGATTATGGATAATTACGGTTTGATTAGGGTTAATTGGGAACAAATTAAGGATAGTTAGGATTTATCCGGGATAATTATGCTTTAATTAAGGTTTAGGGTTTAAGGTTAACTGGTTCAAATAGGTTTAATCGGGGCTAATTACGGTTAATTAGTTCAATTAGGATTAATCAGGGCTAATTAAGGTTTATTAGTTTAATTAGGGTAAATCGGGATTACTCAGGGCTAATTGGTTCAATTAGGTTGAATCGGGGTTCATTACAATTAATTGGTTCAGTTAGGGTTAATTGGGTTTAATTAGGGTTAATTCGTTCAATTAGGGTTACGTGGGATTAATTACTATTAATTGGTTAGATTAGGGATAATTAAGGTTTGATTAGGGTTAATTTGGTTCAATTAGGGTTACTTGGGAACAAATTAGGGATAATTAGGGTTTAATTGTTACAATTAAATTACAACAAATTAAATACAATACAATACATTACAAAAAATTAAATTTAATTACATTAAAAAAAATTAAATTCAATTACATTATAACAAATCAAATACAATTATATTACAACAGATTAAATACCAATTACAATAGTTTCAATGCGATAAATAATTTATAGCATACAATTACATTATAACAACAGATTCATTTCTAACATATTTGAACAGATTCAATATGATAAATAAATTCTAACCGAAAAAAAAGTGAGTTCGGGCGGTGGTGGTGCGAGGCGGATGACGACAGTGGCGCACGGAAGGCAGCGACAGCGTCAGTGGCGGGCGAAAGGCGGCAGAGGGTGGTGGTGCGCCGGAGGGGGAGGAACTGTGGTGATGGTGGTGCGACTGTGAGGTGGCTGTGGCAGTAGTGGGGTAACTGCGGGGCGGCGAGGTGGCTATGGGGACGGCAGATGTGAGGGGAGAAGGAAGGGCGGTGTGGTGGTGGCGGGGGCCTGTCGCCGGCGTGGGGGGGTGGGTGCGAGGGACGGAGGTGGGGGCCTTTCGCCGGCGTGGTGGTGGGGAGGAACGTTGCAGAGGTGGGTCGTTGTGAGGGGGGATCGCCGGAGGTGAGAATGCCGACAGAGAGAGAAACAGCGACATAGAGATAAACGAGGGACATAGAAAGAAACGGGGATAGAGAGAGAGAAAAATCTGTGTATTAAAGAACTGTTAGCGACGGAATATTCCCGTCGCTAAAGGTCCGTCGGTAAAAACATTTTAACAGATGGATATTTTTAGTGAAGGTATTATACCATTGCTTAAATTTTTAAAAAAAAACATCGAAAATTATAAAATTTCCAAAAAATATTTAGCGACGGTTTATATCGTCGTTAAAAGTCCGTCGGCAAAACTCCGTCGGCAATGTTTTTACTGACGGAATAAAACTTCGGTAAAATATTTTTTTGGACAACGTTTTTACCCACGGAAATTCCGTCGCTGAAATCACCTTTAGCGACGAAAGTAGTTTCGTCGCTAAATATCTGTCGCTAAAAGTCTTTTTCCTTGTAGTGTACGTTCACCGCCGATGCCGTTACTTCATGTGGTGTTGCCACCACCACTACCACCGTGTGGTAGCATTAGCACATCTGAAACCACTTATCGTAATTCGTTTTTTATCGTAAGTTAATGATATAATTTTCTAAAAATTTATTACCTTTCAATTTCCTTTGTTCCCCAAATACAAAATAAAAATTCTGTGATTTGAATTTCCTTCCGTTCTAAACAAAAAAAAAGTGAATTTCATTCAAAATTTAAAATCTAAATCTTAAAACATTTGATTCTAAACAGACGGTTAATGTACTCGGTTTTCATTTCTCCCTTGTTAGGTTATTTTTGAGATTTTACCAAATTGAAGCTTCTCACGTTATCCAGCAACAGCGACGAGGTCAAGATCTCACAAAATGGGACTTTGGGCTTGCTGTGTGTGGCTTCTTGTTTGGCTACTGAGTCTCCATCAACTTGTCGAATCTCGGCTAGAAGGCTGTTACTTTGTTTAAAGCAAGGAATTCAAATCCAAATACATACATCATCTTTTATAGCGAATGATCTAGACAGAATACATTTCATTATAAAAAAAGCAAACTGCTTTGGGCACATCAATTTTGATAAATATATATATTTTGGCGCTGTTGACCAAAAAGAAGTGATCGCGTAGTATTAGTTTTGATGCTTCAATACATTTCTTGACTAGGATCTATTTACAAAATGCTCTCAAAAGTATTTGCATGGAGCAATTATATTTTCACCCCAAAACTAGACTAACCAATTCCAAAATGACTTTTAGAGGCACTTTAAAAATTCCCTTTTAAACTTTCACAGAGAAAACTTGATGGGTTAGACTTCGGAGCAAAAATATTAATTAATTTTACTAAAAGTAGAGACTGCTACTTTCACTCCAGATTTAATCTAAACTTTAAATTATATTACTCCCTCAGTCCAAAAAATAAAAAATAAAAAATAAAAAATCTCATTTTGACTTGGCACGCATAATTACGTATATAAGTCATTTTCAATTGTATCCCAAGAGAGAGAGCGCGCCCCGAGAAGCGGGAAGGAGGTTAGCCATGAGTTGTGAATGATTAAATGTGGAGAAAGAAATAGAATAGAAAATTATAAAAAAATACATATAATATTTTTTCTAATTTGTCAAACCGTTAAAAAAAGTAATTGGATCATACCTATTTTTTATTAACCTGTGCCGAGAAAAAAAAAGAAAAAAAAAAAAAAGAGGGGGGGAAAGGAAGAGGGGCGTAGAGTAATCTTGAGATCTCCAGAGTCAAATCATCAAAGTTGGAAGGAGTCGTGGAGACATCCTGGAACACACACAGTAGAATAATAGCAGTTCCACTTGGCTTTGTACTCTCCTTCACATTTATATCAACTGCAACACGCCAGTCTCAGATTCCCCCTTCACACACACACACACCCACAATGCAGTACAAGAACCTGGGCCGATCGGGGTTGAAAGTCTCGCAGCTCTCGTACGGGGCGTGGGTCTCCTTCGGCAACCAGCTCGACGTCAAGGAGGCCAAGTCCCTCCTCCAGTGCTGCCGCGACCACGGCGTCAACTTCTTCGACAATGCCGAGGTCTACGCCAACGGCCGCGCCGAGGAGATCATGGGCCAGGCCTTCCGCGAGCTCGGCTGGCGCCGCTCCGACCTCGTCGTCTCCACCAAGATCTTCTGGGGCGGCTCCGGCCCCAACGACAAGGGCCTCTCCCGCAAGCACATCGTCGAGGGCACCAAGGCCTCGCTCAAGAGGCTCGACATGGAGTACGTCGACTTGATTTACTGCCACCGGCCCGACGTCTCCACGCCGATTGAGGAGACGGTTCGGGCCATGAACTATGTGATCGATCAGGGGTGGGCTTTCTACTGGGGCACCAGCGAGTGGTCCGCCCAGCAGATCACCGAGGCCTGGGGGATCGCCGAGCGCCTGGATCTCGTTGGGCCCATCGTAGAACAGCCCGAGTATAATCTGCTGTCCAGGCACAAGGTAAAATGGTTTTTGGTGTCTCGATGCACGTGCATTCGTGTGAAATGGTGTTTTTTTTTTTTAATTTTTTTTTTCAGTCGCCTGTCTTGTATTGACCCTTTCTGAGTTGCTAGGTAGATTTAGTACGTGTAAATGTCAACTTCACTCGTTTTTACCATAGTTTAACCTGCCCAAGGATACCTATTTAGTCTATGATTGCTTTTTGAGTTCAATCAGTGTTTAAGTGTTACTATATCTATCGTAGGAGTATGCAAAAAGCCAAAGGGGAAGATTGTGATCAAACCGAGGTGGTTTTTCGCACTGCTAAATAGGCAGTGGATTTGTGTGAACGAGTGTCGTCGTTTTTGGTGCGTCATGTATTATGATCATATAAGAGGTGTTATGTTGTAGTGCTGGCTAGGAAGAGCGAGGGGGTTGAGATTGAAAATATGCTATTAATTGGCTACTGCTTGTGGTTTTCCGTCTTGACGCGAAGTAGGATCTGGGAGGTGTCTTGTTTTACGATCTTTTGTGTAAGTCAGGGATTACTTAGTATGAGGTGTGTGTGTATTGACGACATTCAGCTAGTGTGATGATATGCAGTTTAATCGTTTATGCAATTTAATTAAATCTTTACACGATTTAATTGGATTGCAAAGCGGAAGATGTATGATCTTGATACTGTCATTGATACTATGTACAACAATTATGTGATTTTTTCTGGCTATTGTCGTGATGGTGATGACTGATTCCCTTTTTCTACCACGGTGGTTCAGATTCATGATGATGTAGTAACGGAGGGTCATGGGTGTATTTTGGTGATAGAAGTATGACAGCTCTGATGCTTGTGGGCGGCGATGCTAGGTGTTGGTGGTTCAAAAAGAAAGACGGAGGAGGGTGAGTACACAAGTGGTAAGGTGCAGTAGTGGTGGAGGTGGAGGAGTTGGTGACAGTTCGGTATATTGATATTAGTCATAAGTATTGCGGGGGAAATGACTTTTCTCCCTGGGTTGTGGGGCCTAGGGATGCTAAAATGTAACAAAAGGATGGAGTTGGCAAATGTTTGATAGACTAGACTGGCTAGGAGTAAAGTTTAGGACTAGTGTGACGAACACATAATAGTTAAGGACGTCTTTTTGGAGTTTCCTTCTTGTATCTTTGTTTCTTGCTGAGAAAGATTTGAATCTATTTTGCGTGGGTTTCTGCTGAGAAATATTTGAAACTGTAGTAGGATTTGAACTCTCACGATTTACTTCTATCATTCTTTCTTTTGGCAACCCCCAATTCAAGTTCCAAACCTGAATGAAATTAAATTCATTTGTGCCGTGATGGCTCATTACCTGAGGAAAGATTGAATTAAGTGTTGCAAACCAATATTACAACCTTAAGGTTTTTGGTTGAGGGCCACATCAGATATAAGGGTTCTTTTTTTTTCTTTTGGCAAAGAACACCCCCTATAGCAGATTACGGGAGATAGCATGCTGAATAATAAAAAAACAATCGCCAGAGAAGTCACAACCTACCGCCTAGTACCGGAACAAACTACAGCTACCGTTCAACTTATCGACTCTTGATTGCTCACTCTCACGATGTCAGCCACCATCACCGCTGTTAATCCATTTGTGGTAGGAATTGCAAATTGTTTTCTATTTTGGCAGAAGAATTTGGGGTTGAGATTGCTGAAGATGCCATGTGTACTTGGTGTCCGTTAATGAAGAGTGTTGGAAGGCAGGGCTGGTTGCAAGGAAATGATAGAAGAATTTAGCATTGCCTACGATCCCCAAAGAGAAAAGTGATCACTTGTTATAGGACATCCCAAAAAGAGAATGTGATCTCTTATTTTATTACAGAGGGGGTACAAGTTTTGCGCATTGTATTGCCTCAGTTTGTCGTGAATACCCTTGTACTCCTTCTCGATCTTGGTTGTCTCTAGGCTTGAAGTTGAAGAGAAAATCTCTCAAAGGAGGGGGAAGCATAAATGGAGAGATCAAATCGTGTTACCTGATTTAGTTTGCTTTCAAGTGGAATATTCTATGCCGTAGGCAGAAGATGAGTGATCTTGATGCTTTCATTGATAGTTGATACTATATACAACTATTATGTGATTTTTCTGGCTATTATCAGGATGGTGATGGCTAATGCCGGTTTCTAACACGGTGGTTCAGAATTATGATGATGTATTAAAGCAGGGTCATGGACTGTATTTGGTGTAGAAGTTGACAGCTCTGATGCTTGTGGGCGGTGATGTTAGGTGGTGGTGACTTTGATGGTTTAAAAGGAATCCGAGGGTGAGTACACAAGTGGCAGGTGGCAGTGGCGGTGGAGGTGGAGGAGTTGGTGACAATTGAGTATACAATGTTGGTCATAAGTTTTGGTTTTGCGGGGGAAATGACTTCTTTTCCTGGAATGTGGGGCCTAGGGATGTCTAAACGTAACAAAAGGATGGAGTTGGCAAATGTTTGATAGTTCTAATGACTTAGTTTGGCTAAAAGTGAAGTCTGGGGATGTTTTTGGAGTTTCCCCCTTCTATCTTTGTTTCTGCTGAGAAAGATTTGAATCTGATTTGCTTGGGTTTAGGCTCGTATAGAGTAACAGTTCTCTTTAATTTTGGGAGGATATAGTGCTTTCATACGGGTGCTTTTGCAATACTAGTCACTGCAATGCTTTTGTTATGTACAATGACATCTGCAGTTTTAGCAGCTATAGCTAAGAGCTGTATCTAATTCTTTTTGTGTGCTTCATGGCTGCCATATTTTCTTTGCAGGTTGAGGCTGAGTACGTTCCGCTGTACAGCAACTACGGCATAGGCCTCACCACGTGGAGTCCACTTGCCTCGGGAGTTCTGACTGGAAAATATAACAAAGGAACCATTCCATCTGATAGTCGGTTTGCATTGGAGAACTACAAGGTAAACATCTCCTTAGTCAAATTTTTGATTGCAGAAGTATCTTTCTTGAATGATACTCCCTCCGTCCCGAAATAAGTGGTAGCTTTGACTTTGCACGTATCTTAAGAAATCGGTCAATTCATTACTCTTTCCAACTGTAAGCTTATTTATCCTGCTGCTGTTGCGCCGAAAATGTATTCCATATTTTGCTATAACCTTAATCGTCTCTCTATCTGTCTCTCTCACTTCAACTCAAAACAACCTACTCAATATTTAGCTATAATCTAAGCCACTGTTTTACTCTCAGCCATATTATAGGGTTCAATTTTCATTATGATTTAAACTCTCACCAATTTCTTCTATTATTCTCTCTTTTGGCAACTCCAAAATAAAGTTCTTAACCTGAATGAATTTTTTCTAATTAATGCTGTGATGGCTAATTACTTGAGGAAAGATCAAATCGAGTTTCGCAAACCAATATTACAACTTTAAAGATTTTGGTTGAGGGCCACATCAAATATAGTTTTTTTTTTTTTAATCTTTGGCAAAGAGCACTCTCTGTAGCATATCAAGGGAGATAGCATGTTTAGTAGGCAACCAGACCAAACTTCAGCCACTGTTTAACTTATCGACTCTTTATTGCTCATTCTCACGATGTCAGCCACGATCACCACTGTTTATCCGTTCGTGGTACCAATTGCAATTTGTTTTCCCTTTTGGCAGAAGAATCTGGGGTTGAGACTCCAGAAGATGGCATGTGTAGTTGGTGTCTGTTAATGAAACTGTGTTGAAAGGCTGGCTGGTTGCAAGGAAATGAGAGAATAATTTAGGACAGGCTATGATCCCCAAAGAGGAAAGTGATCACTTATTTTAGGACATCCCAAAAAGGAAATGTGATCTGTTATTTTGGAACGGAAGGGGTACGAGTTTTACGTATTGTTTTGCCTCAGTTTGTCGTGAATACCCTTGTAGTTCCTTCTCGATCTTGGTTGTCTCTAGGCTTGAAGTTTGGTAATGTGGAACTAGTGGAGATAGACTTGAAGAGGAAATCACTGAAAGGAGGGAGAGACATAATGGAGAGATCAAATATGAGAAGAGGGAGAAACAGCAACAGAGGAAGGAGAAACAGAATAAACACCCACATGATATTCATTGAGCAGCTGATTAGCCTTGTACAGCAGTAGTTCCTAATGGGACAATTCAAATAACCAGAAAGGAAGTTACATAAAATTCTAATCTAAAGATCTGACAATCACGAATCCACTCCTCAATTTATTCTAATCTCCTACCCATCAATTCTCTTAGTTAGTGTCAGCCTATGCCTGTCATAGTCGCGTATTCGTTTGTGAGGTGCACCCAGCCCATCTTGATTCCCATCATTATTGGCTGTACTTTGTCCTCAATGAGAAGGCACCGATTAATAATTGGTGGTGCCTGACCCATTTGCTGCCCTGGTTAGGCTCAGAATGTATGAAACTTAATTTAGAAAGTTGTCAACTAAAGGGCCACTGCGGTGTTTGATGCAAAAGTAATTCATGGTAGCTACAATGGTGTTCGTACTAAATCATACGTGTGATACTCTTGTACAGTCAGAAAAGATCTCTGATTCCTTTACTCTTATCATGAGTAAATTACATTGGCGGGGCAATGGTAGTATTTATCTCATGTTCACGATAATGCTACAGAATGGGATGTCCAAGTTTAGTCGTCTAACAAGCATTAATTGGTGGGGGCTGGATCACTTGAATTGTTTGCCTGACTTTTCTGTTGAGATCTTTTTGACTCATCGAAAGAGACTTTAGTTTCTCACATTGGAAGTGCTAATTTTAGGTTGCTTGAATATAAATAGATAGTTAGCATTCTTTTGTTTATTTTGGTTGAGGATATAACCCCGCATTTGGGACATAAAAATCGATACTTCCAATATACAAGCCTTGTAAGGCCTCTCCACCCATTGCCTTTTGATGCCATGGAGAAAAAAAGATTCTTATTCTTCAGTGCTTCCCTCCTGCTAAGACAGCATTCATTCTTCACCTCAGTTTCCAGAAATACTCAATGGGTACAACAACAAACAGGAGGAAAAAAAATGAATTAGAAGTAAAGTTCTTCCTTTCTTAC
This sequence comes from Escallonia rubra, assembly GCA_033065855.1. Lineage (NCBI taxonomy): Eukaryota > Viridiplantae > Streptophyta > Magnoliopsida > Escalloniales > Escalloniaceae > Escallonia > Escallonia rubra. Next base: position 196,308 of record JAVXUO010002122.1, on the reverse strand, counting down.
AGAGGGTTGAGGTGAATGCATCACATGCTTAAGCGCTTGCCTCATGGCTGCTTGACATACACTGAAACTGTGCTGCTATTCCTTGGTGGACACCATGGATAACTTGCACTACTGTGTAACTTAATTTTTGTGCGCAATGTTTTGGTTTCTTAGCACTGGGAGGAAGTGTTTAGCATGGGACACCTATTAATAATTAACATACTTCTTCTGGAGAAGGTTATGAGTATAGATGAAAGGCCTTGATGAGGATCACGTGGGCCCTTATGTACCAATGCATAATTTTCTCCTTGCTTCTTAGACTTGCAGGGTATGCACATATGCTGCTGAAGTCGTTAGTACACGATAGTAAATATTCATTTCCTGGCTAAAGCTATGACCCTTCACCAGATTCTTATGAGCTATAGGGGAGTAGGCATTTTTAAGTTATTTGTGCTCTATTAGAGGCCATTTGGGCATGGGCTACACAGTTGGGTTAGTCCTCCCCTCCCCATTACGCCACCATCCCGGTTGCATGCAGAAATCAGTTCCAGGTTTCTTTATGTTGTGATTCCTGTTTTCTTCTTACAGTCAAGGGACTTTACCAGCTTAACGAGCTGATGCCTACCAGGAGGTCATTAACCAACAGTCTGCTACTGCAGTTTATCTACTTCAGACAGCTTTCCCTCACAAGTTACTCGAGTGCGGAAAAAGCTACGACTTCTCCAATCCTTTGTTTAGTCTACCTTAGGTGCCGTTGTCAATCATGATTCGCCTCACAACAAGATTCTGAACGTCGATAGGTAGCAAATCAATTTCCTCATCCTCGCCAAAACATGTTCCTCTTCTTCCTTGTAGTCTGCCAAAGTAACTTGACAACTCAGGCAAGTGTTGGAATTGCGACCAATTTCATGGCATGTATCACAAAGCTGCTGCCAGTATTGCCAAGTTTTACCAGAACGTGCTATATTTTCCCTCCTTATCCATGTTCTTGAATACCTCAACAACTCCCGAGGTAAGTTGTTGTTGGACGCTTAGGCCAATACCGCGTCACTTGTTCTTCTGCTTTAAGAGCAAGTTAGTCTACATCCTCAAGGTTAGAAAGGCAATGCATCGTCCCGTATAGAAACTCTCAATCCTGACCAAGAATGGGCAGTAAGTTGTTCATTGGTTTGAGCCCAACTCTTATGCATAAGTTATAGAACTCACTGGTGTACTCTTTGACGCTTGATTGACGTTGGTGTAACCCATGAAATCGCTCGTACTGGTCCACCAAATAATCACGTACAGCAGCTCTCGATCCGGACCAAGAATGGGCAGTACGTTGTTCACTGGTTTTGAGCCTAAATTTATGCATAAGTTATAGAACTAACTGGTGTACTCTTTGACGCTTGATTGCTATTGGTGTACATGCAACCGCTCGTACTGGTCCATCGCATAATCTGCTGGGAGGAATTGCTTCCTTGGTTTCAACTTCACTTATTCCAGGGCTTGTATCTTAGGCTTTCCAAGTCTAGCACACTGCTCCTAATCGCTTCCGCCATTGAAGAGCTATTCCCTTTTTACCTTTATCTTAGCAATAGAAATTTCCCTACTTCTGCAATTGTTTCTATTTCTAATAATGTCCAAAGTAGATTTCCAATCAAGAAAATTCTTGACATGCATCATACCATGAAAATCTGGAACTTTAATTTGATCCGCACCAGAGTCTAGTTCAAGTGCTGTTGTTGACCGTTCTTCAAGTGCAGGGCGCTTGGGCTACTCACCATTCAGGCCACAAAATGGTTTTATATGCTCTTCAAACTTCTTCTTTGGGACCTCCTTCTGGATTCTCCAAGTTACCTTCCGGTTATTCTGCTCGTGTAAACACACGATTTTTACGCTCTAGGTTCTGCACTTGCTGTGTTAGTCGCTTAGTGATCCTTCACATTTCTGACATCTTGACTTCTCATGCTTGGTTAAGCCTCAGTACTCGCTAGCGTCTTGCTGCCATTAGAAACTCGGATCGCTGTTCGGATCTGATACCCAATTTGGCGCAGCAGAGTACTATCGTGCTGTGCTACAATGACTCTTCAGAATGCGTGACTGAAGTACCGGTGTCGGACAATTAACACTTGGACATGGGTATGGGATATGTGTACGTCACATCTCATAAGATTTGCCACGCCACTATGAAACACTATCTTATAGTGTTTCATTTAATTTGTTATTGCTTTTAGACGAGGCAAGTTCTCAATTAAAACCATGCGTGTCACATAAAACACCAGTTTTACCTTGGAAATAACCAAAAAGTAATGGTAGATATGAACATTTTGCCGTGTCCCAGATGTCTTGTGTTTTAGACATTACACGAATCGGACACTTACACAAATTGGACCCGGACACTCGTACCGAGTCCACGTAACATAGCTATCCTGGCTGTAGCAAAGGTTGGAAAAAGTTGATAGAGAATTTGAAGACAGAACAAAGCGACGACACTGCCTTAGGGTTGTCTTTTCGGCAATACGGCTAGGAACAAACCTCCTTGAGGAACGATATGATAACAGAATAACACTATCAATCACAGACCTGCCATTAGGGATGGCAATATGGGGCACCCCGTCCCATCCGCATTTGCCCCATTCCCACATTGCCCCATCTTTGATTTAACCCGCTCCACCCCATCCCATTAGATCCAACTCGCCCCAATCCGATTGTATACAGGTCAACCTTTTTAGTTTCCAACTTTGTTGTTTAAGCTAGTCTTACAAAAAACTATTTTCTTTATTCCGATAGTGGCGGTGGGTGGAGGTGGCTGCCGAGATTGGACGGCGCAATAAGCGGCAACCAGTGGCGGCGACTGCCGGCGGAGGGTGGTGGCAGTCAGCGGTGGCTGGCGGAATTTTCTTGTGGCTGTAGCAGGGGCAACTGCTTGTGGCGGTTGGTGGTGGCTGCCAACTAGCGACTTTCTTGCTTGTGTTAGAGAGAGATTAAAAAACATGTAGATGGCTTAATATTTCGCAAATCTAATTAGGAAAAATCCAAATAACCCATTTGGTTAGATCCTCCATTTGCCCCATCCCAATTTGCCCTCTAACCATTTAGGGCTTCCCCGCATAGGTAGCATCTATGTTACATGGACTCGGTATGAGTGTCCGAGTCGGATACGTGTCTGTCGGATTCGTCTAATTTTCAAAACCCAAGACACGGAACATGGCAAAACATTTCTCTGTGTTACTAGTTTTTAGTTACTCCTTAGGTAAAATGGTATAATCTGCGAATGCACATTGCTTTAATTGAATGTTATCTCATCTCAAAGTAATAATGAATTAAAAGAAACACTTTAAGATAGAGTTCTTGGTGGCATATCCTATGAGATGTGTCGGACACATATCCCATATCCATGTCCAAGTGTCGAGTGTCCGACACGGGTACTTCACGCATTTTGAAGAGTTCATGTAACATAGGGTAGCATGTGGGGCGGGGCGGGGCTACGTTAGGCCAAATTGCCATCCCTATGCTGCCATCATCATTTATAGGCTAGCTTCCAATCCTAGCCCTAGAATATTCTAGATCTCAGCCACATATAATAACTAAATAGAATAACCTTGGAAAGACTGTAAAACACTATTGATCGCTCAGTACTTCCTCTATAGTTGCTCTTGCATTACACTGTAGCTAGGAATCTGTAGCCATGGTGCATCAGTTGCTTGGAAACTGGTAAGAGTGGTAGATGTTTTGTATCTTTTTGGTTTTATTTGGTGTGGTTGTGTTCGATATACATAGGGAATTGGCTGTTTAAACTTCTTTAATTTCCATCATAGGAGCTCTTTTCGATTTAATGCTGTTCTATTGAAATCAAGTTCTTTGTCATGTAATCAGGACCCAAGGCTTTTCTATGTTCAGAATTTTATTGAAGTTTGAATTTCTGTTTTATCTTTGTAAACTTCTGGTCTCTAGACATCAGCAATGTGCTACAACTTCTTTTTCTTTTCTTTTTTTTGATGTTGAATTCACCTGAAGGACATTCTGCCTTGTAGAATCTGGCGAGTAGATCGTTGGTCGACGATGTGCTGAAAAAAGTTAATGGACTGAAACCGATTGCAGAGGAGCTAGGAGTTCCTTTATCTCAACTTGCAATTGCTTGGTGTTGTACAAATCCTAATGTTTCATCAGTTATTACTGGTGCTACAAAGGAGCATCAGGTGAGTTCAAATTACCAACACCCTATCTGATTACCATTTTTATTGTTTCCCTTTTCATGTCTTCGACAATATGGTAAAGTTACCTTTTTAGAACAAATGAACACGTATACTAACCTGTTTGGCCACCATTCTCAGAATTTCACAAAATATACCATTTAGATCCATACGATTTTTGAAAATAGAAGCATCTCTATGTTTGAATATCATTTTCAACACATTTATATGTTAAAGTGATCGGGTTAATTTCACAATTATATATACAATAACTTTTGTGTTTTAAGAAACAGAATTGAAAATGGTAAATTTAAATATAACTTACTCTGAAACGTGATAATGAAAACGACTAATATGGTGCCGAAGGGGGTGAAGGTCACAATTAATGATCATGTAGATTTGGTCTTTCCTACCCATCCGGATTTTTTCTTGAGTAGTGTTCCTTTTAGTTTACCTCATGTGAATGGTGCACTTTAGCTAAAAGAAATTCTGCGTACTTGGTACTCTTCTCATACATCCCCGTTTTGATAAGTCAAGTGTGAAGGAAAATTTTAAAGTTACAAATCCAAAGAATTATCTAAATCTTGGGGGCCAACTACAGTAAGGCATTTCAGTTTGTTCGTCTTGTTGTATAATCATAAGGTGTATTTAAACTTAAAAGATATCCCATGTTGGAAAGATGAATGGAGGATGGGGGGGGGGGTGTGGAGATCTCTTAGGCCTAAAACGAGACAGCAAATATACTAGTAGAAAGAAGACTACGTTTAGTAGGAAGTACAAGGTGGTAAAACATACCAGAGACATAACGTTAGGAGAACATTCTGGGGAACTCATAAGCAGCTTTACTGGCTGCTCTTTGCTAGGGACTTTTGGGCTACGGTGGCTATGCCAAGGTCTGTGGTGGATCTGTACTGGTGGTGGTCACTTTATTCGATCAGAGGGAAGAAGACTAAGCTTTGGAATATGACACCTATTTGCATCTTTTGGTCTCTCTGGAGGAAAGGAACAGTAGGGCTTTGACGCGATGGAGACTCCGGTGACTAAGCTCAAGTCATGGGTAGTGGGCACATTATTTTTGTGGCAAGATCATGAATGAATAGAGACTTCAGATATACGATTGGCTTCCTTGGGACAGTTTAAAGTCTTGTCTGAAAAATGTATTTCTCCAGCCGATGTTGCTAAGATTAAATTGTCGCTAAAGGATACCTTCAACCAAAAAAAAAAAAAATGCGCGCGCGTGTGTTTTTTTTGGGGGGCACAAAGCAGATTAACACCAACAAAAGTGTAAATCTAGCACCACCCCTCGAGCTGCAATGTGTATATATTCGTAAATGTTGGTAGAAGTAGTCGTGGATTTTTGTATCAGGCCACACTGCATTTTTTGGTTGCCTCATTTAATTTAAACCTCCACTTGACATTAAAAGTAAATAAGTTTGTGGCGTAAGTCTAAATTAAGAAACTCCGACGGTAAATAAACCCTAAAACAATGTCAAATATTTGACTTTTGTTTCTCTCCTGTTCCGCTGTAAAAGCTGTTTTCCTTTCCCTTGACTGCAGATTCAAGAGAACATGAAGGCTATTGATGTTATTCCGTTGCTCACACCTACTGTATTAGAGAAGATTGAGGCTGTTGTTCAGAGCAAGCCGAAGCGCCCAGATTCATATAGGTGAATGACGCTCACAAAAGGCGCTACGTTGCATATTCTCTGCCAAAAATTATGGCATGGTGTTGCAGACATATGATTCAAGTTTACAAAATGCTGTAGCAGAAGCCCCTCTCTCTGCATTTTCTTTGTTACTCTCGTTATGGACGTGGTTTTACTTCATTGTTATCCAATGGGATAGTGACATGTAATGGTGCATTCTTGGTTTTGTTCTCATTGGTTAAGCTTCTGCAAAGTTGCCGGAAAACCTGCTCTCCTTTAATCATTCATTTCCTAGATTCACAAGTGTTTTTGGTTTGGATCCAGGTATGAAGTTTGGGAGACCACTACTCCAATTTTTTCAGTGACTAATTGCATGGACAAACAAAGGAAATCCTCATGTCTCTACACAATCCAAAATCACAACCAATATAATTTCAAGTCTTTAGTGTATTTGGCTGCATAGAAATGATATATGTTCCAAGGTGACACATATTGTCCCTTGAACATCGCTATCAAATCCCAACAATTATCGCGTGCCATCTGAAGGAATCTGATAAAAATAAATCCTAACTAAATAGCGCCAACAGGGTTTCTCAGGCCGGTATTCAAAAGGAAGGAAGTTGATCTAATGGTTATTGCTTACAACCTATGCGTAACTTTCTATCATTGCCTTGAAGATCAAACAAGTTTTATTAGTGCTGGATGCAAGTTCCAACAATACTATTTGTGCTAGATCTGGAGTGAGAATCGGTGTCATGAAGCCATTTGGAGTACGAACAGGCTCAGCAGCTTTTTCTTATGATTCAATGGCCCATTGTCCATCACAAACACTAGCATTTTTTAAGGCTTTGAATTGGGCAAAGCATACAAAAAACTCATGCATAATAAGTATGCACCAGTTTAAAGTGCTTCCTTGATCAAATGACAGGGCTAGAGATGATTATGCAGCAGCTGCCCCGATTGTATATGATATTTGTTGTGTTAGTACTGTTTTTCATTTCATCAGGATTGTCTTAAGAAGTAAGAGACTACTGACTGTAGTAGTCTCACTGGTCCCTTTTGCATGTAAAGCAAGAACACCAGTATTTATTGACCGAACTACTCCGGAAATAGTTATTTGTATACTCAACTCTGCTGATGCAGACAGTTTGTAGCTTTAATTATGACGTTGATTATGTAGCATGTTAGTTGCCAAATAGGGGAGACAACTTCATAAAATCTTTTAATTATCAAAAAAAGAAAAAAGAGTTATTGTTGAAAGTGTCTTAACTCTTTAAGCTATGTACTCTTCTTTACAATTTTTTCTTAATCTATTTTGATGAAGACATGCGTCTTTATTTTGATGATCTGGTTTTGAAAATATTCTTGATGAACTTTTGTTCTGTTTCCATTCGTATTGAAAAACGAACGGGTATGTATATAGGGTGAAAATGTTAGGGTTCTTAACATTGTGAAATTTTTTCCTTTATTACCACTTTCTTATTGAAGTTGGTGGCCTGGGCAATTCTTATACTTGGGTCTGAATAGTTGGTCAAAAATTTGAAGTTGGCCCTTTCCTCCTTAAGCTTTTATTGACTTGAGTGGAACTTTTGAATGTAATAATGCCCAGCTTCATAATGAGTTTTTACTCTAAATAATGCGATTTTAATACTTAATTACTTATTTATCGCATTTTGAAACTTATTTATCCGCATACCACATTTTTTAGAAATCTCTGTTTCAAACAGAGATTTCAAAGAAGAAAACGTAATTTCGAACCACGTTTTCATTTTCTTTTTCATTTTCAATAATGTATATATCAAAAACGTGATTTGGAACTACGTCTCTTCTTTGAAACATTTAATCTCTGTTTGATATCTATTCACCCGCATACCACATTTAATCTCTGTTTGAAACATAGATTTCTGAAAAATGCTGTATGCGGGTAAATAAGTTTTAAAATGTAGTAGATTGGTATTAAGTATTAAAATTATATTATTTGGGGCAAAAACTCTACTTTAAGCTGTTGGATTATTTTCCAATTCTCATTCTTGTTTTCTTTTTTCGTACGCAAAGTAATTTTTTTTTATTCTCTATCCCGTTTTCCTTACTCCGTTATAATAAGTGATCAGTAAAAGCTTTTTCACATCATGCCTTTTGTTTTAAGGCTTACAACCTCATTTTCGTCGTTTCAGTAGTGAAGCTTTACTTTCTAAAGACTGTTTCTGTAGCCTTCGTTATTTGAGTGCTCGTTAGCAAAGAAGATACTGTTGAATCCTGGAGCGTAGCCATCTGAGACCTTGAGCATCGAGATATTATCTACGAGGAGGCAAAACTACACTTACGCACAGTGCATCACATGTCTCAGCTGCTGAATTTTTGGAAAAGTTTGCTACGCTACTTTTCTCTGTTGTTTCCTACAATTTAAGGTTCCTAGAGCAATGGTTTTTGTAGAAAAATGAGAGTACCATTTATACTAGAGACCCTCTAGAGGATTAGTATTGAATTACAACTAAAGGTAGAGAAGGAAATTATGTATTTGAATTTCTTGCTTTTAGAGATCAAACACTTGATTTCATTTTCATTTATCTCTCTATATTGAGATCTTTGTGACTAAGAGGGAGCTATGGAACGATCTTCAAAGTAGCAGAGCAAGACTGAGGTTGACGAACAATATAAATTTGATCTCCATGGCTGTTTTCCTTGTACATATCCTGATTCCTGTGCCAAGTCCATAATGCATATGTAGAATTCACAACCTGAAAACGACAGCAGGAATCCTCTGCGAGATCAGAATATATAAAGTTGAAATTTGTGCAGGCCGCCAGGAAAATTTACCTCGAGTATTCCATGTCCGAAGCTGCTCTCTCTGTATGCACTCCACTCTGGTTGTCTATCCCAACAAAATTTGCCTTTTGCAGGGCCAGAGGTGAAGTTCAAATGGCATACTCCTCCATATTCAGGCATGTTATCTCCAGCTGATGGACATTTTCCAGGATCATCTGCATGATCAACATCAACTTTTTCAATGTTGCCACCATCTCCAACTGTTATATAGACTGGTCCACGAGGATCCATAGTGTAGTTGTACACTCTGTTTGTCCGCTCATAAGCGTGCACCTGAAAGGACAAAGGAAGATAGATGAATCATACCTCGCTAAAAGGAATTATAGGTTCCAAAATCGAATAATGAACAATTTCCTCCTCGGTTCCTTATTGCTACACTTCTTGAAAAAGGACTACTTTCTGAAAGCAGATGATAATGGCACAGTTGTTCCATATTAAACCACAAGAACATGAAAGTGCTAAGTTGGAAACAAATCGAATTTTGTACATTAAGTTGTTCTTCCTTGAAGGAACACAGGGACTATGAAACTTATCACGTACTGCTGCTTTGCTCTGACTTCGGATGATACGAAACTTATCGGCTAGTGCTGCTATGGTCTGATTTCCGGTTATACGTGTTGCAGCAAATAAGAGGGATGCCATTATCCATAAAGAAGATCAACAGGATTCACATAACCAAGATAGACAATTATATAGATATCTAAGTATACGAGGACTAGCTACTGTTGGCAAAATCACATGATTATTATAGAGTAGATGAACAAATTGCAAATGTATTCCAACTTACATGACCAGAAAAGACAATATCAACACCATATCGATACAGAAGTGCTTCCATTTGCAGCCTCATGCATTCAAATTCCTGGTAGTGTGAGGAATAGCTATTATACCAAGGAGGATGCCATGCGGCAACCAGCCATGGTGTCACTCTCCGGTCAATTTTCTGTAGGTCTGCCTCTAGCCAAGCATACTGAGCACCTGAGGTAAGAAAGTTTGAGTACTTTGATTAATTGGGGTGTAACATTCTATTCCTTTTTGTTGCAAAGAGTAAAGAGATGGGATTAATCACCAGTGGTGTTGTAATTGACATATGCCCCCAACATGATGAAGTGTACTCCTCCAGCATCAAAAGAATAATAGAAATTACTGTTAGAGCCAGACTCCTCTGAGGGAACGGCAAATCTGGTCTGATATGATTTGAAAGTGATTTCAGCAGCCTGAGGCTCGATCTCATGGTTCCCTTCTACAACCATCATAGGTACTCTTGAGGTCAGGGGCTCCATGAACCTAGACTTCTATTCAATAATGTCAGTAGACTAAATTAGACAGCCAACAAGAGTAGAATAAACTAAAGAATGTACTTGCTTTTGATAATTTCGTAAATTTTATGCATCTGTAATGCTCAAATTTCCTTTACACGAATATCCAGAACTACAACGCTATGAGACACTTCCTGGTAAAAGGTGAAAGTGCACACAGGAAGCAATGTGAGGAATATTGTCGCAAGAAGGTTTATCTGCATTGTACTAGTGGAAACGCGGAAACAACTTCTTCCATATACATCAATTCTCTCTCAAGCCCAGATGCTGCATACTTCCCAATTCATTTTACTCAATATGGCAAACAACCATTATTCCCAAGTGACGATTAATCTTTTCTCTCACATTTCTGACAAAAGTGCTTATCTATAGAAATTTTTATTGCTGTAAGAGGTGACAAGTTCAAATCTTAAGCACAGGCTTGATATACTGTAACATGACGAAATTTGATGCCAGGTTCAAATCTTAACCTGTAAACTTCATACATATATACATGCCTATGAGATAGAGCTTTCCAGTAATTACCTTCCCCACCCGTCCCAACGAGGTTGATATGTTTCTCTGATGGGAGCATCTGGAAACGCACACGAAAAGCATGGAGCTCCTTTCCCACCAGTTGTACGGTACTGGTTTGCATAAGTCAAGTCCCCAACCATTAAAACCATTGACGGATCATTCTGGATGAGATGATCAATGGTGGTTGTTGAGTTGTTTGTTAGGCCTAAATCTCCAATTACTGCTATTCTACTAGGATACTTGTTGGTGCCAGGCAATGGTAAGGTTTTAAAGACATGCTCCTCACTCATTTCTGGTATAGAACTGTCCCCGCACTTGTAATGATACTTTGTTCCTGGTTTAAGACCTACAAGAAGGAACCAAAATCATAATGTAAGTCTCCACTCATGTTTCTGATTACATTGTTTGACTAAATTCTGCAAGTTGTGGCTGTTCTTTTGGAATGTGAAGTTCTTTTTGTTTTTGGGAGAACTTCGCAAAGATCAAATGAAGTAAAACTATTGCAGTGAAACTTCTGATGTCACAAGGAAATCAAATTAAACCAAAACCACACACTATCGATATATATATCCGAACTAAGCACAAAAGATTATAACAAGGTGTCTCCAAAATTGTCGATATGGTGGTAACAGAATGCCACTGAGCAGATTTAGCTACCAAATTCTCAACTAGAAGCTTGTCTAATGCTAAAGCGTGGCAGCATGCCAAAAACAATATCGTCTAAATGTGTGCACTTCTTGGCAAGCTCGGGATCAGCTTAGGCTGTCTTTTCAAATTCAGAAAGGATCAAAAGTATAACAGATAATAACAACGAGGCATGGAGATATCCTTAAATTGTATATTTTCTTTAATCTCCTCACACCTTGGCGGCAATTGATTTTGTCACAAGCACAAGTGACAAAGCTATCACAGTCGCGCAATATACCTGGCAATAAAGCTCAGAATTGCAATGAATTAGTCTGATGAAGACCATCAGCACAACTTTGACAATAGCTTAGCCTGCTCATCGTTAAGAAGGTAAGCATGTAACTCAACTCGTGCACATTACCTTTTTGAACAGGTTAATTGAAAATAACAAGAACTAATTTTAGTGGTTAAAAGGTTTCTTGGCTCTCCTTACCATCAATCTTCACATGATGAATGATGCCAGAGGTGTAATTCAAGAGTCCCTGAAATGGATATAGCTGACTGTATATCATCGAAATCCCAGTTCGTTTCGTGGAATACTTCCCACTTTCCCTCCCATACCACACCTCACTAGCAACAGTTGATGGATCAAGTGGTGTCACATTAAGACCAATTTGAGCATTCCCTAAAAACACAGTACAGAAACCGAGACCAACACTTAAAAAAATTTCTGCATATATATGACAGGCATTAGAAGAAGACCATAAAACATAGTACAGAAACACAGGACTAATCCATACCAGTAACCCAAGAAACCCACATTGCAGTTGGGGATGAAATTGCAAGAGCAATCTGTTCAGGAAAATTCGAAGTGACATTCTTCTTAAGCCTTGGATGATCCATAGGCAAGTCATCGCTTCCTCGACGCAACATGGGATCGAAACTCCGTGTTACAGGCTCAAATGGACCTTCCAAGGTTGTAGGTATGTGGATGCCACTCCCCACCACGTCCACTGCGACCAAAATCATCACCAAAGCTACACAAACCTTGCAGTCCTCCATAAGGGCTTGTGTTAATCCAGTCATGCAACACACACATAAGTAGCCGAAGCTGGTCACAGTGGTGGGTGGGTCACTGTCAGGGTTTGGGAGGTTGACAACAGTTATGGTTTTTGTGAATTGTTTCTTCTTGAAAATCAAGACATTGGCATATCCTGTTGGGGAGATACTAAATTGTGTTGAATTTCAGTATCAAGCGTGTCAGTTTGGACGAAAATGACGTCTAAACTAGATGGAGGCCCCTGATGCCGTTTCGTTGCATGCGGGTTGATTGTGTGGTGCCTGGTGTAGCCATTAGCCAGGAGCAAGATTCTCTACGACTTCGATGGCATACAACTGCAACTTGGTCCTTCTAAGTCCTACTGTATCAGATCGCGACTGACGATAAGGAACAACTTTGGTTGCTACCTGGATTTTGTAAGAAAATAGTTGCGATTCTCTCGATAACGATAATTAACGGTTGTTAAGTGTTTTTAGTAACTTTTATTCAGTGACGCTAAAAAAAATGTTGTTAAGAATTATTGTCGAAGAAAAAACTACTAACTATATTTAACTACCATAATTATTGCAACAAAGGATAGTAGCTGTCATCCTACAACCGAGGTAACAGTCAAAACTTTTTCAAAATTTATTCCCACGATATTGCACTGCTGAAAGTTTCACGTAAGATCAGCTTCTCCATTTTCAGATTAATATTTTTGAGCTTTCTTCATTTGCTTATCATCATCTGAATTGTTTTCTCAAAAGCAACAATATTGAACACTATTTTTCACCTATTTAGATACATAAGTGGAATTTGCTTCACTCATTATGGCTGATAAATGAATGAAAAATAGTATTTAAAAAACGTAAAAGAGTTTTCAAAACTTTTTTCATGTGGAATCAAATTAAATTTATTATTTTTGTAGTCCTGAAAATGGGTATCCAAACAAGTTAATACATGCTGAAAACTTGAAATTAAAATCGAACACTGTTTGTGACCTATTTTAATATACAAGTGGAATTTTCTTCACACAATATGGCTTGTAAGTGTATGGAAACTAGAATTTAAAAAATGTAAAAGACTTTTCAAAATTTATCATGTGGAATTAAATTAAATTTATTACTTTTGTAGTCCTGAAAATGGGTATCCAAAAAAGTTAATACATGTTTTTCTATTCTCTAAAAGGTGAATCTTTTTAAATATTTGTTGAAAACCTTGAACTTAAAAACAATGAATTTGATAACCAAACTGAGCAAGTCGACTTCAAGTTTCATCACACCTCGTTCATTTCTATAGCTGTTGCCATTTGATTGCCAAAAGATGGCTGATGAAACAAAAAGAGGAAAAATACGAATGCTCAAGGGAGTAACAAAAAGAAGAAAGCTGGAAAATATTTACTTGTAATTGAGAGAAACTTGCTAACTTGATGTGTATTGACAAGCTTCTTGGAACCTCTATTTAAAGACATAGTTCCACTAAACCACTACCCACATATATCTCCTCCACTAGTCACTCCCTAGTTCCACTAAACCACTCCCCACATATATCTTCACTAGTTATTCCACGTTTACCACTACTTAAACATTATTTGAATAACAACCTAAGCCCACTATGTGAACATGCCTCACTTTAAGCAAAAGACTAGGAAAACATAGTTAACCACCTCCAAAGCATGTTCTAAGTTGCACTAATTTCGACACTCCCTCTTAGTGCAAGCTTATGACACCCAGAGCATCCCGAAAACGTTGAAACTTAGGCTCCACCAAAGCCTTCGTAAATATATCAGCCACTTGATCGTTGATGCGAACGCTTAATAGCTCAACCTCTTCGTTTAACACTTTCTCACGAACAAAGTGATAGCGCACCTCTATATGCTTTGGTCTCGCGTGGAAAATTGGATTTGATGCAAGCTTAATGGCACTTTCATTATCACACTTAATTTGCACAGCATAGTCAACTTCGCAGAACATGTCTCCAATTAGCCTTTTTAACCAAACGCATTCTTGTGTAGCCATAGTTGCTGCCACATACTCAGCTTCGGTGCTAGACAAAACAACAATATCATGCTTCTTGCTACACCAAGAAACTGCCGCTGAACCAGTGTTGAAACAATATCCTGATGTTAAGTGACGATCATTTGTATCTCCGGCCTAATCTGCATCAGTAAATTCACTCAACACAAAGTTATCACATCTCTTGTACAGGAGACCATAATTAAGAGTTCCTTTCACATAACGTAAAATTCTTCTTGCTGCTTCCAAATGAGAGGTTCTTGGATTTCGCATAAACTGAGAAACAACACTAATAGAGTACGAAAATTTTGGCCTTGTGATGGTTAGATAAATCAAGCTTCCAACAAGTTGTCGGAACTTCCTAGCATCCTTCAATGGCTTCCCTTTATCTTTCTTCAGCTTAAGATTTGGCTCCATTGGAGTGGCCTTTTCTTTCGACTCCCCCATGCTGAAACGCTCTAAGAGACTTTTTGCATAAGCTCTTTGAGACACCAAATACCATTGGTCTGATTTTTCAATTTCTAGACCAAGAAAACATCCAATCTCCCCCAAAATTTTCATATCAAAACGAACAGACAAGTCATTTCTCAAATTAGAAATTTCTGATTCATTATCCCCAGTTATTATCATATCATCAACATATAATAATACCAGGAGATGCACATTTGATTCTAATTTTATAAATAAACTAGAATCTGAATCAGAAACTCTAAATCCACAGAAGATGAGGTATTGAGCAACTTTACCATACTAAGCTCGAGGAGCTTGCTTTAGGCCATAGAGTGCTTTCTTCAATCGGCAAACATGATTTGGAAATTGCTTAGAGACAAAGCCAGAAGGTTGCTTCATAAATACTTCACGATCCAACTCTCCGTAAAGAAATGCATTCTTTACATCAAGCTGCCATAATTTCCAACCTTTAAAAGCAGCAAGCGAGATAATTGATCTAATTGTCACCATCTTCGCCATCGGGCTAAATGTCTCCTCATAGTCCAATCCAGTGTTATTAAAAGCGCGCCTAGGCGCAAGGCGCGCTCAGGCGCACAACCAGCGCCTCGCCTAGGCTAGGCGCAGCGCGTTCAACAAGGCGCGCGCCTTGTGAGCCTAGGCGCTAGGCGCACAACGGGGCGGGAGGCGCGAAGCTAGGCGTTGCAGGTGAAGCTTGGCGCTGCAGGTGAAGCTTTTGCCTTCCGCTACGGCCCGATGCCTCCATTCCTCACCTTCTTCCACTTCGACACCGACGGCAACAAGCAACCAGACGTCCCAATCTTCACCATGACACGCCCCTCCTTCCTCCACGACTTTGCCATCACCAAGAAGCACGCAATCTTCGGCGACATCCAACTAGGCATGAACCCGATGGACATGCTCGTCGGCGGCGGATCTCCGGTGGGCGCGGACCCGGCAAAAGTGCCCAGGATCGGCGTGATCCCGCGCTAAGCGAGGGACGAGTCCGACATGCGATCGTTGTGGTTCGACGTGCCGGGGTTCAACGCCGTGCACGCCATCAACGCGTGGGACGAAGAGGATGCGATGGTTATGGTGGCGCCTAACCTGAATGTCGGTAGAGCACACGCTGGAGCGCATGGATCTGATTCACGCGTCCGTGGAGAAGGTGAGGATTGATTTGAAGACTTATAGATTTAATAATCATAAAATGAGGATATTATTTAATACACTCATTATCGATAAAATGGGGATGTGAACGACTTAAAACATATGTACAAAAATAAGGTACAATATCTAGTTCTTTGTGGTTCTCATAGGAAGTATACTGAAAAAGAAATGTTTTTTTAAATGTAATTTTATTGTTTTAATGCACTATTATTTATTTATTTATATTTATTGTAATTTTGCGCCTCGCTTCGAAAAGGCGCGCGCCTGCGCCTTGCGCCTAGGCTCCAAGGACCTTTTGCGCCTTAGGTGCGCCTGCGCCTTTAATTCACGAGCAACTAGACGAGCTTTAAACCTATCAATGGTGCCATCAGAATTTTTCTTCAAGCGAAACACCCATTTGCAAGTGACTGGCTCACACTTTTCTGGTTTCGGTACCAACTCCCATGTCTCATTTTTGTCTAAAGCATCAATCTCTTCTTGCATTGCTTTCTCCCAATTTGGACAGCCCCTCGCTTCCTCATAACTTGTTGGTTCTTCTGCAGTTAATGCTCCTGTAAATAAACATGAAGTCACCGAACAACTATTTAGTTTTACCTTATAATCTTTGAGGTAGTCTGGCTGCTTTGTTTCCCTTGTTGACCTTCTCACTGCTTGTTGCTCATCTTCTCTTCTTGCAATGTTCTGAGTTGGGGACTCATTTTCTGCCTCTACATTACTAGGTGCTTGCACATTTGCTTCAGGAAATAGAAGCTCCAAATTATCTTGATCATCACCAAGAGCAAAGAACTTTGGAGCAGAAAATGGCGAGGACACCTCGTCAAACACCACATCTCTAGAAGTAGTAAACTTCTTTGTATTTGGATCCATGCACCTCCAACCTTTCCTATAAGAGTCATAGCCAACAAATACGCACTTATTTGCTTTCGGGTCAAGTTTGGTTCTATTAGATTTAGGAACATGAACGTAGCAAATAGAACCAAATACCCGAAAATAATTCACATTTGGCTTTTCACTATACAAAATCTCAAAGGGAGATTTTTGTGTATCTGGCCAAAGAGGCAACCTGTTTGTCACATGACATGCGCATTGAATAGCTTCTGCCCAGAGCTCCCGAGGAAGATTCTTGTCATGCAGCCATGAAAGACAAATGGAAGAAAGATACCCAAGCTTCATTTCTGCAACTCCATTTTGCTGAGGCGTGTCTGGACATGTCATTTGACGAAGAATACTGTTGTCATCACAATATTTGAAGAAGTCATCTGACATGTATTTCCCACCATTGTCACTCCGGAGGCATTTTATCTTCTTCCCAAACTCTTTTCCGATGGCATCCTTGAACTCTATAAACTTGGATAGTGCTTCACTATTCTCTTTAAAAAATTTCACCCAAGTGAACCTCGAGTGATCATCCACCAACACCATAACATAGCGATGTCCGCTATAGCTTGGTGTTCTCGTTGGTCCCATCAAGTCTGTATGAACCAATTCAAACAACGTGGATCTTTGATTTGATGACCTTTTGAAAGGAAGACGATGAGATTTGCCATATTGGCAACCTTGGCAAATCACATCTTCTCAGACATTCTTCAAAGTTGGCATACCATCTACCAACTTTTTAGAAGAAATTTGTTGCAGCAATTGGTAGCCTACATGACCCAACTGAGCATGCCAAATAGCAGCATTATCAGTTTGGCTTGTCTTCTTCACATAAGCTTCACCTGCTGACATAACGAACAAAGAACCTTTTTTCTCACCAGAAAAAATAACATCAGCATATATTTCTTTCACATTATCAAGCACCTTCACATCCTTTGGGCCAAATAAGACATATTTTCCAGAATCAGTAATTTGAGGAACTGAAACTAGATTTTTCGTCAAACCTGGAACATGATAAACATCATGCAACTTGACACTACTTGTATCATTAGCCACATCGATCGTCACAACACCTTCTTTTGCTACATGATGAGTAGAGTTATCAGTAGTGACAATAACTCGATCTCCATGGTGTTCATGCACTTCCGAGAACAAAGTGTCATTCCCGGTTACATGGTGAGAACAACCTGAATCAATGATCCACTCCTCCTTCTTGTTGTCAACATAATTGATAAAAGCTTGGGTTGACTTTTGTTCAATAGCCTCAACAGTAAAGCAATGATCCCATTTGAGTTGATAATCTCCTTCGCTTGTGTATGCGACGTTGGCCTTCGAAAGCTTCACCGGACAATTTTTCTTTATATGCCCAGTCTTCCCGCATTTGAAGCATGTGATAGGCTTTTTAGTGTGTGAATTGCCACCTTTTTCTGCACTTGAATCTTCTTCTTTGTTCTTACTCCCGAACAGATTCTTCTTGTCCGACTTTCCCTTCGAAAAGAGAACGTCATCGGTTTCAAAGCTCTTCGCCATCTGTTTCGCCAAGGCTTCTTGATTAGAGAGCAAATTCTCTAATTCTTCGACAGAAGGCTGTGTCGACCACCTTTGTATAGAGGTGACAAAAGGCCCATATTCCTTCTTCAAACCGCGAACAAGATAGCGACGTAGACGAGCTTCGCTAATCTTCTCATCCGTATCTATCTCTGAAATCTCAGCACAAATACTTTTAACTTGTAAAAAGTATTCTAAAATTGACATACCTCATTGCTTTAACATTGCTAACTCGTTCTCCAACATTGCTAAAAGTATTCTAAATAGAGGTTGCTTTAAAATTGACAACCTCTATTTAAAGACATAGTTCCACTAAACCACTACTCACATATATCTCCTCCACTAGTCACTCCCTAGTTCCACTAAACCACTCCCCACATATATCTCCATTAGTTACTCCATGTTTACCACTACTTAAACATTATTTGAATAACAACCTAAGCCTACTATGTGAACTTGCCTCACGTTAAGCAAAAACTAGAAAACATATAAATTCAGTTAACCACCTCCAAAGCATGTTCTAAGTTGCACTAATTTCGACGGAAGGATGAGAGATCTAAGAATCTTGAATTACATTTTGTGGGTGTTTAGTTTATTTATTTATTTTTAACAAATGGAAAATAATCACTTATTTGGAAGATAATTGAAAACAAATTGTCCCCTAAAAGGACCGAAAGAAGCAACTATGGAGAACAACCACGTGATCTAATTTTGTGTCTAATTGGTCATTGGAGTAATATATTGGTAGCTAAAATTTACATTAACAGCAAAATTCCACCCCTTTCAAGAACATCAACCAAGGATATGAGAGCGTGAATTCAAACACTCGCTATCCTTCTCTGGTGAAATGATTTTCCACCTTAGGGAACTGGCCGATAGCCCACAATCAAATTACACTAGAGTTCCTGAAGTTTATCATAATTACGCTCAGTGTTTACTAACTATTTTTATTACACTCCGTCCCAAAAATACTTTTCCTATCACCATGGTAATGGTGCGCTACAAAAAAGACATTAATGCCCTCATACACAGCTTCTTTACACAACTTCTTCTTGGATTTTGGAAAAGCATCTCGATCCACTAGATGACCACCAAACACCTACTGAACCATCCAAGTTCACTATTGTAATGAAATCTCACTGAGCCGACCCTTGCTTTTCTCTACAAGCTCAACCACCAATCTGTCAAGAAGAAGGTTACTGGATAGATCGAAGGTATTCCATGCTATTTGGAAGAACTCCTGACTTCAATAGCCGAGACCCTGGATTTGCCGGTGGTCGCTGTTGTCGCCGGACGAAGTTGGTAGCTGCTGCTAATCGCCGTCATTACCTTTGCTGAAGGTCGTTTGGCCTCCTTGGTGGTCACCCTGTTGAGACGACGCAGTGGGAAGATCACTGGCATGTCTTTTGCTTCGTTCTACAGTGCCGACAACAATTTGGTGATCACCCTCCAGATTTGGGTTTTGTTCGATATGTGTGACTGACTGGTGACAGGCAATAGCGGTGTGCATGCGTGTTTGTGTTTGTGTGTCACGGTGGGGGTTTTGGGTTTCGTTCGGTGTGTATGACTGGTGATGGACAATATGTGTGTGCTTGCTTGTTTGTCTCCGTATGTCACTGGTGGTGGTCGCGGGCCGCAATGGTGGGTTTGGGTCGATGGGTGGTCCAGATTTGGGTTTTGTTCAGTGTATGTGACTGGTGATGGGCAATATGTATGTGCATGCGTGTTTGTGTTTGTCTGTCGCCGGTGGTGCTCGCAGACGACGGTATCTGTGTTTGGGTAAGTCAGGTTCTTTCTTTCCGAAGGCTTGCCGGTGACTATGGGTTCCTGAAATGGATCTTGGCATACAGATGGGCAGAGTGTGTTGGGGGGTGAGGGTATTTTGGGTATAGAAAGAGAAAAAATTGGAGCATAAGGAAATCTTTTAAACGGAGTTGGCCTTTCCGTTAAATGTGTGTAGCTCCGCGAAATAGGCATATACATCTCAGGGAGCGGAGTGTAATAAAAATACTTCATAGGCGTTAAGCGTAATTACGCTAAATTTCAGGAGCTCTAGAGTGTTGTAATTTACCCATTTTTTTTGTTGGTAAATAAGATAATAACATTGATAATTAAAATGTTACAAAGTTTGTCAAACAGCATGTGAAGGTCACGACATTTCCGTGACTCATGCGTATACAAGACCACGAAGGTCAGAAATGAATAAATTACATTTAAGCCTATACACATTACAGTTAAGTTGAAACATAACATATCCTACACTTCAGCTTAACCTTAAGTAATATGTCAAGGACTAAGCCCCGTACGCTTATCATATTTGTTTTCTGTTTTCATTTTTACGATTTTCATATTCAGTTTGAAAATCCGTTCCTGTATTTTTATCATTTTCACAAAAAAAAATTTAGCTATTTTTTCTTATATTGTGTTAATTTTGAGTGAAAAAAGCTTAAAACACATTTGAGGTGTTTTCAGTTTTTTGTTACTATTTGAATAATTTTATCCAAAACGAAAACAGAAAATGGTAAAAGTACGCAAAAAAGAATCATTTTCATCATCATTCCTAAAAACAGAAAACGAATATGGTAAGCGTACGGATACAAATTAAAACCTATTAAACCAAAAAAAAAAAAAAACACATAAAATTTGCCCTTTTTAAGTTCTCCTTTACATACACCGGATATTACCACATTGGGCATGTGATTAATCTGGAAGTCCGTTATACTACATGGACATGGCAGAGTTTTCTTATCAAACTAGAATAAAAGTTTAAAAGACTACATTTCCAGCTAAAAGTAAGATGAACGTACTATGCACCAGACCCCAATATCGATGGTCAAACTCGGCGAACATACCCACGTTAGTGAACCTCGTGTTCCTTCTTCAATATACCCATATTTGTGCCACTTGACATACCGAAGTTGATGGCAGCTAACTTTTGACAGCCCTTGGACCAACACACGAAAGGACGATATTGTTGGTTTGGGTCACTTTTGAAGCCCAAAAGGTCATTTGACATAAGGGTAAGAGGTGGTATCCCTGTGAAAAAACAAATGGATCATGGAGACGGCCCATTCGATCATGAAGAGAAGATAAAAAGGGGAGAGGCCATATTAAAGAGAAAGAAAGAGAAAAAAAAGGCTTTTTGCATAAAGGAAAATTTTGGCTACTACTCAAGTTGAAAGAAGAAAGTTACAATTTTTAGTAGAATATGAATTAATGGTCGTTAAATATTTCTAATAATGCTAAAAAGTGCTGTTAAAGATTATTTCTAAAAGTGTTAGCGACCATTAATTATCCCTATAGCAGCAAAAATGAATTAAGGATTCATGGATTAGATACGATCATGTGATATACAACTTCTTCCCTAGCATAATTCGACCCTTAGAAATATAAATTTATGTCGATGTACTAAGTACTTTTTTGTGCACGTCAACTTAAATGCAATACATCATCTTCCATCTGTGTTGCTACATATCACATTAAATATGTGCCCTTTGATTTAAGCTTTATTTGCTTGTTCTAATGGGAGGATTTGTGGGTACCTTGCATATCAACATTCTTCTAAGTTTGTTTTGATCAAAGAGATCCATCCCCATGATTTACAATAACCTGTATTTCGGACATTTGTGCTACTTCATTGATTTTTATCAACCGTTTAAAAGATAAAAACGCTGAGAGAAGCATTATAGATAACCCTCACAAGGCAAGAAGTAAGCCTCGAGGCACCATTTTGGTCATCTTGATATGTGTAGCCACCTTGCAAAATTAGGCTTTGCAAAATTCGAAAAAGGCATAATCCTTGACAACCTAAAGTCGATGAGTTTCTGGTTGTTAGGCCAAAAATTAATGCCGCGGTATAAATTTGTTCCGCTTTACCTTGAGGCTTGCTTTAATTATGCCTTTTACATAATTTATTTTGACCTCCTAGTACCTATTGAACAACAATGACAAGATATATATGGTTATTAGTCAAATTATCTTTACCGCCAAATTTATTGTACTCTCAATTATTTTTTGTAAAGACAAATAAGATGCACCAGTACCACACATCCCATTTTGACATACATTAACTTCATCATTGAGATTATTGACAACCTTACTTACAGCATACAAAATTCCAGAAAACAAACTGTAAGGGTATGATCACCAATACAACGATACGCGATAAAGAACACATAAGCAATCACGATATGGTCACTCATCAAAACAGATTCCCAACTAATGTTTAGCTTCCTCCTATATCTTATGAACAAGTCATTTATGCACTATATATTGAGCAAATGAAGATAGCATTTTTCAAAACAAAAAAAATGCGATTGTAGTCGCCACAAATTAAACCGAAACCAATGCAACATTTTATCCTTGACATTCATGCGAAAGATAACTAGTTTAAATGCACAACAGAATTGGAATCATGCATAAGATGTGAACCCCTTTAGCACGTAGAACATAATGATTTGGTCATAACAATTCGCTGAGGGAGGCAATAATGATTTTTTACGGAGAAATATGATAATCGTGCTTCATTACATACTGATTTACATCCCAACTGTGGCTACCAATACATCTCAGATCTCTTCTTGAGGTCGTTCATCGTAAATCACATCCTATCACTTAAAAAGCGTAATGTTTTCCTATAACATGCATTTCGGTTGTTTGTAATGTCAAACATTGAATAATAAAGCTAGTATACTTTGCCTTCCTGCTTGTTGTGCTAAAAATACGATATTGGATACCGAAAATTCCCCTTTCATCGACATGTGCGATTTGCAAGAGTCTCGACATTATCTTTATATAATAATGATAGAGTTTCTAAATCCCAAAAGTAGATTTTAAATCTCAAATAATGTGAATGTTTTGAGCTACATGCTATTATATTGTCCAAAATTTGATGTTTGGTGTACCCACACAAAATAAAAAAATATATATATATATTGCATCTTGGTGATGCCATGTTCTTTCTATAGATTCTCTTATAACTGTGGGAGAACTCTCTCTCTCTCTCTCTCTCTCTCCCTCTTCTTTTATTTTTTTCTTCGTAAAATAACATTTTACTTTTAAAACCCACATTTTTTTGAAAGGATAATTTTTTACTGCTAACTTGTTTGGATGAAGATAGTAACAACCTCTCGTATAATGATAAAGGGTGCTAAATATATTTAGTGACATTTTTTTGCTAACACTTTAAACAACAATTCCTAGGACATTTTTTAGCATCACTGAACATAAATCACTAAACATATTTAACGATCATTAATTGTTACTAACCAGGCAATCGTCAATACTCGTCAAAATGTTTTCTTTACGAAATGTGAAACAAAATTAGGATATGTGTTTAAAGTATGAAGTATGGGCCAGGTCTTGATTGCTAAAGTGGAGTCATTGTGATGGGCGTGGACACTATTGTATAAGATGTAAAACTCTGCAACCAATGTGGTCTGAGGGCCACAAAAACATCACAATTTTGTACGTACTACATTGAGTCGTTTCACAACTTGGTCTTTAAGTCCCGTAAAGAACAAATCAATAATTGCAAAAGTCAGACAAACAAATTCAAATTTTGTTTTATTTTCATTGTTTTTCCTAGCAACCTCATCGAGTATCGGTCAAAGAAGAAAATTTATTTGTAACAGTATTGTAAAATAGTCATTCCCGAAGCGAAAAAATATGTGGCTTGACATGATAACAAGACAAAATTTTTGGCTTTCCAAGGAGTTATGAATTTATATGAAAACTATAAAAATGATAAAATCAAATATTATCAAAAAATACTAAAGTTGTCGTGGCCGCTACATTTTCTGTATTGGAATATAACACAAAGGGATAATATCATTTTACTCCCCTGAACTATCCACGTTTTGTTATTTTGGTCCCTGAACTTTAAAAGTCGTTAAATCAGTCCCTGTACTTTGTGCCGTTATCAATTTAGTCCCTCCGTTGGGATTTTCCGTTAAAAAAGACCACGTGACAGGCACGGGCCATTTTTTTAGGGGTATTTCCAGTAATTATTCCCCCCATTCTCTCTCTCTCTCTGCTTGTTTCTCTCCCTCTCCCTTTGAGTAACCCGGAGCTGTCTTATTGCCGCCGGTGGCTGATCGGGGTGACACCGCGGCGTTGGCCGATGGAGTTGGTGCTACAGCGGCGGTAGACGAAGTAGATCTCATGGGAACGCTGGTGCGTCGACGAATGAATCTCGGAGGAACGGCAGTGCATCGATGACATAATCCTTCCGAGCCCGTGATTTCTTCTAAAAAAAAACCAACAGCCCTTTGTGTGTATATATATATATGTAAGCGCGCGCGTTTCAGCAGTTGTTGCTGCTACTGTTGGGTTTACTGCTTCTTCTTCTTCTTTATTCATCATCATCACCACCAGCACCTTATTCGGTAACGAGGCTGTGACGATTTTACTTGACAATTTTCTGAGTGGAAATCGGGCATTGAGCTAATTGGACCCGTATCTTGGCGAGGCAAACCCGGATGGCATGTTTGAGAGGCTCTCCTCACTCACCTGCAACTGGGTCTGCAGCCATGGCGGTGCTCCTCTTCCTTGTCTGATCACGATTGATCTGAGCCTCATCGATTTCTCTATGTATAATTTTGTTTGTTTACTTTTTGGGTTTGTGTTGAATTTGGTTATAGTTTTGGGTTCCAAAAAACGGCAAGCCGGTGATTATCACCGACCTTAAGCTACGCAAAAAGATGGGAGGGAGCCAGCCGAGGTCCTCGTCGTCGTCGTCGGCAGAGTGATGTTGGTTGGTGTCGTCGTCGTCTCCGGTCAGTCGCCCACCTCGCCATCGCCGGTCTTCTGTCCGATCTGGAACAAGAAGGCCGGTCTTCTCTCCAATCTCTTGGTTGTCTTGATTCGAGGGGGAGAGAGAGCCCGTCGGCCAGAGAGAGATGCGAGAGTGGGTGGGTGTCTGGGTGAGAGAGTCAGGCAAAGAGAGGGGCGATGGAGATGTGGAGATGGCAGAGAGAGAGAGGCGATGGAGATGTGGACATGGCAAAGAAAAAGAGGCGATGGAGTGAAGGAGATGGGAGGGGGAGAGAGAGCCCGTCGGCCGAAAATACCCCTCAAAAAATGACCCGTGCCTGTCACGTGGTCTTTTTTGACGGGAAATCCCAACGGAGGGACTAAATTGATAACGACACAAAGTACAGGGACTGATTTAACGACTTTTAAAGTTCAGGGACCAAAATAACAAAACGTGGATAGTTCAGGGGAGTAAAATGATATTATCCCTAACACAAAATGACGTGTGTTTGTGTTGTTGTTTGGCCTTGTTGAACCTTTTATTGTCCATATTGTAGTTCCTAAATTGTTTTTTTTTTTGTTGTTGCGGTCGTGGAGTTGGTATATGGAAAATCACAATCTGATGACTATGAGACTACAGAATTCCCATTGGAGTGTATCTTTACATAAAGAATTTGTTGCTTCTAAAATGCCCTTTTGGAAAAAGCACTGTCGTGCCATCGTCGTGTTAATTTGAACCAATTTAAAAAACTAAGTGTGTGATGACTGATAACAAAAAAAAAAAAGTCCCTAACTAATTGGTCATATATTTTTTTGAGTTATCCCAAAAAAATTAATCACTTTTAAAATTAAGAAAGATTTCACATTTGTTTTTTCATGTTTGCCCTTCTTATACTTTTTTTATTCTATTTAATTCTCCGCATTTTATCCTCCACCAACACATTTTTCTCTCTCATGTCTCACTTTCTTCCCACCCTCTCTCTTTGTTTCTCTTGGGATAGAATGAGAAACTCATAAAATAGAACTTGTATCATAAATAAGCATGTAAGTCAAACATGATCAATTAACTAAGAAGGTAAGGAGTATAATGGAAGGAAACAAATTAAGGCCCTGCGTGCTTGACAAAAATGCTTCATGGATAACGTCCTTCAAAATATGCTTTTTGAAAAATAGCATCTTTCTTAAATTTCATTTTCTGCTGTCTGGGCAACGCACAGAAGATGATAAAATTACCTAACCCCCCCCCCCCCCCCAAAAAAAAAAAGGACATTATATATGTTATCAAACCATCAAAAATGTCAACAACAATTTCATGACATTGTCCAATTTGCATATGTGTTCTTAGCCAAAATAAATGCAATGAAAATGTGCTTGTATGTGCATAAATTGTCAATGGACATGAAGAGTTTCTCTTGAATTCAAAGAGGTTTCTCCAAAGAATGAGAAGC
The DNA here is from genome assembly GCA_033065855.1 of Escallonia rubra. Taxonomy (NCBI): domain Eukaryota; kingdom Viridiplantae; phylum Streptophyta; class Magnoliopsida; order Escalloniales; family Escalloniaceae; genus Escallonia; species Escallonia rubra. The sequence continues at coordinate 169,924 of JAVXUO010002122.1, read as the reverse complement.
ATTGTCAATACCATGACACCTATGTGGCAATGATAGCGTTGTAAAGGATCCACGGCTTGGATCCTGAACATCTTTTCCAAGTCATGGATTACATACCGATACAAGATCAGGGCAAGAAGGAGATGATAAGGCTAGCCTTTGGACCAAAACCCACTTCGTCTCCCTCGTCAACCAGGCCAAAACTTGCTTGAAACATTTGTCGAACACCACATCTGCACTACCTTCAACACCCTCGAACCCCATAAGACCAAACCCATTTCACTAATGCACCCCAAGAATCATCTAGCTAATAATGGGTTTCACCTAAACCCTTCATCTCCCTCCTCATTGTGGTCAGTTTATAGGTTTTTCGACCATCATAGTAGCCCTAGTCGCCACAACCACATCTCCCCCTTGCCGCGTCGTAAGCTGCCATCGTAAATAACGGCTTAGGTTTAGGTTCCAGATCATTTTCTTCAGCCCCACTTTTTCGTTTCCAATGCTCTTTTGCCCAGAGGAAGACTTCAACAACAACCCACAAGTGTAAGATAATATTTCTTTCCTTGACGATTCGTCGCTAAAGAACATGGACTTCATGAATCCACACGAGTGGGTGTAGTGATTCTTTCGTGATAAAGTAGGCAAGAAGAGGCGGCAGAGACATCGATGGTGGAGGCAGTGTGGCAAAGGCAATGGAGTCGGGCAAGAATAAGGCATGTAAGAAGTGAAGGGTTTTTCCCCGAAGACTTCCCCTTAATTCTGTCGGGCAAGAGAAGTCTTTTTTCGAAAAAAGACTTCCCCTTTTTTAGGCACCAGTCTGATGTAACTAGATTATATGGAAAATTTGAGAAGTAATCTTGGATGTCAGTTTACTTACTGTAAGTCTAAGTCTTCACTTAGAATATCTAGTAGTAATTGTTATAGACGATAAACTACGAGTGATATGTTGATACATGGTAGGACAGTTAATCGCGGTTAACTTCGCAAAGTTTGTCAAAACAGTTTGACTTAGGCTGTAGAATGTTTTTGCAAGCTCATATCTTATCCCTACATCCAAAGAGCTTGCCTTCTGAAGAACGGACTCAGTTCCATTCTCACTAAACACCAAAGCCAACAATGCTAAACAGTTGTTGATTGTGTGAGCGACATGACCATAATAGGTCAACTTTTTTTTAAGAGTTGTTAATTATATATGTGTGACTAAACAGTCACAAAAGATTCAAAAAAAATCTCTTCCATTTTTCGTTTCTTAATTTTCATGAAGTCTATTGTTCTTAAGTAAGAAATGCCAATCACTTTGTTGTTTAAGCTGGTCGATTTTTACTTTTATCAGCTATTACAGTTAGTGAGATTGTAAAAATGCTAACCGACCGATTTAACAGATGAGGTTTTTAGACCAAGGTATACCAGCTGGTACATCCGTCCAGGTTTTAGCCCCCGTTTAAAAAATTAGGGCTCATTCTTGGCTATCATCTTCTTTCTTCAGATTGTAATGCCAAAGCAACCACGAGCCACTGTCAAGATCAAGATCAAACAGAGGAAGGCAACAATGGCAGATGAGGCTGGAGCTGAGACAATATCGATGGTGGAGGTTTAAATGAAGGAAACTGCGAGATTGGGAAGGATTTACAGATAAGGCGCACGTGGCATGCCAAGTCACGGACAAGGGCATTAGTTGGCAGCTTAGGTGTCAAAAATAAGTGACCTGTCTTTCTTTTAATTGGTTCGTGAATTAAATTCTTTTTTTAGCTGGACGTATCAATAGGTGACACGTGTTCCCTAATGGGTGAACCGTAGTTACTATTTTAAAATCCTGTTAGTTTGTTAGTTGTTGGGGGAGAGAGAGAGTATATAGTGGAACCGGGAGAATCTGCACTGGTTTGAAAAATTTTGAAAAATGAATTAACAGTTATTCTCTTCTCTCTTCCCTGTTATTCCCAAATTCCGGAAAAAACTCTGGTAAAGACTCACTGATTCGTTACAATTGGTATCTCAGAGCCTAGTTTGATCGCATCAAAATGCCGCGCTCATCCAAAACGTTGCATATCGAAACTGATTCGTTAGGTCCATTGGACGGATTAGAATGAAGGTTTGAGACCTATGAGCTAAGATTTGGATCACTGGATGCAACTCTGGGTGATTTGCAGAAAAATTACTCAGACATGAAGTTCAAAATGCTATCAACTGTAACTCAAATTAATGCTAGGTTGAAAGCTCCGTTGAAGGCCAAACAACCTTCTGAACTTGGAACAAGTAAAGGTACCCCCAATTCTTCTCCAGTGCAAAACCAGACTCGTCTTATTCCTGTTGTTAGTCAACCAAATCAAACTCATAGTGTCAGTAACTCTATTCCTAAACCCCCAAAGTTGACCTTTCTGAAATTTAATAGGGATAACCCAAGGGGCTGGGTTCGTCAGGGTGAGCAATACTTTGAATTATGTCCTATTCATGACGAATTCAAGGTTGCTTATGCTTCAGTCCATTTCCAAGATCAGGTGGAGTTTTGGTACTCAACTTACATTAAACCTTTGGATAAGGTCTCTTCGAGTCAATTTGTGGATGATTTGTATGCACGCTTCTCAAATGTTAGTAGAGATAACGTAATTGGTAACTTTAACCAACTTAAACATACTGGAACTGTTAGTGAGTAATACAATCGTTATGAAGAGCTGAAAGCTCAAGTTTTGGAAGAGTTTGATACCTTGGATGAAGGTTATTTCACTAAGAGTTTTATCGGGGGGCTGAAACCCAAAATTCAAAGCCGCGTGGAACAATTTGATGTCACAACCCTCACTAAGGCCATCCATATTGCTCGCAAGAAAATAGCCATTACAAATCTGTTTTCTCATACCAAGAACCACCCAACAGTTAATCAAAATAACATGAAGCTTGGACATGCTTATTTCCATAAACCAGCCAACACTTCCACATCTACTATCTCAGGCCAACCTAAGATACTGAATCCCAGCCCTGCCCTTGGGACATCAACCAATGGCATCTTACCTACACCACCCAACTTTCCTCCAAAGGCACCATTGCCCATAAAACACCTCACCTATGAAGAACACCAGTTCAAAAGAGAGCAAGGGCTATGCTACTGCTGGTGTGATGGTAAGTTCAGCCCTGGACATCAAAATGTGTGTCCCAAGAGAACCATTGCTATGTTGATTGCACACCACATACCTGATAATGTGGAATGAGTTCAGGAGGAGTTGAGCTCATAAGTGAATCTTGAGACAGATGCTGAGCCTTCTGAGATTAGCATTCAAGCATCGGTAGGGAATTCTAGTCATACCACCATGAGAGTGACTGGGTGGGTTAATAAAAAGTCCTTTTCCATTTTGGTTGACATTGGGTCAATAAACAACTTTTTAGACCCAAAGTCAGCTGAGAGGTTTGAATGTCTTCTAACCCCCACCCCACCACTCACAGTTGCAGTGGCTAATGGGGCTAAAATTCAAAGTCATGTTGTATGCTTGGGCTTTGAGTGGATTATGGGAGATCAAAAATTTGTTTCAGATGTTAAAGTCTTACCCCTTGGGGGCTGTGGCTGTGTATTGGGTGTGCAATGGCTTAAGGCCCTGGGGAGTGTTAACTTTGATTTTTCTCAGCACACTATTGCCTTTCACTACCAAGGTAAGGATGTCCTATTAAAAGGAGGAAATATACCAGGGGTGTCCATCAAGATGATATTTAGCTCAGCAATGACCAAGATTTTGAACAACAACCATGGCAGCATATATGGTCAAATTTTTGCTGTTACTACTGATTTGCTTGATGGTATTCCTTCACTTCAAATACAGTTTTTAGTGACTGAGTATGCTGATGTGTTTGAAGAACCATCCAAACTACCTCCTCACAGACCTCAAGATCACAAGATTGTACTAGTTGAAGGAGCACAACCTGTGAACACCAGGCCATATAGGGCCTCATATGTACAAAAGAAGGAGATTGAGGACATTATCACTGAGCTTTTGGCCACAGGAGTAATTCAACCAAGCAATTCATCTTATGCCTCTCTCGTTCTACTAGTTAAGAAAAAGGATGGCACTTGGAGGCTCTGTGTGGATTACATAGAGCTTAATAAGGCCACTTTGAAGGATAGGTACCCTATCCCTATCATTGATGAGTTGTTGGATGAGTTGGAAGGATCCAGTGTGTACTCTAAATTGGACTTAAGGAGTGGATGCCATCAGATTAGGGTGGCTGATGAAGATACACACAAAACTGCCTTTAGAACTCACTCTGGACATTATGAGTTCAGAGTGATGCCTTTTGGACTCACAAATGCTCCAGCTACATTTCAGAATTTGATGAATAAAATGTTCAGGCCATATCTCAAAAAATTCATTCTTGTTTTCTTTGATGACATCTTGGTTTACAGTAAAGATATGGAGAGTCATGTAGAGCATTTGAGAGTGGTGCTGTAAGTCCTAAAGGATAAACAACTATTTGCAAAAGGAGTAAGTGCATTTTTGCTCAGGATAAGGTGGAGTATCTGGGACATATTGTGTCCTCAAAGGGAGTGTCTGCTGACACTAGCAAAATTGAATCCATGATTGAGTGGCCTCGACCACAGTGTGTGACGGACCTGAGGGGTTTCTTGGGATTAACTGGCTATTACAGAAAATTTGTGGCTGGTTATGGAGCTATTAGTAGGCCTCTAACCACCTTGCTTAGTAGGCTTTCACTCAACTTAAGCAAGTAATGGCCTCTACCCCAGTATCGGCCTTACCAAATTTTTCTCTACCCTTTGAGGTGGAAATAGATGCAAGTAGTAAAGGTGTTGGGGCTGTGCTTATGCAAACTGGCAGGCCCATTGCTTATTACAACAAGGCACTTAGACCTAAGAATGCAGGGTTCTCCACAAATGAGAAGGAACTCTTGGCTGTGGTGCAAGCATTTGGCAAATGGACTACCTATCTTAGTCATCAACCCTTTATCTTGAGAACATATCATTGTAGTTTGAAGTATTTATTGGGATAGAGGGTGACTTCACTCTTGCAACAGAAATTTCTGTCTAAACTCCTTGGCTGTGAATTTTAAATTCAGTATAATGGGGGGGGGGGGGTAGAGAATGGGGCTGCAGATGCCCTATCATGGCTACCTGAGGCCTCAGACCAGTTGGAATGCTCAGCTTTATCTACTATGATCCCTACCTGGATTCAAGAAGTCCAGGATAGTATAGCTGAGGATGCTGAAGCTCGTCATCAAATTCAAGTCCTACTACTGGAACCAATGGCTACCAGTTATTATTCATACCAAGATGAAATACTTAAGTACAAGGGAAAAATCTACATTGGCTCAAGCACTCAGCTCAGAACACAAATTTTGGCAGAACTGCATGGTGGAAGGAGTGGGGGACACTCTGGCATCAAGGCCACCTATCAGAGAATAGTTACCTGGTTCTACTGGCCTTTCTTAAGGCAAGACATTCAGCTTGAGGTCAGTCAGTGTGATGTGTGCCAACAAAATAAGCTTGAGAACACTAAAATGCCAGGCCTATTACAGCCTTTGGTAGTCCCAGATCAGTACTGGTCTTACATCAGCATGGACTTCATTGAAGGACTTTCACCATCTGGAGGGATAAAAGTTATGCTAGTGGTGGTGGACAGGCTAAGCAAGTATGCTCACTTCTTAGCTTTAGGCCACCCTTACACTGCTGAAACAGTAGCCCAAGTTTTCCTTGATCAAATTGTTAAGCTCCATGGTTTACCTAATTCCATTGTGAGTGACAGAGATAAGGTTTTCTAGTCACACTTTTGGCAGAAGCTTTTTGGATTATTGGGAACTACTCTGGCCATGAGCTCAGCTTACCATCTCGAAATTGATGGTCAGACTAAAAGGGTTAATAGATGTTTGGAGAACTACTTAAGGTGCATGACTGGGCATAAACCTAAACAGTGGGAAAACTGGTTGTCCTTGGCTGGGCTGTGGTACAAGACTAGCTTTCATCAGTCACTCCAAGCTACACCTTTTGAAGCACTCTATGGTTATAAGCCCAGAACCCTAGGTGTCATGCATGAGACAACCACTTCCATTACTTCCTTGGATGATTATATGAAGCAAAGACATGCCGTGATGCAACACGTCAAGTCCAATTTGATGGAAGCCCAAAATAGCATGAAACAATATGCAGATGCTCACAGGTCAGAAAGGGAATTCTCAGTTGGTGATTTTGTGTATCTCAGGTTGCAGCCCTACAGACAGTCCACAATTGCAGTTCACAAAAATCTCAAGCTCTCCTCCAAGTTTTATTGCCCTTATGAAGTGTTAGAGAAAATTGGACCTGTAGCTTACAAATTGAAGTTGCATATCACTGCCATGGTCCACCCAGGATTCCATGTCTCTCTACTAAAAAAGAAGATTGGTGATCGAATCACTCCCTCTATAGAACTGCCCTATACTAATGCCGAAGGACAAATTCTCATGGAGCCCTTGATAGTACTTGATACCATGAGCGTGCAGCACAAAAATTCTCCAAGCACTCAAGTGTTGATCAAATGGTCAAACTTAGTAGATGGAAATGAGACTTAGGAAAATTGGGATACCCTAAAGAAGCGATTTCCAAATTTTGATCCTTGGGGACAAGGATCCTCACAAGGGGAAGGGAATGTAATGCCAAAGCAACCACGAGCCACTGTCAAGATCAAGATCAAACAGAGGAAGGCAACAATGGCAGAGGAGGGTGGAGCTAAGACAAGATCAACGGTGGAGGTTTAAATGAAGGAAACCACGAGATTGGGAAGGATTTACAGATAAGGCGCACGTGGCATTCCAAGTCACGGGCAAGGGCGTTAGTTGGCAACTTAAGTGTCAAAAATAAGTGACATGTCTTTCTTTTAATTGGTTCGTGAATTAAGTTCTTTTTGTTTAGCTGGACGTATCAATAGGTGACACATGTTCCCTAATGGGTGAACCGTAGTTACTGTTTCAAAATTCTGTTAGTTTGTTAGTTGTTGGGTGAGAGAGAGAGAGAGAGAGAGAGAGAGAGAGTATATAGTGGAACCGAGAGAATCTGTACTGGTATGAAAAATTCTGAAAAATAAATTAACAGCTCTTTTCTTCTCTCTCTCTTCTCTCTTCAATTCTTCTCTCTTCCCTATTCTTCCCAAATTCTAGAAAACTCTGGTAACGACTCACTGATTCGTTACACATATTTAGGAAAAATTTTATCCCCGATATCTCCAATTTCATTAAAAAAATTCAACACACATCTTCCCAACTTGATGGATCAAGAATACAATCTCCTAAACTATGGGGGTGAAGAGGGGACACGAAGGCAGCCCGAAAGGTTGGCCTATCAAAAAATTCCAATCTCTTGGATGAGTGATTAGAATATATTGGCGAAAGACCAACCTCAATGCCTCTCACACCACTTCTTTTCCAGCAAGGTACAAATCGAAACTTCTTCTTCTATTTATTCCAATACATGCATAATTCTTGGGCACATGATGCAAAAGTAAAAAATATGGATTAACATGACCACGTATCTTGAAATCACAATAATGCATGCAAACATACCAGAATTTTTGGCAAAAATATGCCCCTAGAATTTGTGCACACCAAATGTTTGATAAAATGCCTGAACGAAACGCATTTTTGACTTTTTTGCTATTTTCTGCATTTTTCAGCCCCATCATACTTTCCATCTTTCGATCTGGGAGGCCATTCTCACCTTGTACGACTTTGCTAACAGCACAAGACTCCAGGTCAGTTAATAGTTTGGCACTATGAAGTAGACCGAGACTTGGACTTTGTGCAGAGGATGCAAGGGTACATCCTTGAGTTTAGGAGGGGTTTCAATCGTGCTCCCGCATTTTAAAAAGCACTTTCTGGGGATGGACTTAGAAGGAACTGAGTCGAAAGTGGTGGACCAATACACACGAGGCTTCCTACTGCATACAATTGGAGAGACGCTCTTTAGCAACACATATGACTCCATCCACCTCTGGTGCTTGAGAGCATTAAAGCACATTGGCCAAATCAAGGAGTATAACTGGGGAATACTGGCTCTATCGTAGCTCTACCATTCGATGGCCCTGGTGTCGTGCACCATGAACTTAAGCCTCACGGGCTACAACGACATTTGTGAGGTACATTTTAACTCTTTCTCTGAAATTCCAACTATCTACACATTTTTGCAGTTATCTAAATCTTTCTTTTATCTTGACACATGTATGTGCTTATGATGTCTTAGAGGTGCGTGCTTCGACCTTTATAGCGAATGTCGCGGGCAAAGTGCCTGCTATGAACATGTGGAGCCATTAAGCGAAAAGGTTGGGCCTTAAGCCTTCGTCTATTAAGAGCTTGTGAACAACTACACTTGACGAGTGGTGATCTCTTAAAAGTCACAATCTATGTGTTTTTTTTATTCATATACAATATGGGTAACACACATCTTAAAGCAGGAGTCGTTCGCGAAATGAAGGTCAGAGGCTCAATACTCAAAGGACTTGCGACTGAAGTTATGCATTATTTGTTGGATTTTCCTCTAACCAACAATTTTATCTTGGGGAGAAAGTGGTGCTAGAGCACCACTCGAGAGCGGAGCCTTGGATTTCCACCCACCAAGATGTTCATTTTGAAAACACTATATATCGAACGTGATGCCCACAGAGTTGATGAGGGGGTAGCTATAAACAATTACCTCCTGAACAACGACCCAAGGCTTAACAAGATCTTCACTCAAGCAAAGCTAGCCCTTTTGTTGACATTGGAATACATTATATGTAGCCTGGCACTAGACGGAGGGGATGAAGATGATGATGATGATGATAGTGATGAGGATGCCACTCGACGCACTTATTTCTAGTTGTGGATAATGAACATGCTACAGTTGTATGGGATCCTCGGAGCAACATCGATACCTTAATCAAAGCCAGATGACAAGGTGTTCAGGCTTAAGGCCTTAGAACATGTTAAGAAGGTATTCCTCATATTTTACATTGTATTTGCCTTCTTTCCATTATCCACTTCTAAAATATTGATAATTGTGCAGGTTCCCACCAAAAAGACTTTGTGGTGAGTACAAGATTACCCACGTCTTGAAGGGCATGGTCATCAAGATGATAACTTAGATTCGGTGCCAGACTATTGCAGATCGGGTGGTCATAGGCCCTACTCTTCTATCTCATGAGCCAAGGGCAAGTGCAGACCCGCAAGGGGCAATAAAAGCAAAGCCTTATTGTTAAGGAAAGGGAAAGAGAGGATGTCGTTCACTTTGACGAAGAAGAAAAGCATGATGGCGCCACATTCAAAAGCTGAAAGGCATGAAGATCCCAGAACCGAGTCAGGGAACCATTATCGATAGTGGTGATGACAAGCTCTAGGAGATCGATAAGTTTAGAGGGGATGACGACTCAAAGTTCACGGAGGAGGTGAGTTTGAGCTAAATGGATTACGAGCTGATTGTAAAGAAGACCAGGGGCAAGAAATAGACTCTTAGAGCTTGTCCTTTAGTGAACAACCACAACTTTAGAATTCGTATGTAATCATCTTTTATCTTTTATTCTAGACTGCATATATACTTTTAAATGTGTTATTAATATTATGAGAAGGATTGGGAACCCCTTGGATATAGAAAATTTGGATTAAACAGTTATAGAGATAGGCCAAATAATCAAAGAAGTCATGCAAGCCCCAAAGTGTACTCTGGTTCTCTAGAGGGGTGCTTTTTAAATGACTGTACAGACCCAGTACATTTAAATGGACTACTGGCCAGTTTAACAAGACAGTAGCTTCAAAAATTAGGTACAAGTCGGTTCACTCCTGTACCGGTCGGTTCTCTCGACAAATCCGTAAAAATCATAGATACCATCTATCCAAAATGGATACCATACTCCTTTGATGCGGCTTCTCAAAATCACCATTGAACGTGCTAAATATTTTATCAGAGGTAACAACATTCTTCTTTCTACTATTATGAATTTTTTTTTGGATTAACCCTGATTGCTATGACAAGCGATATGCCAACTAGAGAGTCGCAGACCTTGCCTTTCGCCTCACCCCAAAATAACTTATCTTAACAGATAACGAAGTAGGTGATTTGAGATTGGAAGATATCTTATTCGGTGCATCTCTTTAGAAGAAAATTTTGGCTCATATAGTGGTCGCAGACGCTATCGATTCCATAACAATAGTTCACAAAGACCTCATTGTCAAGTTTTAAGGTAGTCCATCATTTCTCAAATATTTGGATTCTAGACAACATGAAACCTGTAGCTAATCCCGGTCTTCTAAGATATCTTCTGACTCTCTTAAAACCCGATCTCTGGTATTTGAGGGTCGCTCTGGAATTGCTCCTAGACCCAATTCTTTTGCACTTAAAGTCTAAGGACATTTGATGGTATTGTAATTAGTGGAGGACTTAGGGCCTTATCATGAGGACTCTGAGTCATCAATGTGTCTATTTTGTCAGATTGCATTTCTCATCATTCCATATCACCTCTCAAGTTCTTTTCAAACATGGGTACGGGCAAATGATCATAATGTCGTATATCAATGTCTTTACTGCGTGAGAGCTCACTGCCACCATGATGAAGATGATATCCCAGGGATGGGAAACTCATCCACTGCTCCATCGATGCCGGTGTTGACTACAATAGTATGGATCTGAATCCACCTCTGTTAGCAATTATATATATGGATTGGCTATGGCCTCGTATCCAAGAGATTGTTATGCTACTTAGCACGCTCTACCGACTGAATTGAGCTGGGACATTCCTAGCAGCGTGGAGATCGAAATGCTCAAAAAATGGAAACAAGATGCACATGGGCATAACTGTTTGGAGAGTCCCACGACATCTCAAAAACTCTTAGGAATAGCATTAGGCACCTCAATGGCCCCTTGATCCAGGAAGAGACCAAAGTTATCTAAATCCTGGAAAGGCTCCAAAATGTTGAGGAGAATTTTGATGCTGAATGGGAGCCCTATCAGAAGGCTCAACTTTCATCACAATAGACATCTGGAAGACTATTAGACCCCTGTGAACCCTAGATTTTATCTACTGCTGAGAATAAGAGTCAAAAGAGTACCACCAATGTCGAGGTTAAAACAAGCCAATATAGGGTAAATATTTACACTTTTGGTGCTTTTGACTAGAGGAAAAAAATTTCAAACGACCACAAAAGGGCTCTGACCGAAGGGATAAATGCTTATCTCAAGGGAATGTTTCACCGACGAAGAGGTAAAAGGATGAGAAAACCAAGGCCACTGGACTAGATAAAGGGAAAGCTAAGATGATCGAGGATGACTCAGCCAAGGAAAATGAAGCACCAAAATGGAGAGTACCCGTGACCGGACGAATGAGCTTTGGAGGAAAGGATAAGAGAAAGTCTAGTCCACTCTTCTTTTAGACTAAGAAGATCTTCCCTCCACCACAAGAAGGAAAAACATTAATACTACGATCATAAGTGAAACCTACCCTTGATTGCAGATCGAACTTAGCAATTTCCTTTTCCCTTTAATCTATTGGAGCCCTAACTTTTGCCTAGGTCGCACTTGTAGGGTTTTGAACTTAGCGAGTTGACATTTTACACCTAAAATGTAATCAACTTATTTAAGTGAGAAAATCGACTTTTATTAAAAAAATTAACAGTTTCTGAAGTCTTTATACCACCTCCATCAAACATATTAGATCGGGTCAATGTGACTGGCTTGAATTGTTCTTAAGGAGGAAAAGGTTGTCCATAGTCCATTTATAACTTTTCATTTCAAGCATAATATTTCTTTTACTGATCTAAGTTGACAGGTTGCGAGAGTTCAATGCCATCCAAATCAACTAAGCTAGTAGATCACGTGGTCATAATTTGCTTAATCATAATCGATGTCGACCAATTTGGCTCAAATTTGCCACGAGGCTTCCATACTTTACCTTTGTCTTCTTTCAATACCAAATTCCCCTCTTGTAAATTATGCTCTTTCACACTCTTATTAAACGATCGAGCAATTAGGGGTCGGTAACCCCAAGTTTGGTAAAGAGCCATTAATCATCCTTCGTCTACCAAAGCCAACTCATTGTTTCGGCTTCGGACCTCGCCTTCTACAATTATTTGATCTTTAAGCAGAACTTGGAGAGATACCACCTCTAACTCTATGGGAAGGACTGCTTCCATCCCATACACGAGAAATTAAGGTGTAGCCCCTGTAAATAATCTCACTCATGTCTTATATCCCTATAGGGCATAGGGAATCTTAGTCAAGATATTCTTGATGTTCTTTTTGGCAGCCTCAACAGCCTCAATGGTTTGTCGATGGTAAGGCAACGACCCATGTCGGGTAATGTCATACTCTTTCACCACTGGTGTGACTTAGATATTGACCATTATCGAAAATCAACTCAGGCGGGACATCATATCAATATATGATGTTATTCAGGTTAAACTACACCACATTCTAGGGAACTGCATACACATTTGCTTCAACCCGTTTTCTGACATAATCAATGGCAATGAATAGAAACTCTTGTCCACTTGATACCTTCAGAGTAATTTTTACTATAATGTCTATCACCCGTAGAAAAAGGCTAGGGTGACATCATATGGTATTGACATTTATGACACTTTTATTTAAACACAGTTTACATAGTCTCACTCCATAGTACTCTAAAAGTAACCCTATCAAAGAATTTTCTTTGTAAGTATCTGACCAGTCATGTGAGGTCTGCAATCACTAGCTTGTATGTTTTCCATGATGTGCTGGCCTTCTTTCTCAGTATGCATAATGATTATTCTCCATCATGATCCCTCTTGTATAAGTTTTGGTCACACGTGATGAATAGTTCAACCCATATTCACAAGGCTATACGATCTTTGTGAGTGCACATACATGATATATGCCATCCTGGACTAATCATCGGGCATATGCATATTACGGCTCTTTGACTTTATCTTCATCTATCGGGGCTATCATGAAACAATAAGCCATCTTGTCTCGCTTCTGAATTACAAAAAGTTCCACTTTGCTACCTTTAGGAATTCAACCATCGAAGCTAAAGCTGCTAAAGCATCTAAAAATTACTCTTAAGTCGTGATAGATATTAAAACTCTCTATCGTCAAACTTATCCGCGACTTTCTCAAGATGACCATGATATGATTGCTAACAGTATTCCTGAATCTTCCACATTATTTGTTTATGGTAAACGATAAAAGGTTAAATAATATTTTATGCATCTGATCTCAAAACTTAAGGCTATTTCTAAGTCAATAATGAAGGCTTCGTATTCGTCTGTGTTGTTGGTGCAATCATACGCTAGTTTGATGGCAATCGGGGTATGTGCTCCATTGGCCAAATCAAGAGGATTCTAATCTTGAACGCTTTGCTGTTAGAGGCTCTATCAAAATACAGTTGCCACTTTGTATCTTCCTCCACGATGCATACATTCTCAAAAGGGAACTTAGCATCCTAATCACTTGTGTCTTCTGATGGAAAGTCACCCAATAAATTTGTCACTACCTTTTCCTTTATAGAATTTTGGGTGACATAGTGGTGTGATTAAATAGGGCAGACTTCTTGAACATACACTTTATCATATTTACTTTGGCCCCTAATGCAATAGGGTAAGGTAAGACATATGTGATAATTCTGTGTTACCGAATGCAAAGGAAACACATGTCTTTTCTAAAGTGGAGTAATTAACGTTGTAGGATCTACATATTGTCTCTCATCTCAACCCTTTCTGATGTGTCGTCTTCTTCCTGGCTTCCATCTTTTCCTTCTTTGCAGGCTTGTATAATAGCCCAAATTGATCTCTGATATCCAACAGCAAATGAAAGTTAGGAACCCCCGAGCAATTTCGACTCTGGCCCTTGCTCTAAAAGTAGCACGTACATATTCCTCATTATCCTAAGCTCTGAGGTATTACTATAAGATGCGAAGTTAAGATATTTCTCCCACTGTCAGACATTCTCATACTCGAGAAATTGAACAAGGCTATCAATCTTGAACTCACTCTGGAGTGAGTCCAACGACTCGTGTTGTGCCATCACATTGTCCTTCTGCTTCTCTACATGAACTATCTGCGAAAACTGAGAATCACTCATGATGGTGAGGATATCGTCGTGGAGCACAAATTTAACCTTCTAGTGCGAGGTAAAGAGTACCGAACAAAAGAGTAATCATTGTTTTAATACCTTTGCAATTGTTTCGGGGTAAGTTTGGTAGAAAACCTGCAAGTGTAGGTTTTGCAGCCCTCCCCAATTTGGAAGATGACTTGTTGATTATGCCAAAAATTCTTTAAACTTCATTTCCAGCACTTGTTATTCAAGGGGAGTGGTCTCGGTTTTTCGATCAAGGTCAAGTTAAGGCTTTCAATCGCTTTTGTCGCTTTAACTTAAGTGTGGTCAATTAAGTAACAGTACAAGAACTTTTAGATAAGATTACGGTTGCATGTTCTATTTGACGTAGTTCATATTATGTGTATTTAATAGTCATGGAGATGTCATGACTAGGTATTACTGATCTTCGTCTGTAAACGATTTTCTTAACTTTCCATTTATGTCACTCTCTTATTAACAAACAAAAAAGATAAGATTATGGCTGTCGAAATTAAGTTTGACTTCTAGTGGCATGTAAGTTCATACAGTACACTACTTTGACCATAAGAAAGAACAAACACCATCGAAGCACTTGGACATATAGCTAGTCGTTCTCGTCACGTTGGAATAAATTCATAGCTCGATAACCCAACATGAATTCCCATGTGTAACTTGTGAGCGACTTCCGCAATCAAATGTAGAAATTGAGTATAGTTTTCTCTGTAGTCCCTTGATCGAGATGGTACTACACCACCACCGCCACGGGGTCAGCAGGGTGCGCTGCAATTACAACCTCCAAACCCCACCCATCACCCCACAGGTAGACAACTGTGTTAAAGGCAAGCAAAAAAAACTTAGGAACTTGTTGTAGTCAAATCTGCATGTGGAAGCAGAGAATTAATGAGTGTCTACGTAAAAAAAGTTCCCACCTGCAGCAAAAGGTAGTATTGACAATACCAAAAATAGATATGCTAACATTAATTAAGTTACACTCCATTTTTACATTCTTTTTTTCCAAAATTCAATGCAAATATGTACAAGTGGATATGATCGTACGTACAAGAAGAGAACGGATGTGATGGGGTGGAACAGCATGGCTCCACTTTGCACATGGTGTACACATGCTTGGTCTATTTTGAAACCAATGGTCTCTACATTGCCATGAAGTTAGATCTAATCCAAACCCAAGTGTGAAACTGCATTAGGATCAGAGAGAACTTTCTTCCATTTGTGTCAAATTCGATGGCTCAATT
The DNA here is from genome assembly GCA_033065855.1 of Escallonia rubra. NCBI lineage: Eukaryota > Viridiplantae > Streptophyta > Magnoliopsida > Escalloniales > Escalloniaceae > Escallonia > Escallonia rubra. The sequence goes on along the minus strand of JAVXUO010002122.1, from coordinate 154,654 downwards.
AAATTCCATGTGCCCCATGTGTACGGTAGGTGGGTCAAGTGGCAATTCACCCTACATCTTCCTCCTTTAACTTGGCAAGAATATATGACTTTGCTAAGGCCATTCTGGCAGAATTACTCATAAGAAGCATTAAAAAGGTCCCATATTCTGCGGCAGAAATGGGAAATACTACCAAGGTCCCATATTTTAACTTGGCATGACATGTCACGCTAGTCCTTTCATGTTAGAATCTTGCAAAGTTGTTCACCATTAACATGTATCAACTGTTCAAATAGTGTCATGGCATAAGGAGAGCACCACCATTTTACCATTTTGAGAACATTGAGTGTTAGATCAAGTACTAGATCTGTGTTGTAATCTTTGACGAGGGAGGTAGACCGAAGATATTGCAAGTAGTTTGAGACAAAGATTTGTTCCCAACTTATTTTGGTCGTACCTAAAGGCCCACTGGGGTCCCAATTTCCATGACATGTCCGCACAAGCAACAGTCAATATTCAACGCACATAACCGGTCTAAGCGTGCACGCTCAAGTCACGTGCACTTCTCACTTTCGTTACATTACTTTGTCACCAAGAAACTCATTTTCGCGTGACGCCTCATCACGATTCGACCGTCGCACATCGTTCGTGGGCTCCCTTCATGGGAGTTGGCCATTTGGCCTCGGCCTCCCCAGGGGGTCGGCCTCAGCCTCCCCAGGGGCTTTGGCCTTGGCCTTCCCCCCATTTTTGACCTATGGTCTCCCCTCCCGCGCGCACTAATTTTCTCGAGTCTTTGCACCTCCGCGATATTTACGAATGTTCGTACATCATCTCCGTGACCCCCATCGCCCAGACGTCATCTCTGCGACCCCCCTCGCCTGGACGTCATCTCTGCGACCCCCATGGTCCGGACTTCATCTCTGCGACCCCCGTTGCTCGGACGTCATCTCCACGACCCTCGTCGTCCAGACATCAGCTCCGCGACCCCCGTCGCCCAGACGTCATCTCCGCGACCACCGTCACCCGAACGTCATCTGCGTAACTCCCATCGCCCCCGACCTTCATTGCCCGTGTCCGCGCAACAACTTTGCGACTATCGTCGCCCGCGCGCTGTCTCCGCGACCTTCGTCGCCCCCATCCGTACGATAGCTCCGCAGCTCCCGTCGCCCGCGCACCACACCATACACACTTCATCATGCCCATGCGCCACAATCATGTTACATGCCTCCCTGGTCACCACACTCATTCACCACACCATGCGCACCTTGCCTTGGTCGTGGAACATGCTTCGACCCACTCTCCGGAGTTCGTAGCATCCCGCTGTGATAGGCGACTCCTCCGGGACACTATCTCTGCCAGGGAGCTTTTCAACTCCCCTTCCGCCAGGTAGACGGCTCCTCCGGGATGCTACCTCGGCCCGTCAGGTAGATGGATCCTCCGGGATGCTACCTTGACGCGCACCGAGTGCTCCGGCACAAGAACTCACCCACGGGGATATGCGACTCCTCCGGGACACTATCTCCGCCAGGGAGCTTTTTAACTCCCCTTCCGCTAGGTAGACGGCTCCTCCAAGATGCTACCTTAACGCGTTCCGAGTGCTCCGGCACAAGGACTCATCCGCGGGGATATGCGACTCCTCTGGGACACTATCTCGGCAATGGTGCTTTTTAGCTCCTCTTCCGCCAGGTAGACGGCTCCTCTGGGATGCTACCTCGGCCCGTCAGGTAGACGGCTCCTCTGGGATGTTACCTTGACGCGCTCCAAGTGCTTCGGCACAAGAACTCACCCGCTGGGATAGGCGACTCCTCCTGGACATTATCTCCGCCAGAGAGCTCTAAGTACTCTGGCACGAAGACTCCCCCCTTTCCGCCAGGTAGACGGCTCCTCCGGGATACTACCTTGGCCGGCCAGGTAGATGGCTCCTCCGAGATGCTACCTCGGCCTGCGGAATAGGCGACTCCTCCAGGACACTATCTTTGCCAGGGTGGTTGCGTGATTGCGTGACTGGCCTACGTGCTCCGGCACTGGGAGCTTCATCAGCACCACTAGGGACTATGACCCCCGGGTCACTCCGAGACGGGAGCAGGTCTCCGGAGGGCATCACACCTAGTCCGCTTGGCAGTTGGGCGTCGGGTCTTCCCCACTGCTGCCAGGCTTATGGGACTCTGCAAGGGCTTGGATTGGTGGCTAGATCAAGGGGTGTTCTCTGGCAACACAGACGCTGTGGGAGCCGGTCTTTCCAGACATACAGAGCGACGCTGTGCGGGGCAGGCCGGTTAAATATGCGATCCGACAGTCCGTGGAGCACCCACACCTGTGGACCCCTCGGTGACATGTCACTCCCGGGGAGCGCCACGTGTCGGCTGATGACATCATTATCTCAACCTCTATAAATAGGGGTCTTGAGAATTCATTTGAGACGGAACTCTCAGATTTTCACTTTCTCACTCTAGAATTCTAGAAAGAGAAACATACAGGACCCTGACTCTGGACCTAAGCATCGGACTGTGACTGTCATCGTATATTCATCCTGCGCTATCGCCCTCGCAGCACTGCCACCCTCAGGCTCTATCTGGGAAGCCCTTGATCTCTGCCCTTGCTCCACCCTTGTTGTGTCCTACATCAACACACTTGGTATCCGAGTCGGACTGCATTCCTTGTAACACCTCCACGTCGACTGTGAACCCACTTTCTTTGGCATCAAGATTTGACCGATGATAATTATGTTATGCATAGCACATTTACATCTCTCGAGTTTCACATTGTGTTCGGTATATATCGATAGTTTACAAGAAAATCACGTAGAGTTTTTTAAGAAAGACAATTGCACAAATCCCCTCCATTTTCCTTGGGGAGCGCTCCTTCCGAAACGACTCACTAATGCTGCATTAACCCGTTTCATTTTCAATTCATAGCTAGGATGCTAATGGGTGGTGGTGTTTTCACTCCTCTTTTTGTACTTTTGTACACCACGAATTATTTTAGTGTATTTCTCATGTTAATGAAACGTAGAAATTTTCGCCATAAGTGCTATGGGAGTGCCAAATGCAGATGTTTTTAAAAGGTAAACTGCACCCTACATCACTTGGCCTAATCTACGTACCGTATCACACTGGTCTCTTCAAAATTTAATCTGTTGTGAATTAGCTGCTCTCGATGTAAGCCCTGCCTCAGCTATAAAACCAGCCACCCTATTTACTTGACGAGGACACATCCTTGATGAGGACACAAGAATACCATGCATCATCCATTATGTCCCTGCTGCCTTCCTCCCCCACCCGTACCCAAAAAGTACAATTAGTTTCTTTTAGAAAATCTCATAAAGAGTGATACTTATCCGAAGATAAAATTAACTGGCAGTAAATTGAGAAGTCGACAAGGCTTACATATATTAATTTTTTTTTTTACTTTTTGTTATTGGATTATGCTGGAAAGGAATGGTAGCATATAGTTGTGACAAAGGTAAAAAAATAGGAAAGTGATAATTGAGTTTCATTTATTACCATTTGAGCTCGACTTCGGTATTTAGTGAATATATGTATGTAGCTCAAATGATTAATTAAAATGGAGCACAAATATCAAATTTTAAAAATATTGCCAACGTGGTTTTTCTTCCAAGGACAACAATACTAATGAACATTTTCGGAAAAAAAAAATGATTGATGCCAAGTCTCAATGACCCTAAACGCCATTTGAAGTCATAAACAAATGCCATCGAAGTCAACGGCTTTTTTCAAAAACATATTCTAGTGCTATGTTGTCTTAAGCTATGCAACAAGCGATCAAGCGTAATATCGATAAATTTACTGTCAAAGCATGAATGACTTTTACTGAAACTTATACAAAAACCTTAAGCAGATGATAAAGACATTTAAACATCATCGTTACGTTGACATTAAACGTAGCCTGAGCATATTATTCGTAAGCTAAAGTCAAAGGAAGTAATAAGCAAAATGGGGTCTCTCTATGAGTAAAAGCAAGCAGGAACGTAATTTGTGAATGATACCCTGTCCCCAACTCGTGAAAGGCCCTCATGAGTCTTCTGCTCTTTCTCTTTTCCTTTTCATGATTTTCCCACGCAACCGGAACCGATTTTTCCTTCATGTTTACATATTTTCTCATGCTAACAAAAGCTAATATGTTCTTTGAATTCATATGTAAGAGTACATCAACGCCCACTTTTAGCGCCATCTTTTATCGATCAAGTTGAAACTAAACGGAACGCTAAAAGTGTAACGAATATGCATCAAATCAAATTTAGTTGTATTTGTCATTTGTCAACAATGTATAGTTGTTAACTAACGGATTTGCTGCGTTGATTAGGTTGGATTTTGGAAGGTTAAATTAGGAGGTCCACCACCAAAGGCATTAGACAGCATCCCTCTGTGGAAAAAGTAAGAAAAGGCCACATGTAGAGGAGCATAGACCCGCCAAATTTCTGGTTACCAAACTTGTCCTACAAAATCTGCTTTCACTTTTCATTATGTAAAAGATGTACTCGAGTATGTAATGTGACTAAAGCAAGCAAGCCTCACCTGCCTCCCTCCCTCTCTCTCTCTCTCCCTCCATTGCTTCTGGGTCAAGGTATAAGAATGGTTGAGTTTAGGCTACGTGGGCCTCCAATCAAGATCTTGCCGATCAATATTGGAACAAATTAAGCAAAGGCAAAGAATGGTTGAAAGCAAAGAGGGAAAATGGTGGCCTATTTTTGTCCAAAAAGAGTGTTAGAATCATGCGTCCTTCCTCTAGGGTTTTACCATCTCAATCTCGAGAGTTAATATCGACTCCGATAGCCGCTAATGCAAAACCCTCCATGTTTCCATCGCATTGGCGGGTATATCCTTGATGATATAATAGTAGCAATAAAGAAAGACTAGTCTTAATGTCATAAGCACATATGAGTTTTTAGCGAAATTCATACAGTTTCACAGATAAGTGGTACAATCATTTTAAAGCACGCATTTTTTTGACAAAAATCAAAACAGATTCATGAATAAGACCGATCATAAAACTATCAAAAATAATAATTTCTGACTGTAAGTTTACTTTTGATTAACATGAAGTAGTCAACATCTCGCTCTGTGGTGGACAACAGCTCTCTTTTAAGGTGGATAAAGAGTTCAAAAAAGAACGTCATAGAATTTTGGTATCGAATAGTAAGATATGATTAACTCAATAATCTTTTCTGTAATTCGCACCTTTATGCATGGTGCCCCTACTTGACCCCAAAAAAATGAGTACACATGGCCATATTACAAGTGTTAAGTGAAAATTTCAACCCAAAAAAAAAATGTTAAGTGAAAATATCATAGTGGATTGCATCTTAAGCAAAAAAGGCTGTATGAAAATTATTAAAATATATAAGAGAACGCTTAGTAGATCCAAACATATTTCTCTCAAAAAATCATCGAATAGCTTAAGGTGGGCAACCATTTGTTTTTTTTATATTAAACTTAGGTAGTCAAATAATTAGCTAACGAATCTCAATTTAAGCCATTATTTTGTTTTTCTAGTGTTCCTTTTCATAATTTTACTAAAGCAATGGAGGGAAATTTTCCACCTTAAAGGTAAGGTACCGTTTGAAAACCATTAAATTTCCAGTTTTTTTCTTCAGTTTTGTAAACTGGAGAAAAAAATACGTTTGTCACACAGTTTTTTTTTCCCTTCAGTTTTGAAAATCAGTTTTTAGAACAGGACTGTTTCTAAAAACTCTTATTTTGGAATTTTGGGTTTCCAGTTTTGATTTTTTCTTTGAGACTACCCCCCACACCAACGCCATAGCCGCTGCCCCCCACCACCAAAGAAAAAATTTTAAATAAAAATTGGGTAATCAAACACCCAAAAGAAAAAAAAATTGAGTAATCAAAAACCAATTTCTTTTTATGAAAAATAAAAACTAAACTAGTTTTTATTTTTATTTTTTTAGAAAAAAAAATCAAAATTGAAAGTTATTTCAAATAGACCCTTAATGTCGCCTTACCGATGTCTATAGGCTTCATATATATGACATTGGTATTCATTTAGTTTATAAATTTTACTATGATTTAACAACTAACAAGACTTCTTGGTATATTTTTTTATTAGTATGGGGAAAAAAAATATAAGACTTGTTACTGGAAGGTCGAGGTACTCAATTTGGAAGGTCCAGGTAATCAATTTGCGACAAAATTTTAAGTTATTGTGTGATGACTTCATTCATACAAATTTTTTTAGTTATAACACTACGTTATGCATAATTTTTACTCATATCGTCGTCCCACGTCTATTTCTAAGGCCAATCTCAGGTTATTCTAGGTTTAACTAGTTGAGTATTAATATTTGACCTTACACGACCATTTGACCTTTCAATTGTAGAGAACAACTCAACTGCTATATATAATGTAATTGTCCATGGGGTCGTGATTCCGAGTCTCATTGAAGTCTAACACATTCTCTATAATCTCTTAGGCCGAACGTGAATGTCGACCCTCGTGCCCGTTTTGAGTGAGGTGGCCTGTGATACCACACGTCCACTTATTTAAGAGAAAATAAAAAATCAAGATCTTTAATTTTTGTACTAGTTATTTGATCATACGTAGTGTAAACGGAATTGGCCTAAAACTAACCAGTGTCATCATAGATTTGGTCCCGCGATCAATGGCCATGATTTTGCGAGTGCATGACCTAGGACACTCAGAGGATTGGTAAAACTTGTAAAGAAGTTACATTTTACAGGCATGAGATGTAGTTATGATGGAAGCCACTTGGTTGTTGCATGAGATCATAATCTTGTCCCCCCGGAAAGGCAAAGATGATCAGTACGTGATAAGTAGATTGTTGATGCAAGATTTCACTAATTCGAGTAACTACCAAATTGATGCCCCAAAATTAGTGCAGTTGGAAATTTTTATGGAAAATATCCAATATTGGCAATCTTTGGAGTTAAGAAAGTTGATTAAATCACGTGCCGTTAGATTTTTTTTTTTTAATTTTATCGTTTTTGAGTTCGAACGACTAGAACCGTTTGACCGAAGATCAACTGTCAATGAGTGCAGAGACCCATAAGATTGATCAAAGTGTCCGGCTTGACCTTCTCGATGAATTCTATTTCTTCGTAGCGAGTAATAAGTAACTCAATTCAATGCTTTCCAGAACAAAGTCCTTGAATAGCAGCGCATAGCTTCACTATTCAGGTTAGGACCTAAAGTCAGACCTTGAAAGAAAATTCGAAGTCGGGCGTTTATTTATACAACGAATAAATTAGGCATTAGAAAGAGGATTGCTTAATTACAAACTTCAAAAAATGCATCCTAACTAAAGGAAAATGCGGCGCAACAAGTTAGGCCTTCATGAAGATAATGTGATGTTAGTTAGACTTGTGTGATTATGTGGTGTTGTTCTGATCCGGATTAGCTTTCATTAATTTCTTAGAAGAAAGTCATTCCAATAGCTTTAGGAGACAGCGAAGGGTTTATGGTGTGTTCATTTGTGTGTAATAAAGTTACCCCCTTAGCTTTTGGTTCTACCATTGGACAAAAGCCAAGGAGTACAATATTGTCATGTTACGGCTCAAGTAGCATCAAATGGACATCATGGTCAAAATCTCGACCGTGCCTCCGAGAATTGGCGTATCAATTCGATTTCGAAAGTCGCTGAATGAAATCGAGAAGTGAGCCTTGCATCACGAAATAAGAGATCTCGTAAGATCTCGCCTTATATCCTCTGAATCTCACCGATATTGCCGAAACTTTGGCACAACAGCGAGATTGTCAAGAACACATGAAAAAGGCGTTGAATGAACAACAGCTCAAGGCAACCTCTTTAGAACTTAAAAGAAGAAAGAGTCAACCCCGCGAAAGCCTAGTTGGTTTGAAACAAGCTCCATGTACCTAGTTTGATTGCTTAATCCTTTCAACATGGCAGCAATGTACCCTTTTTGTGATCTCTTTGTTTTAATGTCTGACTCGGGTTCCTTTTTATTTAGGTGCCAAACAGACCCCAAACGAGGGACTCCTTAGGACCCTAATATTCTTATCATTTTTAACCCATCTTTGATTCTATACCTTTTGTTTCTCTATTTCTCTATGTTTCTCATTTCTCGTCTGATTACTAGAGATTAAAGCGACGCTATAGTCGACGTTTCAAATGGATATTTTTTCTTTTCTCTTCTTGATTTTTTCAAATATGTATACAGGGTCACCTTTGTTCTCCTTCAAAAATATATATGAATCTCTTTGTGCTATTTTTTCGAATAGATTGGTCACACTTACTGACCTTGATGCTTACTAACACTTCACAAAATTACAAAATATGCCTAAGAATGTTTGTGCATGATAAATTTCCTAGTTTAGACTAGATATAAAACCATAATAATCCGATAATACTCTATCAATTATCACTTGGGAAGTTGTTAACGAAATATAAAAATGCTCAACTCTACATATACATGTCCTTTACGCTATCAGTATTTTGGTGTCTTTATTAATGGGAGGTTGTAAAAAAGTTGAAGTCTGCACAGGGCGGATCCAGAAAGTTTAACCGGAGGACCAAAAGATGATTAAAAAAAAATCAAGGGCTAGTATAAAATACTTCGGAAGATTCAAGTTCACATAAGATATGATTTATTTAGTCTTATAATTTTACCATTCATAGTGATTTATTTAATTTGATAAGGTTCGTCAACAACAAATTACTAATCTTGCGTGAAAGAAGCTTAACTCCTACATGTAAATACTTACTAGTAATGTGATAATTAATTATACGAGGATAGTAATGCATGTATAAGTTAACATACTATAAGAATTTAAACAAAATTGATCTATTCATGTATTTTGTAATCTGAAGATTTGTAATTTCGAATTTGAAAAAATGAAGTTGGAGCAACAAATTACTAATCTTGCGTGAAAGAAGCTTAACTCCTACATGTAAATACTTACTACTAATATGGTAATTAATTATACGAGGATAATAATGCATGTATAAGTTAACATATTACAAGAATTTAAACAAAATTGATCTATTCATGTATTTTGTAATCTGAAGATTTGTAATTTCGAATTTGGAAAAATGAAGTTGGAGCAAGAAAAAGATAACACCCACCCACCCCAACCCGGTTCATGCAGTAGATCCGCCCATGAGTCTGCATATCATTTAAACCATGCCAAGACTGTCACAATTCCTTTTGTTCATCAAAATCAAAATGACCCATCTTGTTGTTTAGAGATTTTTCATTATTTTTGAAAATTTTGACGCCTCTACATAGCTTACAGTTGCATATTGTTCACAACCAAGACTGATACGAAGCATATACCAAACCAAAATCTCAACCGCTACCACAATTGTTTGTGAACCATGGTATACATCGTACAAATCTTGAATCACATGAATTCGTATGATGAAGAAAACTTTTTGGAGCAATCTAAGTTGGAGCTATTTGTTCCAATTCGGCGACAAAACGTTTTATAAAACTTTTAACTTAAAACACTTTTTGGTGGAAAATACTGCACAAATTCCCGCCACTCAAGATCATTGTACACGTGACAAGAATTAATCATCATCTCCAAAAGAAAAGAAGAACAATAGAAAGGAATTGCTAGCCCATTTTCATATCATTATATGTGTGCTTCCATGCGGTTGTACCACCTACAATTGTAACTCTATATCATTTTTTGACAGAAACTATATGTGCTTTGACATCGGAATTAGCCCAAGAAAATGAGTAAAAGAAAGCTGGACTGGCCTAAAACTAAAAGAGCTTCACTCATTATGTCTTCTCTTTTGCCCATGTTATCAAGGTTCTATATTTGTTTCTAATAATCAATACCCCACGTAAAGTGAAAACCAATTTTCACCACAAGGTTGAATCATGTGGGAGCCAAAAGTTTGATGCCACACCAAACTACATATTTGGGTCACTTCCGTCCGGTAGGCGGATGTAGGTGCGGAGGTGCCATCTCTCCGGCAGAGCAACATTCAGATCTGAGTCAATTCTTTGGTCACCAACTTTAGCCTGTGCTTGATCAGCGTAGTCAGTGTTTTCATTTTCTTTTTATTCTTATCTTATCGTATATGTATAAAGTTTGTGCTCGCTAACTTTTTCAATTTCTCTTTTTAAAGATGCCTTGCAGTTCTAACACTATCCACTAATCCATTGTGGACTTATGAGTCACACTTCTTGGAATGTGCTTCAATTATGCTTGACATAACATGGTGTCTGAGATCTGAAACAATTTCATTTCTGTTTTTGCGCCACATTCAAATAAAGAGGTTCTATTTTCACTCACTTATATGCTTTTTAACGCTTTTTCTCTCTAAATGTGCACCTCAGTGACAAGTTTTTATCTTTTAGCGACAAATAATGAGGTTCCCTTAGAAACATATTGATTATAGCCGAGCACTTATACTTTAGCAAATTTGTTCGAGCATTGGCCGTTTATATAGGCAAGCCAGTAAGTCTGGTTCCAACCGATAGACTAGACCGATGGACTTTAATCCTTTTTGGTTTGGATCCATGACCAATAGTTCGAACCTATGATCCGTTACTTGGTACATTTTTAGGCATGCCACTAACTAGTGCGAAAATTCTTAGGTCAAAGGATTTTACTTCAGCTCTCTTCACCTACATTGATTTTACATAATTCAAGAGATAATTCATTGTGACCAAACACTTGACTTATTGTACCATTTAAAGTCATCAATGCACTAATTTCTATTTATACTATACGTTGAATTTGTCCTTAACACCTTCTAGAGCATTTGGATTGTACATAGACTCTCATTGATTAAAGGATGGGAAAATTGCGCAGAATATCCCTGTGATTTGTTGTTGTTGCAAAATGACCTTTGATGTTACAAAAATTGAAAGGAACACCTGTGAGCGCAAGAGTGTTGCAACTGACGGTTTCCATAACAAAATAAAAAAAATGTCTAAAATACCCTTGTACCCCTAAGATTTTTTCTATTCTTCAAAAGTATAGAGTAGATGGGCGGCGCCACCACCCTAACCACACTACCACTATTCCAACCTGCCCTTTATCGCTCCCAGCGCCAAGCCCTCTCTCTCTCTCCCTCTCCCTCTCACTCCCCTCCCCCCTCTCTCTCTCAACAAATCCCACTGTCGCAACGCCCTCTTCTCAATCATTGCAGAGTTTTAACCATGTAATGTGATGGGATTTCTTCTTCTTTAAATATGAATCCTAAATCCAGATCTAGTGGGTCTTGATCACAGATGATGTACGACGGGATGGTGGAAAACAGTGGAGGTTACGAATACGGGTGGTGAGCTTGTGCGTTTGGTGAAAGAACCCTTGTAGATCTAAAGTGCTTTTTTCTTTTTCTTGAATGGTCTAGGTGTTGGATAGGCTAGGTTCGTGGTTTGTGGATCAGGCTGGTGGTGGCGCGGCAAATGGCTCGGGTTGATGGCGGGCATGGTGGCTACGCAAGTGGCTGGGGTTGATGGCAGGGCTAGCAGTGGTGGAAGAGGTTGGGGGTGATAACGGGGATGGCGATGCGGAGTTCGCGATGGGCGGAAGGCACCGGTGGTGGCGAGGCACTTGGCTTGGGTTGATAAAGAGGCTAGCAGCGATGGCACATGGGTCATGGTGGGTGGTTGGGGCTGGCAGCATTGTAGGTGCACGAGGCCAGGGAATGGTGGTGGATGGGGCTCAGTGAAGGTGGCGGCTAGGGTTTTGGCTTGAGGGGCTAATGGCGGCAGGCGATTGGGTGGAGCCGGCGGCGGCGGCGATTATGATGAGGCATGTGGTGGCGGCTAGGATTTAGTTGATTGGAGCACAAAAGAAAATCAAAATTTGGGGAGATAAGAAGAAATATAGGGCATTTTTGTCATTTTCTTGAATTAATCTCTACCAAACGCATTCTTTTGGAGCATGAACATCACATGCCGTTAGTTTGAATGAATTTTTTTATGGTTGTAACACATTTGTCACCTCAGGTCTCTTTTTGCAACGTTTGTAACATCAAGGGTCCTTTTGCAATAACCTTAAACCACAAGGGTATTCTGCATAATTTTCCCTTAAAGGATTGCTCAAACATTGGGTTGTCAAGTCTGATTCTTGATGTGGGCATAGCACCAAGAGATTTATCTGAAGTTAACCCTTAAGGAAGACCATTTCAGCGGATTATAGTGCTTTTCATGGGACTTCTTTGAAATAGTAAACGTAAGCTTGCAGATAGTTCAAGTCAAACAATTGAAATGCCTTCTATCAAGTATCCATAAATTCCATTCCTTATAAATGTGTTGTGTGATTGTTTGGATTGCATAGTTATGAGATATCTTGCCACTTAATTGATCAAATTATCTTGTTATGGCCTCCTTTTTAGGAGTTAGTGGTTTCACAAAGTTTTTTTATTTTACAAACTCCACTCTTCACTTAAAATTGATATGTTTAGGTAAAAATTGGAAAGAGTTGTACATTGTACTACATAAAATATAAAACTAGGACGAGATAAGTTGAATGATCGTATAAAATGGCACGAGACAAGTTAAACGAGTTTGTTTATGATCTTGTTCACGAGCTGCCGGGTGATTTACAAGTTCAGCTCAAAGATCAAACGAGCTTTAATTTTGAGATCAAGCTTGGTTAAATTCATAAATGGTAAAACATGAACCAGCCTGAACAAGCAATCAACAAATTTGTCCACAAACAATGGTTCCTTTACAAATACGGTTAGGTCCAATTTCTCTAACATTACTTATTAGTTATTAACCATTTTTTTTCTTTTGAGAGGGGGGGGGGGGGGTGGCTTTTATTGTTTTATATTTTTTATATTGTTATACAAAGCAAAAACTCTTTCTTTGTTTTTTTTCCCAAAAAGGCATACTTTCTTTAACAAAACTAACTCTTGTCATTAATCAACTTATTCACCCTTCACTCCCTGGAGGTCAAAGGTAACTCTAATACATGCTACGATGTAGTGCTACTTCATAAATGAATTTTTATGCTCTTTGGAATTGTGAAAAAATCAAGGATGTTCAAAAACTAGATAATCCATCATAATATTTTATTTAGAGGCTACTATGTGCTTGAGTTTATTCGATAGATATATTCAATACATATGGAGATTGTTTGAGAATGGTTGCTTCAAAGTGATGTTTGGATAGCATTAAGATGTACTCAATGAACAGAAGTTGTTATTTCAGATGTAAATTGTGTATATTACTTTGTATCGAGTCTTAAATTTTTGCATATGTTATTGGTTTGCCCTAAATCGACCTTAAGGCAGAGAGTTTATTTTTTGTTTTGGTTTGTTTTTTTTTTTTTAGGGGGGGTGGGGGGGGGTGTTATTGCTACAAAAATTACTAATTAAGAAATGTTTTACATGACTGTGCCTGCTTTTTAATAGTCTACTAACACATATTATACTGCAACAATTCTTAGTCATAATACTGCACTAAATTTCGAGTATATGCTATCATTAACATTTAAAAGACATAACGAGCATCATCAAACTTCTTGCCACATGTTCCCATCGTCTTTCACGTTATCAATTTGCTATTGTACTTGCTTGGAACGTCTGTCCTTGCATCACATGTAAACTTTACCAGTGATTTCACTTTAAATAATTGATCAAACGACACTAGTTTGACACTGCAATTATTAAACATAGTACTAAAAAACATGAGTCATTGTAAGCTGATGCTCGTACCCTGATTTCTTCACTCCCTGATATCTGTTTCATTGCACATGTTGAGTCAGTATAAACCATAATCTGAAGGAGCCAAGAATTACATGACCATAAACATGCATAAAGGAGAGAGTTTATTATTGTTGTTAATGAGTTCAAATTCACAAAAGATAACTTTTGGGTCCCAAGTTTCAAACTTCACTATTTTTAATAGCAATTCATGTACCTGCCCTTTTACTGATGAACAAACTTTGGCTGCTACCCAGGTTATAGGAATCTTCCTCCAACTCCGTATATAATGATAATTAATAGTCACTAAATATTTCTCGTGGCTTTTCTGTTAACACTTTTGACGATAGATCTTAGGGCTGATTACACCTATGTCCCTGAGGTTAGGGGGTAATTACACTCAAGGACATCCAAGTTTCAAAATGTAACATTCCGTGACCAAAAATATTTCAAATGTATCACCTGTGTCCATCCGTTGGGGTTCCATCCAAAAAATATACTGTTCATCATTTTGTTTTTTAAAAATGTCATTACTGCTTTTGTATAATATATCTTGAATAATTTTTATAAATTTTAAATTAGGATAACAAATCTTAATTCTTTAAAATTAGGGTTTGAAACTAATTTGTAAATTAAGCTTTTAAAATTTGCAAATTAAGCTTTCAAATGTCCAAATGATTTAATTAGGGTTTCAAAATCAACCCAATTTAAAAGTTAGGGTTTTGAAACCTTAAAATTAGGGTTTCATAACCCTAATTTTGAAATTAGGGTTTATCCACATCTGGAATCTTGCCGCCGGCAGCCCCAGCTCCCTCCCTCGACCCATGTCGCTGGTAACCCAAGCCCCCTCCCTTCCCCCAAACCAACGTCGTCGCTGCCCTTCCCTCAGCCCCACATCGTCGCCGCCGTGACAGATCTCCAACTTCGCCGCAGATCTCCCATACAAGCGGAGTGGTTTCAGCCGACGCGGTGAAGTTTCAGCAGTTGCTGATCCGGGGTGAGCGGTGACAGGGAAGGGAGAGGTAGGCGGTGACGGGGTGACGAGGAAGGGGGAGGCAGATGGGGTGCGGCGCCGGGGAAGGGGAGGAAGAAGGGGCTGGTGGGTGACGGGGAAGGGGGAGGCAGATGGGGTGCGGCGCCGGGGAAGGGGAGGAAGAAGGGACTGGTGGCTGACGGGGAAGGGGGAGGCAGGTGGGGTGCGGCGCCGGGGAAGGGGAGGAAGAATGGGAGGGTGGGTGACGGGGAAGGGGGAGGCAGGGGTGGGTGGGTGACGGGGAAGGGGGATGCAGATGAGGGGGGTGGGGGTTGGGGGGGGGGGGGTTAAGAGTAAAGTAAAGATGAAATAAAGTCTTTTTTTTAATGAAGTAATGGCATTAAAAAAAATAAGGTTCTAACTCAGGGGCAATACAGTCTTTTCATTAAAACCGTTAAGATTTTTAGGGTTCCGTTTGTCGATGGACATAAATGTTACANTTTGAAACTTTGTGTCCTTGAGTGTAATTACACCCAAACCTAAGGGACATAGGTGTAATTAGCCCTAATTCTTAACATCATTTTTTAGCATCACTAAATAAAAGTCACCAGAGACATATAACGACCATTAATTGTCGATGTATGAGGGGTAAGAAAAAGATTCCTTCAACTCGGGTAGTAGCCAAATTTTTTTCATTTATTGAGTGCATTGAATTTACAATATACATGGATGAAGTATCACTGGTATTTGGGGTAGCATCAAGGTCTGGACAAAGAATGGAAGAATTTTTTGGTTCACCAGGACTCTTTTTGTTTGGATTGCTAGTGTAGGGGCTCACACAATTTCATTCAAAACTTAGGTTTCTGGTGGGACTCTTTTGTTTTGTTTTTTTGTTTTTTGGTAATACGAGAATTGCATAGATAATGTAAAAGAGATATCCGGCCTTAGGGCCATACAAGTTCTGACACAAATAAAGCCAACATCTGGCTATAGAATCTTAAAACCATATTGGTGCACCCTACATATTTATAAACTATCATCATAAATAAAACATGCCTACATTCGAAATGTTTCATTGACCCAATCTTGGTAGATAGTTGTGGGGGCCTTACAAGCAAAAGCAGCAAGAAAACGTGTTTTCTTCAAAAGGTGATGGATCCGCCCTGTCGATGCTAAAGTGATGATAATCTGTTATCATATAGCAAATGTCATAGAAGATGGGTACCACTGTATCTAGTATATCCTCATATACTGGCATCTGGTTAATGAGAAAACAAGGCTCAGTTAGCACTTTTACATGTAAAAAAATTTGTTTCAATGCCCATGAAGAAGATAACAACAATCCATGACCTAAAGCAGTAAAATTATTAGACGATAAAGTGGTGAAAGTTGTTGATCCACATCTAGTAGCATTGTAATAACAAGATAACTCAATACCTATCTGAAGGCCCTTTTTATCAAAACACGAATGGATGACCATAGTAAATCCGTGTGGGTTTGTGCAAGAGCAAGGCAATTGGTTGCAATGAACACAAACCGGCCGAGAACGCAAAGGCGAGGAGATGTGAATTCTAGTTGGTGAACAATCTGATTGAGGTAGAGAGCATGGTGATATTGGAAGTTTCTTCAAATTATTGTTTAAGGAATTGGTCAAAGTGAGTATCCGTGGGATAATGACCCATGGGTTAAAGGGTACTTCACAAAAGACTAGGTTATTTCGGTGTGTCCAAATGGACCAAATAGTAACCAAAAAATATTTAGTGGCTAGGACAGTGGAGCGACCAGCAGATGGAGAAAGCTAAACAATGAGCCATTCTCTGCCAGTACAAGAAATATCCTCTACTCTAATACCGACGAGTATATCAAACTAAATTGGTCTAATCCTAGGGCATTTTAAAAAAAGGTGTGTGATATCTTCCATGTAGAGTTTGCATAATGGACAAAGGTCACAAAGGGTGAATGTTAAGATGTTTCATATTTGAATATAAAGGTAAGCTATCCCATAAAAATTTTAAGCGGCAAAGGAAGACGTCAGATATTTGTCCAAATAGTGGCATGGGCAGGACTTGGCGAGTAAGGAAGCCTTTAATGCGAATTCAGTGCCAGAGCTTTTGCTTCACATAATATGTTGTATGCCGAGTAAACCATAAAATTGCCACTCACTTTTGGACCCCAAACTCGTTGGTCCTTAAAATCAAGCTTTGGGATATGTATGGCCATGATATGATTGGCAATTGGAGGAGAAAACAAGTGCTCAAACTTGTTTCGATCCCAGCTTCCATTTTGGATCAAGTCACACATAAGATTTGTACTCAAAGCACGATGACCACTTGGTACCAGTAATGCCCAATCTTGTGAGGGGATCCAATAATCATTCCAGAGTGAGATGCTTCTGCCACTTGTGGGACTTTTTGAGAGGCTATAGTTCAGGCCACTTGCTACCAACTTTTTTGACTTGATGATAGTTGTAATAAGTTCTAATTTTGGCACCTCTTAAGACTATTTCATTCCGCTATAACCCAATACACCGTAGGGTAGCAAAAACGTTTGTTTTAGCTTGAAAGGGAAGGGGTGGGGGTATTTGGTTTTGAGTATAGGATCCAGACAATCACCCATTCCACAGGTGTCAAGCGCAAACTCAAATCTATACCAAACGATACTGTTCGAACTGAGGGACATTGAAAGAATAAATGATTATGGTTTCATCACTGCTATTTTAGGTAAGGCATTACTTTTCATTGGTTAAGAATCTTTTTTTGTTAATTTAAGTTTCAAAGAACGAAGGTTCAATCGTAAAAAAAAAATTTGAATTTTGTGAGGGAGATTAAGTTTCCAGAGGGATTTCCATACCTTTGATGCAATATCTTTCCCTTGGAATTTTGTGGCTTCGAGAATCTCAATTTTTCCATTTCTTTTAAGACCAAATTTTGATAGGCCGAAGATACTAAAAAATTACCTAACAGATTGTGTTCCGAGATAAGCTTGTCCACTATAAAGCTATTGCTGGAAAAGTTTGTCGAAATAGTTCACTTCGTTCATTAGAAAATCTTTGAGACATCTTGACTTTAGATTAGTTACACTCATAAGAAAACAAGGTCTCAAAATCCTTTTCCGCCAACTTTGAAGTTTCTATAAGATAACTTAGAGATGCCTGTAAGTTCAACTCGCACACACACACACACACATATATAGAAATAGTTCATTTCGTTCATTAGAAAATCTTTGAGACGCCTTGACTTCAGATTAGTTACACTCATAAGAAAACAAGGTCTCAAAATCTTTTTCTGCCAACTTTGAAGTTTCTATAAGATAACTTAGAGATGCCTGTAAGTTCAACCCCCCCCCCCCCCCCACACACACACACACACACACACATATATATATACATAGGGAGCTGATCCGTTGATAGCGCTAGCAAAATAGGAGAAGTTGTCAACGCGATCTGTGGATGGTCCATATATTTTTTTTGCATTTTTTTTAAGTACGTCCGCTACATTATGTAGTGGACAATGTTTTGACAAAAATACCCTCCAGCTCCATCCGCTACATCTACATTATGTAGCGGACAGAGGCATTACTTTTTTTTCTGACTCTTTCTCTCTCATTTGTCTCTCTTTTCTCTCACCACTTTTTTCTGACTCTCTATGTAATACATCCACGACCACAAATGAGAGAGAGAGAGAGAGAGAGAGAGAGAGAGAGAAAGAGTATGAAGAGAGAGAAAGAAAGAGTCAGAAAAAATGGTGAGAGAAAAGAGAGACAAATGAGAGAGAAAGAGTAAAAAAAAAAGTATTGCCTCCGTCCGCTACATAATGTAGTTAATGGAGCTGGAGGGTATTTTTGTCAAAAAATTGTTCGCTACATAATGTAACGGACGTACTTAAAAAAACGCAAAAAAAATATTTGGACCATCCACAGATCGCGCGTGGACGGCCAGATTGCGTTGGCAACTTCTCCTATTTTGCTAGCGCTATCAACGGACCAGCTCCCATATATATATATGTGTGTGTGTGTGGCAAGTTGAACTTACAGGCATCTCTAAGTTATCTTATAGAAACTTCAAAGTTGCGGAAAAGGATTTTGAGACCTTGTTTTCTATGAGTGTAACTAATCTAAAGTCACGTCTCAATATATATATATATATATAGGGAGCTGATCCGTTGCTAGCGCTAGCAAAATGGATTAAGTTGATAGCACGATCTGTGGACGGTCCAGATCTTTTTTTTGCATTTTTTTAAGTACGTCTACTACATTATGTAGCGGACAATTTTTGGACAAAAATACCCTCCAGCTCCATCCGCTACATTATGTAGCGGACATAGGCAGTACTTTTTTTTGACTCTTTCTCTCTCTTTTGTCTGATTAATTTTCTGATATGTTTGACGTCCGCTACATAAATACCCTCCAGCTCCATCCGCTACATTATGTAGCGGACAAGTTTTCAGACACTACTTTTTCTTTCTCTTTTTCGGTCATTTCTCTCATTGTCATTCTGACATCTCTCTCTCTCTCTCTCTCTTTCTCTCTCTCTCTCGTTTCTCTCACTGTCCTCATTTTCCTATTCTTCCTTAACCATAGCAACATAGGATGAAGAAGAAGTGGAGGGTTCAATTTCTTTCTCTGCTTTGACAGAGAAACCGAATCTTTGGGAGTTGGGTTTAGAGGAGAGACACTGTGAGGGTCGGGTTTTTGGGCCAAATGAGTGCTTGTGGAGAGAAGGAGGCGTCGTGCAGTGACTCTAGCTGTGAACACAAGAAGATAGGGAGTATGAAGAAGTGAAAATGGTGGCCATGGAAAGGGAAGTGAAAATGAACAAATTGAAAGTGGCATGAGTTAAGCTTCTGAAATTTCTTCATCAAAACTACCACTTGGGTTTTCACCCATTTGCTTAGGTAGCTGAAATTCATACCCACAAGAGGAAGGAGGCAACTCTATTGGCTCTGGCCCCAGTGCAATGGAAGGTTCACCAGCAATTGGGTTCCACTCAGGCAGTTCATCCAGCTTGGCAATGACATTCTTGGCCTTGTTAATGAGCCAATCTACTGCTTTGCTGGGTCGGTCATAGCCCAACCGGTCCTGCACATCGTAGAAACGAATGGCTAAGTGGGCGGCTAGACGGACGCGTCGGTCTCTAGGACCTTTCCCAGTGAAGACCTTGATGTGCTGGTCTTTTGATGGTTATCATATGAAAGGGCCTGAATTGTAGCAATCTGTTTCAAAGCTTTTCTTTTGATGGTTATCATATGAAAGGAGAAAGAGAGGAAAAGAGGAGAGAGGAGGATGAAAGAGAAGAAAAAAGTGGTGAGAGAAAGAGATAAGTCAGATTGAAGAGAAAGGACATAGAGAGACGGAAAAAAAGTCAGAGCATTAATGAGAGAGAGAGAGAGAGAGAGAGAGAGAAATGTTAGAAAACTAGTTCGCTACATTATGTAGAGGATGAAGGAAAGAGAAGAGAGAGAGAGAGAAAAAGTTAGAGCATTAATGAGAGAAAGGAGAGAGAGAGAGAGAGAGAGAGAGATAAAATGTCAGAAAAGTATGTCTGCTGCATAATGTAGTGGATGGGCTCTTTTTAAGTTGAAGGGTATTTTTGTCAAAAAAAAAAAGTCCGCTACATAATGTAGCGGAAGGACTAAAAAAACGTAAAAAAAAGATCTGGACCGTCCATAGATCGCGCTAGCAACTTCTCCTATTTTGCTAGTGCTCTCAACAGATCAGCTCCATATATATATATATATATATATATATATATATATATATATATATATATATACACACACACACACACACACACACACACACACACACACATATATAGCTGATCTGTTGACCGCGCGGGTAACTTCGGCTAAGTTGCCCGCGCGATCTGACCATTTTTATGTAGCTCGATGGACGGGCCCATATCTAATTTTTTTAAAACACTTTTTCGTCGTCCGCTACATTATGTAGCGGATAGTGAAATCGATGATACTAGTGTTTGCAGATAACCAAACTTAGTCAAATGATCACAATGCCTGACTGTTCGCTACATTATATAGCGGACAGTGAAACTGATGATACTAATGGCTGCAGATATCCAAACTTAGTCAGATGATCAGAATGCCAGATGAGTACTGTTATCAACATACTCTAGTTCCAACTCTAAGTTGCCCCTCACTCACTTCTCGTTCCCAATATAAAAATGGCTAAGTAATAGTAGCATAAGAAGAAGAATATTGTCCCATACTTTCTTCCTTTCCAATTTAGCACAGTTTCAAAAATTAACAAGCCACATTGTTCTTCAGCCCTTATTTTAGGAAATGAACCACATGTATATAGGGAAGTAAATGATTTTGTAGTTCATCAGCCTCCGTATTAAGGAAATGAATGAAATCCTAAGGATTGCAGTCCGTTCTCAAACAAGACCCGAGAATAACAAACCTTCTTGATGGGTTAGAGTGGGGGTCGCGAGAGAGCAGAGCGTACCGCCCTGTCATTTTGGAACCATCCACCCGCAGCTAACCCATGAACCTTGAACCGCTTTTCAAACTCGGTTGACAGCCACTCCTCTGCAACTACCTTTTACCCAACATGTTCCACGGAGAACTACTTTCGGTCCCCGAAACTAACTGGGTCTTAGTCTAAATAGTTCAGCTCTTAGCTGCAAAGGCGGTGAAGCAGGCTCAAGGCCCATCTTATTAGATTACGCCGAGCTCGAAGATTACAATGTTGAGCGAGATGAGGGACCATTTCTTACTGTAATTAAATTAAACAAGATAGTACTATATAGTTGAACCTGAGATTCGATGAGTCCGAAAGGGGTGATAGAATCTCTTCATCACCCTTCCTCTATTGATTCTCAAACCCATTACACTCAAACCCATTCAAACCCATCAAATCTGGTGCTTGGTCTGGTGGCGGCGGTGACAAAAGAGAAGAGCGAGAGAGCCTCGGGGACTCAAACCCATTCAAACCCATCACATCTGGTGCTTGGTCTGGTGGCGGCGATGGCCAGAGAAAAGAGAGAGAAAGCCTCGGGGAAACCCATCAGATCTGGTGCTTGGTCTGGTGGGCAGTGGTGCTTGGTTTGGTGGCGGCGGCGACTAGAGAGAAGAGAGAGAGAGAGAGAGAAAGAAACCCATTGAAAGTGAAATGAATGTGTTTCTCTGGTTTAGTTTGCAAATATGGCTTCTTTATTATATCCGCTACATTATGTAGCGGACAAACACTTTAGTTGCACCAACCAATTACGCTAGGCAGACGAGGGGTATACTAGTAAAAAGTACCATCCGCTACATAATGTAGTAGACGGCAAAAAAGTATTTTAAAAAATTAGATCACACTCTCTTAGCCCGCCACGTGTAATTTCTTATTTTGACCTTTTGAAAGTATGTTGAATTAACTCACCTTTGTAATAATGACTTGAATTCATTTTTTTCTCTCCCTCTCTCCTATTCAATTTGATTTGAATTCTTTTTTACCATTTGAAATTAAACCAATTGAATAGATTTTACATTTCTCTCTCTTTTATGTCAATATGTCCTACTAAAAGATTTTATCTATATCTTTCCAATTTCATTGATTCTAAAATTTTGTCAAAACTAATTCTCTATATATTCTCTTTAACCTTAAATCTTTTTTATTGTTTAAAGAAGCCTAATATTCTCTATCAATTTTTCTCTCTAACTACCATAATCTCCCTCATTTTATTTTATTACAAGTGTGATAAAGAGCCAGGGGGGCGCGACTGTATCAGTGGCGCGGGCGCATGGGCGCAACGGAGTGTGTAAGGTGCCGGGGCACTATAGTGTGACATGGAGCCAGGGGGCACGGCTGTATCAGCGGCGCGACAGAATGTCCCAGAGACGGCGCGCAGGCGACGGGGGTTACGGAGACGATGTGCAAGCACGGGCAACGAGTGTCGCAGAGACCTTACGCAAGCGCATGTGACGGGGGTCGCGGAGACGGGTGACGGGCGTCGCGGAGACGGGGCGCCGGCGCAAGGAGGGAAGGTGGCCGACCCCCAAGGGGGAAGCCGCGCCAAGATTGTTTCACAAGAAATAAATGCACGTGACTTGGGTATGTGTCGTTTGACCGGTTAAAAGCGTTAAAAAATCGACCGTTGAAGTGACATATGCAAGAGGCACATTCAAACGCGAATGTTAGGTCTGTACTTAAAGATGTCTACAAGCCTCGTTCATTGAAGTGACATATGCAAGAGGCACATTCAAACGCCAAAGCTAGCTTTGTACTTAAAGATGTCTACAAGCCTCATTCACTGCAAGACTTAAGGCTCAAAACATTTACTCAAACTTTGTTCATCCAGTTGATTTCATATTCAACTCAATAGAGTATTCATTTTGATTAAAATCGTTAGAGAGATTACTGCAGACAAAGTCACTAATGTATCTATCTTTCTATTTACTAGACTCTTCAATTGTACACATTCCTTTAATCAAAAAAATTTGTGCTTGTGTGTGAAAGAAAGAGAATTGTAATCAAGACTAGTCTTTTGGTATCAAGATTTGGCTTGGTGTGCGATAACATCGGTGGTCGCCCTCTAGCTCTCAAAGGCTATTGCTAGCAAATTTTAGATCATTTTTATAGTTAATCGGTCTAAAATTAGTTTGGAAGGTTTGCTTAAGGTTGACTCAAGCTTAGATTTACGGAAATATTGGGCAACATTGATACCTAAAGGACTAAACTATGGGTCATTTTTTATGACTAGATTATTTGAGAAAGACGCTTTGAAACGGCGATTTTGGAATTGGATGCCTTAAAGGCCATTAATGCTCGCTCCTTTTGATTCGGACCAACATATTTACCGGTCAAGTCAGTAGTTTCTTGAGCAGACAAAGAAATTGCGTATACTAGTCTTAGTCACATGACGAGAGTCAAAGTTCTTGCACAGAAGCTTGCTAGAGATGAAAAATACACCGACCTGGGGGTTTGATTTAAATTAAATCGCCACTTCTTATTAATGAATGACATGGAGAAGGATGCTTGCGAAGCGCTTCGTCCCAAGAGAGTTCTGTGTTGTAGCTTCTTTTGTGGTGGTTCTGTACAAAAAGAAGAAGAAATGTATATTTTGGCAAATTCTAGAGCAAAAACTTATTCCGTAAAATGAAGAAGTCAATAATTAACGCTAATAAGAACGCCAAAACTTCAAGATAAAAGCGAGGGACAATTTTTTATGCTACTTCACCCTCTGGTTTCATTAAAACGTTGATATTAATATATATATCTTTAGTGGCAAAAGAAGGATAAAATACAAATAAAACATGCGAAAATAGCATATTCCAATATAAGAAATGAGAAAATATTTTTTAAAGAAGGTAAGGTAAGACGGTTGGTAACTCATTGACATTGAGCACCATAACTTTTTTTGGTTCACCCAACGGCGACCTCGTCCTCATTATTAGGAGCCACCGCCAATCACCGGCACGAGCCCCATCGCACCAAAAGGGAACCGCGGCACACCGGATCACGCCTCCCCACCAACCTTAGAAAAGAACAGTACTAAAATACTAAACCAAACAGTGCCTCAAAGCACAAACACATGTTACAGTGTCTTTAACCCTTTTGTTCAAATCCAGTCTGGAACCAATCCGCTCAAGGCCTCCCGCCGAGAATTTCGGCACGGGACCCACTCCCCCCACCACCCGAAACATAAATCCGGTACGTATATGATTATTATTATTTAAATACTTCCGTGAATTTAGCTACGTACCGTGAATTCCGTAGTCCATCGGACAGCCTTCAACCGTACGGCCCAATTCCCCTCCTTGCCCTAACTTTTCCTGTCCACCGTGCTGCTGACCGAGTTTTACATTTCGGTGCACGTTTGCTCGGTGACACTGTGCGAGTAGAGTTTTGATACCGGAAGCAACATGGGGAACATATACTTCTCTAAGGGGTGCAGCATTGAGATCGTCTGGATTTAGATCAACTAAAGCTGATCGGAGAATATTCCTTACCGTGCAATCAAAAAAATCCACCTAAGAAAATCCATGGATTTAGGTAGATATTGTTAATTGTATTTTCCTTTAATGTGTCCATCAATTTGATAAATTATCCGAACTTGTACGAAAAAAGTTGGGTTACGGTCCAATGTCCCACACTGTCAGTTGCGTATACTTCCCGCTAAATAGAAAGGTATCAAACTACGGGATCCATGCATGCGTAGGAATTCTTAAGTTGAGAGTTGCATACACGATGACTTTTGGTGTTAGGTGAGAGCCAACTGTGCATCATGAAAACCTACACATACAGATTAGTTCAATGTACTTTTCCCACTTAATCGATGTGAAATTAACGTAACTCAAATGTGCACCTTGACATTTCGGAGAAATTTAGAATTGAAGCAATTGTGAAATTATGACTAGGCGTCGATATGAACAATACATGACCCTCTTATTTCGCTGGGCAAGCCTCGACCGGACGTGACAGCAATCGACATTATAGAGAAAATTACTTCAACGAGAGTTTACAACACCAGGAAATGGGTTACTCAGCTTGGCATTGCGTGATCGTTACACGGCCTCACTCTTTGCTACCCCATAAACAATTACCAGAGACGGAGGCATAGAACACTACATACATGCCAAACAACGTAAATTGTATTACACATTTACACATACATGCAGCACTCTAATCCACAAACAATTTACACAGATAACACTCTAATTTACCGCACAGACATTGTGATGATTGTTTTTTTTATTTTCTTTTGGCCAGGTTAATAGTGTTACGGAAGATTTCAATTTATTTATCTCTGGCTTTATACTCTCCATCTGAGA
The DNA here is from genome assembly GCA_033065855.1 of Escallonia rubra. Classification (NCBI taxonomy): domain Eukaryota; kingdom Viridiplantae; phylum Streptophyta; class Magnoliopsida; order Escalloniales; family Escalloniaceae; genus Escallonia; species Escallonia rubra. The sequence goes on along the minus strand of JAVXUO010002122.1, from coordinate 129,295 downwards.
TATCTTCTTATTATAAGTTGTAGTATATAAAGTGCTAAAGATAGTTGATTACGGGTACAGTACATAGAAGGGGTAGAGAGAGAGAGAGACCCTGGCACGTGACTGACGGTGAGATTTCAAAGTAGAGAGAGAAAGTAAAGGGGGCAGAGAGAGAGAGAGCGGTTAGTGGCGGTTAGGGGGAGTGAGGTGGTTAAATTTAGTGGGTCAAGTAGTTAGCACAGTGAAAAGAAAGAAAGTGAAAAGCAAACCTAACCACGGTCAAAATCCATTAATTCTGACGTCCGTTAGCTTAACCTTTCTTTTTCTCTGCTCCCCTTGCCTATAAAAACAGGGCCGTCACGTTGCCGCCTGCACCTTTGACTCCCATTGCTTCCCCCTTTTTTCAATTCCTCCCCACCCTCCCTCTCTCTCTCTCTACACCCCTAGAGAGAGAAAGTGAGTTCTAGAGTGAGAAATTCCCAAGTTTTTGCAGTGTGGACGACAATGGCGGTCTCCAAGAAGTGGGTTTCGCTGTCTTCTCTGCTCCTCCTGTTGCTGTTCGTCGCCGCCGTGGCGAAATCACGCAATTTCAAGCTCTCCGAATTGAGGTTTCTCTTCTCACACACACACACCCCCCTCTCTCTCTCTCTGAAAACTCCGGTTTCCGCTTGCCTCCATGTACACAAACACACACACTAACTGCAATGTGTTCTTTTGGATTTGCACTAGCGGCAAAATATTAGCATTTTAGCGAAAAGTTAGAACGCGAAAATGGGCCATTGTTTGGAATTCTACTATCAGGAATTTTTGCTTCTTCCTTATGTTGAATTTTCTTCCGGTTAATATTTTGAAGAAGTTTTATATCAGAACGGGCTAGCTAGACTAAGTATATTTTCTTTGTATAGGAGTGGCGAAGCTGAGGAGTTGCAGAGCTCGAACAACTCAACAATGGCGGCGAGGTACAACCGAGTCGACTCAGCATGTTTTTCTTTTTCAGTACCTTACCGTGGAATCACGCCTTTTACATTACCGTTTAGATGAGCTCCCCACCACCGTTAGATCTGTTATCCATAGGTTCCTGTTTTTACCAAACGTTAAAGAAACGAAATCCCAGCCGTTGAGATCCCGAATTCCCTTAGATCTGGACCGTTAATGCCGTTACGCGTTACCACTTGGGATTCCCTTTGGCGTTGGTTTTCGTTTAACAGCACCTCGTTGGTCAGTTTATCTGACGTTTCCTTAATTACCCTCACCAAAATTTGGTAAACCCACTCCCTAGGGGAACACAATTACAACGACGTGGGCATTGGAGTCATTTTCCGTGAAAGTATCGGATTCGGTTCGCCTCATCCCTCTCTCGTCAGAATTTTCCCTGCCCGAAAAAAGCAGTTTTCAGTTGGTTCACAATAATATTTTTTTTTTTTATGCAGACGTCTCTCTCTCTATATATAAAAAAGAGCACTTTTTGACGGTTTTAACGGTACAGATATAAGGGGGGGCCTCTACCTTGAGCAGTGCATACTGCATAGTAATAAAAGCGCACACACACACACACAGAGCGGGGTGGGTGTGTTCTGCATGTGTACTTCATTGGTGCAGTATTTGGTTACTTGTCGGTTCTTATCCACATTTTTTGGTGGATTCACAAAACGCCCCTGTGGTAAGTAAGTGGCTTATTCACTTTTTTACCCCGAATGGGTACAATGTAGATTGAGCTTCAACTGGTGGTGATTGTCCTGTTATGTCATACATACATAATTTCTCGGTTTCTTCATTGCTAGATTGGTTGGGTTTTTTTTTTTTAATTTCCTGTTTTGATTTGGTTAATTTGATGCCCTCTTGGGGCGTTTAGTCAATTGTTTATGCTGATGAATCTATTGGGTTTTGTTGGTTCAGGGGTAAAGAGGTTGAAGCATTAAGTGCGCAGGAAATAGATGACCCAGAAAAAATTGTTTCCATGGTTCAAATGTAGGGGACCTCTCTCTCTCTCTCTCTCTCTCTCTCTCTGTGTGCATGCTTTTTTTGAGTCTTTGTGGTGTTGGTATAATTTTATGCCATTCAAATTCGATGTTTTCAATGTGGTAAATACCATTATTGAGATATCATGTCGATCACTGAAAATGGTTTTGGTGGTTGGGATAGTTTTTTTTGGGTGTGGCCGTAGCAGACCTACTAAACCGACTTCACTCCTGTACTGAACCTCCACTAGCTCATATTGATCTATGTTTGGGCATTGAATTGCCTCTTTTGTGTTACAGTTGCAACTGTTCTGGTAATTCTGAATTCGCATTTAAAATACCCTTCACACTAGAGAAATTGCAGTCTTAGGAATCACGCACCATGTTCCTCATCTGCTGCTTTCTGACTTTTTGTATCTTGTTTGGTCAGTCCCCACCCCACATGCCTCTCTTTATCCTCTTCACTTGTTAACATGGGGTCACATTGCACATACCTGTGTACCGGGTTTCGTGTATTGGCCTGATTATACTTTCTTGTAGTAGTTGCTTTGGATATTGGACAACCTCATGAAGTGTTATGATTTGGGTCAAGAAAAGGTCCAAAGTTACCCTTGCTTGATACACTTTATTGAGCCTTATATCAAGGACAATTTACGTATTATGTGTTTTTTCTGGGGTGTGCAATCAACTGCATGCTTTTGTTTAACATCATGTGCATGCAAGGTTTTGATTTGATTGCATACATGCGTGTATAATTGCATGTGCACGTTGCAAAAGGTAACATAGATACTATTAATTTTGATATACAGCTGACACAATTTATTTTTATTTAAGCACAAATTTATTAACCCTTGTGCCTAGAGTCTTTTATTTTCTGCAACCTATCCTTTTCTCATGACAGCATCACCCATGTGTGGGAAAGAAACACAAAAGTACCTCCAACCTTGTTGCTGCCTCCACCACCTGCCATTAAACGAACAAAATTTGATCCGTTGGGCAGCAGAGATCATAATTTCTCTTGTAAAATGACAATAAAGACAATAAAGCTCAAGTATCTTCCTGTAACCCCACATAGATCATGTTTTGGCCTTTACAAAAGGAATAGGGACGGCATAGAATGCATGAATCAGCTCCACCGACACACACCCACTACTACTGCTTGCCTTTAATTTTGTGTACGTATTGGTGTGTAATAATATAAATGGTTGAATCTTGTTCCAAACTAAAAACAGTGGTGAAGCTATTCATATGCAAAAGGGTCTTGGACATTTGAAAACTTGGAACCTAGGAAATAGTAGCCCTTTACTCTATGCTGCTGTCATGATTCGGTGACAGTAAGGTTACATTTTTTTAACGACTATACCTTTCAATCGAGCAGGAGCATCCAAAACAGTACTGAGAGGAGGAAACTGGGCTATTTCTCATGTGGGACCGGTAATCCCATTGATGACTGCTGGCGTTGTGACCCTAACTGGCATCGCAACCGCAAGCGCCTTGCTGACTGTGGCATTGGCTTTGGGCGAAATGCCATTGGGGGCCGTGATGGACGCTTCTATGTCGTCACTGATCCTGGTGATGATGACCCTGTCAACCCCCGCCCCGGCACCCTTCGTCACGCAGTTATCCAGGAGGAACCTCTCTGGATCGTGTTCAAACGCGACATGGTGATACAATTGAAGCAGGAGCTCATCATGAACAGCTTCAAGACCATCGATGGCCGTGGTGTCAATGTTCACATTGCTAATGGAGCTTGCATTACGATCCAGTTTATTACCAATGTCATTATTCATGGTCTGCATATCCATGACTGCAAACCCACTGGGAATGCGTTAGTGAGGAGCTCTCCATCCCATTTTGGTTGGAGGACAATGGCTGACGGTGATGGTGTCTCCATCTTTGGGGCCAGCCATATATGGGTGGATCATAACTCACTCTCTAATTGTGCTGATGGTCTTGTTGATGCTGTCATGGGTTCGAACTCCATCACCATTTCCAACAATTACTTCACCCACCACAATGAGGTGTCTTTACTTGAATATCTTTTAAAATTTGGGTCTTTTTTTAATCTAAATGCCATGGGATGCCTTGTTAAATCCATGTACTTGCAATTTAAAACAGGTTATGCTGTTGGGTCATAGCGATTCTTATGTAAAGGACAAGCAAATGCAAGTGACCATTGCCTACAACCACTTTGGAGAGGGTCTTATCCAGAGAATGCCAAGGTAATATATTGCTGAACTCCCTTTTAGTGACTGATTTTTTTTCCCTTCACTCAGCTTCTGTTGTCACATCGCAAATCACCTCTTGGAAAAGAAAGAGATAGGACACATTTTCTGTTTTAACACCACCTGCTTGGATTCATTTCAACCAAAAAACGATGCACCACCTTTCCTTTTTATTTTATGTTAAAAAGCACTAGGAACATCAATGCAATAGTCAAGGACTAAATAATTAGAAACAGAGTGGGATCTTGGCATGGTCTTTTATTCTCGATATTCAGCTATGTTTGCTATTCTGGTTCATGTTAAACAAGAAAAAAAATGTGAAATATGCAGGTGCAGGCATGGATATTTCCATGTGGTGAACAATGACTACACTCACTGGGAAATGTATGCCATCGGTGGAAGTGCAAGTCCCACCATCAACAGCCAAGGCAACAGATACCTTGCTCCAACCAATGCTTTTGCAAAGGAGGTGCTGTACTTCAATCTCGTTTGCCATAAATGTCTTTGCTTTATGTTTCTCTCAGGCATGAAATGCATATGGTTTACTTAGTCCACAATGAAATTCTCTGTCTGAACTTGTCTGTGGTTGGTTGATTAAATTGTTTCTGATTGAGATGGTTAATTCGGTTGGGCAGGTGACAAAGAGGGTTGAGACGGCTGCAAGCCAGTGGAAGGGTTGGAACTGGAGGTCAGAGGGTGACCTGCTACTTAATGGTGCCTATTTCACTCCATCTGGAGCTGGAGCCTCAGCCAGCTATGCCAGAGCTTCAAGTTTGGGAGCAAAGTCTTCATCTATGGTTGGCACCATTACTTCTGGAGCCGGCGTTCTTTCCTGCCGCAGGGGCCACCAGTGCTAGCCACCTCAGTCGACATTGCACGAAAAAGAGTTTTTCTTTTTTTTCTTTTTCTTTTTCTTCCTTTCTAGATTTTCATTTTTACTATCATTATATAGCATTACCTATACCCATCCGCATTCCATCCATCTATTCCCTTCATTTCGACAAGTGAAGATATTTCATACATGTCGACCATTCACCCCACCATCATCCCTCATACCAAAATATCCTTCCATTGTTGTGCAACCTCGGCCTGCTTCAACCGAGAAAAAATACTGCCATCCTAGAAGCAGGTGCGGAAGCGTTGTTCATCTCTTTTTCCTCTTCTCTTATTTCTCTTTTTTCAACCCCTTCTAAACCACGATATCAAACTCACCGATTCTCCGTCTAACCACCGTTATATCTGCCCATCTCTTTCAATATCTGGTGCTTTAAGAGTGTGTTGACCTTTGGTTTATAGGAACCAAGTGGTATTGTACTTCTTCTGTTTGCTTTCTTTTTTAGCTTTCTGGAGTGATACAAGCAAGCTATAATGTGAATGTCAAAACTCTATCGAGTCAATGCAAAAAGCTTTTGTTACGGATGATTGCATAGAACCTGCAGCAGCAAGGTCCTTTTCACCATCTTTTTTTGCTTTCACTTTCTTGCTTTGCCTTTGTCAATGGAAGCCAATACATCTTGTCCTTCTTTTTGTGCAATGGGGATTGATTATTATCTCGCAGACCAGCAACATTAACCTAATCATGAGTGTGTTAACCACAGAAGGTAATAGCATTATAACCTGGCAAACGTGTCTCTACTTTTATTATGAAGTGTTTGGACGCAAAATGATGAAGAGATCTGGGAGTAACATGGCACATGGGATTCTGATTCTCACCTTTAACTCGTTAGTGGGGAAGGAGGTTTAAACACCCTAGCTCTTTGACAAATGATATTGCATAGTTCTCACTTGTCAGACAATAATGCTAATAAGAAAGGTTGTTATACTAGACAAAACTTGAACGTAACGGGAATAGAGATGACGTGGTATAAAGAATAGATGATGAGATGAAAGGATAATAAAAGCTTGATCTCTTGTTGTCTACAAACTCCACATTTCGTCAAATTTTACCCGCCCATTTGCACCAAGTCACATATATCGCTATTACACTCAAGATTTTCTGGTTAACCTCCTAGCTTTTTGTTTAAGAAGACATCGCTTGTGATATCTAGTAGGGACACCGGAGATCTCAATTGCATTGCTGAAGATTAAAGAATCAGAACTAGAGAACAACAAAGATCGAGATCTCCCAAACACCTTTAATCTTATCCTCCTGAACTACTTTGGCTTTGTTTCTCCCAGTGGAGTAATTAGTGTCGTCGACTACGCTACAAAGGACAAAAGCCACAAAACGTAAACAAGATTATGCCCCTTACCACCCCCCAATTAATAAGTAATATTACTACCAATAAAAAACTATATCATAGATATTTCCGGTTGCTCTTGCATTGCGGTGGGCCCCGTTCAACGGTGAAAATAAAAAATAAAATCTTTTTTTCTAACCGATGGGAGAAGGACAGGAGAACAGCCGGTCTTGATGGCTTTAGAGATTTCCAGCGCATTGCGATATGGGCCACTTTCAACAGTGACGATCAGAATGTTTTTTTTTTTTTTTTTTTTCAACTGGTGGGAGTCGGACTGGAGAAAGGGCGGCCTTGATGGCTTTAGAGAAACTGGAATCTGCATAAGCAAGTTCGGGTCACGCTCCTTTCAGATGTAGAGCTAACCTCGTGTTCAAATTGAACTCTCTTCCAATCGTCAAGATCTTAGTGTAACCTATTACGAAATGAGATGTGGGTTAGGCATTCTCTCAACCAACAAAGTCATGCCATGCAACATTATTGAACCTTTGCGGTACTACCCAAGGCAGAGAGTGACCGGAATGCAAAAGGGGAATGAATGCGTAGCTCACGAGGGAGATGATGGAAACCACATTGTTTCAAGGCCCAGCATGTGATGTTGTCCCCAGCATTGGCATGTGATGAGAGGGCATTCTTCAATCCCTCCATCACTACGATGGCATATCAGTGCAGCGGGGACCACCTCAACCGGAGGAGGTGTCACATTGTAGACCGAAACCCACCACCCACCACCCCCAAACCCCAGGTGTTACACATTTCCGTTCGCTCTACATTTGGTTGGGGCCGAGCATTTTTGACTAGTCGTGTGAACTACTCACTTCGTCCTTAATTAATTAATTGATCATATTTTTATTTTGGGTTGTTCTAAGAAAATTGATTAATTTTCAAATTAAGAAAGATTTCATGGGTGGTTTTCCTTGTTTATCCTTCTACACATTTTTATTTTATTTCTCTCTCTATTGTGGGGTAGAATGAAAAACTCATAAAATATAACTCATATTCCAAATTAGCGTGTAAGTCAAAAGTGATCAAATAGAAATAGAAATGGGCGGAGGGAGTACAAAACAAATCCATCGGGAGAACAATGAGAATATTGCAAATAAAATCAAAGAAAGTTCATCCGCGATTCACGCCATAAAGTAATGCTAGAATGATTGGCAGCTTGGAATAGACTGGAAAAAAAATCGTAATTTCTCAAGTGAAAAGCCAAAAACAAAGCATTTTGGCAAACCCTCTTGAGCACCATTTACAAACTATCATAATTTATATCTAAGATGTTGTTTATACTAAGGCTTTGTTTCATAATACTTTCAGTTTTGGTTTTTTGTTTTAAAAAAAAAACAAAAATCAAAACCAGTTTAATTTTTTTTTACAAAAACAAATGGGTGTTTGATAACCCAATTTTTTTTTTTTGTGTTTGATTACCCAGTTTTTATTTTAAGTTTTTTCTTTGGTGGTGGTTTGACGTGGCGGTGGCCGACGGTGGTGGTGGCCGGCCATCGGCGATGGCTGGTGGCTGCCAGTGGTGGGAGGGTGGTGGTGGTCTCAAAATAAAAATCAAAACTGAAAATCGAAACTCATTTTTGTAGTTTTTAAAAACAGTCCTTGTTTAAAATTTGGTTTTTTAAACTGAAGGGAAAAAAAATGAAAACTGTCTGCCAAACACGCTTCTTTTTTCCATTTTACCAAACTGGAAAAAAAACTCTGTCAAACGGGGCCTAAGTCAACAGCTTATCTTAGTCGATTAAACTATGGATAACTGCATGAAGTACCCTCGTGATTTGGCCGAGTTGCAAAAAGCCTCATGAGGTTAGAAAAGTTGTAAAGACACCTGATATCGCAAAAGTGTTAATTTCGACGATTTCCGTAATAGAATGAAGCAATTGTACAAAAAAAACCCATATATAAATTTAAGATCACTTTTGTTGGTTCCATGCAACAGAAGTAACGAGAAGAGGGGGCGGCCAGCGCTTACAGCAAAACACTAGATTAACATCAAGATAGATTTAGGATTTGTGATGTTGGTGGTACATAGATCTAGGGTTTGTACAACATAGATCTAGGGTTTGTTTTAGTTGTTGGCATAAGTGGTGGTGGTGGGAGGACAAGGCAATTATTATAAGAAGAGGGGCGACAGCAGCGGGACTCTGGTGGTGACGAGAATGAGAGGCTGGGATTGGTAGCGTTTGCAGGTAGGGCCTGGTGGTGGCAACAGGACTGGGTGGGGCTAAGGCGGGTGGTAGACCGGAGTGGTGATGGTGGTGGTGGATCGGGCTCGGCTGGTGGGGGCAGCGACCAGAGTTAGGTTTGGTTGGAGTGGAGAAGAAATTGGGACATGAGTGGAAGAGAAGAAACGGAGGGCATTTTAGTCATTTCATGTATTAATCTCTACGAAACGCGATTCACAAGAACGTGAGCATCACATACCGCTAGTTTAGACAATGTTTTTAATGGTTACAACATAATTGGCACCTGAGATGTTCCTTTGCACTTTTCTAACCGCAATTATCACATCAAACTGTCTTTATCTTTGAAAACAACCATGCTTTAATTAAAGATTTGTTTTATCTTCATAAGAGTCATCTTCAACATGATGTAAACACATGGTTGATCATTTAAATACTATGGAGGTAATCATTCCGTTTCAATGCTTTGTATGTGATTTAATTAGGAGTAAGAGTAGTGTACATTAGGAGTACATTTAACTTAATTAGCACAAGAAGTTCCTAGTTCATCATCATGTCTTGCATTACTTCAGAATTGAACCTTTCTACCAACCTCCCTTTCCAACAGGCCAAAATTAATATAACCACCGATGGATGTGCAGCATCCGGGCAACATCCCGAAAATCCCATCCTCGCGGCATGAAAAATCGCAGTTTCAGCATACAGTATCAAATGTTTTTCATTCATTTGGCAAATGTTGCAAACATGGTTATACAAGTTAGGGTTCTACAAAAGCATGGGGCTTTAGCAGATCATTACGAGCAGAACCGCTCTCTTCTTTGCTAAGCCAAACCTCATTATCACTTACGATCATTACCAATAGAACTACCCTTCAGTTAGAAGAAAGAGCGGGGATTTACCCTAAGCCACGCCCTTCTAACATTATGTAAAGACTAATGCGAACTGCTTCTGCAAAAAGATTAGCTACAAAAGCAGAGACTTGTATACAGCCCATATTTCCTCTGACCACCTTTGCCCCAACAATGCCGTCGAGCAAATGAAGCAAATGCCAAACTCTTCACAGCTGTGGCAAGACTAAAGCTTATATGGGTCACTCTCGATTAGAAGGGCTTGTCTGGAAAGTGTATCCAGCATCAGCAAAGTGGGATTTTACGAGTGCTAGAGCCTTGTAGCGGTGAGAAATCTTGTTCTTTTCTTCTTTGGGCATTTCGGCATAACTGCAATGCAAAAAAGATAAACAGCTCTGTTGTCATTGTCCAAAACCTAAAACGGCGTACGAGATGGCTGATAGCCAAGATGGAGGAAAATTTACTTACGTCTGATCATATCCATCAGGCTCAAAAATAGGATCCCATCCAAAATCATTCGGTCCCCTTGGAGAAACTATCTTCCCCTGAAATGTCAGCCATAATCAGCTACTAAACGTAACTGCAAAGCAAAGCAATAATGAATTAAAAGGAACACTTTAAGATAGTGTTCTTGGTAGCATATCCTAAGAGATGTGTCGGACATATATCCCATACCCATGTCCCAAGTGTCGAGTGTCCGACACGTGTACTTTACGCATTTTGAAGAGTCCGTGTAGCATAGCCTAGACCTCCCCCATGAAGCTCCCATATCACATGATCTCGAAGGGAGGTTCTTGGCAAGCATAATCGGTTTCAATAAAACAAATATCCATCGAAGAATTGAAAATCAGCTTGCTGCCTGGCGGAATCATCAACAAGAGACGAGTACATTTTTTCCAAAATTTGCATTGTTAGAGCAATAACGCTTCAACTCCTCGAAGCAAACCCTGGAGACAGACAAGTTTACCAAGAGAGAGGCTTTCCAACCAAGTCTATCAACCACTTTATTCTCTACTCCTGCTCGGTGCTTCAATGTGGTGTATTACCGAAGATACTTACTCTGATTGGCACGTCTTGAACTTACATACTTTTGAGAGTTAAGACACCGCGATGCTTTATGATCCAAGTATATAACAACTTCTCAGTGAATGAGAAATTAATGCCAGTGCTTAAGGGACTGAACGTTGTAGGTAGAATATCCCTTCTTTGAAAGGTAATGTTTCTCGCTAAAATAGGCTATAGGATGTTTTCCTTGGCTAAGGGCAAACCCAATACCCACATGAGATGCGTCAAAAGCCACCTCAAAGACTTTATCATAATCTGGTAAGCATAAGACTGGAGCTATAGTCATCTTGGACTTGATCTCTTCAAATGCCTTGCTTGCTGGCCTTGCCCAATTATACGGACCCAGATTTCATACATTCTGTGGTTGGTGCCATAACAGTACTAAAGTTTTTAATAAAACCAAAGTAGAATGTAGCCAACCGTGAAAACTTTGTACTTCATGTATATTCGATGGGATAGGCCAACCAAGATCAGCTTCAACACCTTTGATAGAGAGAACAAAGCCCAAGAACAAAAAACTGGATCTCATGAAAGTACACTTCTTTAACTGAGGTACAGTGTTTCATCCCTAAGAACTTCCAAAGCCTGCCTCAAGTGCTCTTCGATTATAGATAAGGATGTTACCTAAATAGACAATGACAAACTTCCCAATGAAAGGACGCAAAACCTGTGTCATAAGCCTCATAAAGGTGCTCGGAGCATTAGTTAGACCAAGCGGCATAACTAGCCATTCATATAAATCATCTTTGGTCTTAGATCTGTTTCCCATTCATCTCTCGGACAGATACCTATTTGGTGATATCCGCGTTTCAAATCAAGCTTCGAGAAAATTATTGCTCTCGTCATCATGTTTAACATGTCATCGAGTCTGGAAACATGGAAACTGTATTTAATAGTGATCTTATTGCGTGCACGGTGTCCACACACATATGCAATGACTGACCCTTCTTTGGGGTTAACAAAACAGGCACCCCACAAGGACTTAGGCTCTCTCGAAAAAATCTTTGGCCAATAACTCATCAACCTGCCTTCTCAGCTTGACATGCTCTTTTGGGCTCATGTGATTAGCAGGTAAATTAAGTAAAACTAAACCCGAGAGCAACTCAATTGCATGTTGAATGTCACGCATGAGAGGGAGCTGCTTCGGTAACTCATCAGGGATTAAATCAAAAATTCAGGAAGGATTTATTTCACTTCAATTGATTGTTCCTCAACTCCTTTCACTGGTTCAGCTACCTCGCGCACCACCAAAGCGAAAATAATATTCCTAAACAGTTTCTTAAAAGGCATGTACGTTCCGGATCTGTAGTTGTTGCCTTTTTGATAGCTGATTACACCTTAGAACTTCATAGGTCGAAGGAACCGTTGTGCTTCAGAGTATAAGTGTTCACATACTTTCATTGACAGGACATTCATGAGCAAAAAGCCATGGCCTTCCGAGCAACCATATCGCCGACTTTCATTGACAGGACATGAAACCACATACTTTATTCAATATCTTTGCCGATCAAAAATTGTAACCCAACAATAAAAATTTACCGAGATTGGTATCATTCACCCAAGCGACCCTGCGAGGATTAGGATTCTTTTCCATCTTCATACCAAGCTTGTCAACAAGTTCTTCTGAAGTTACATCCAAACTGTTGTTTCCATCGATAATAAGTGCGTATAATCTTCCTTGACAAGAGACTTGGGTGGGAAATATAGTTGTGCGAGACAACAATCCTCTTCTCCGGTCCTCAAACTGTCAACAATGGTCTCATAACAAGACTAAAGCCATCTGTAATACCGTCACAATAGTCAAGATCTTCATTGCTTTGTGCTTCATTACAGTTCGCATCTTGTTCCCCCGTAATTTCAGATTCAGCTTGCGGCTCTTCCATACAAAAGTGCAAGCTCTTAGATGGACAAACAGCAAAATAACCACGACAGCCACACTTTTAGCATATTTTAACAATGTGTCTTGTTCTAGACTACTTGGATTCTTTCCTTTATCTGTATCACTATTCTTAGACTCAAAACACGCCAGTTGCTGCCCCGCACAAGAAGTTGGTTAGAGGGTTTGGTAACATTGCCTTCAGCAAGATTGCTCGTGCCTTGATTAGTAGAAGACAGTGCTGCATTAAAACCAGGTCGTCGCCTTGATGATCGAGTTTTATGCGCATTTTCAACTTTGAGAGCAAGCTAATACACATCGTCCAAGGTAACACAATGTATAGCTGCCATCTCAAGTTGGATTTGTACAAGTCGAGCCACCTCATGCACCACCTACTAAGTCCTTGGGACGCTTGGGCGTCGTCGGACGTCGCAGCGCGGGGGCACAGCGACAGCCACTGAACAACGAATGAAGCAGTAGGTGGTTCGAGCCGCCTCGCCCACCACGTACTGAGAACTTGGGAGCTTAGACGTCACCGCATGTTGCGGCTTTGGGCGCATGGTTTTTACATTGTATCGAATTGTCAACTCATGAAACTCTTCTATGTATTCTTTAACCGTTACCCTGCTTAAGAGAAAACATCTTTTGAGTACAAAGCTTGCTCATAGTCGGGCGGAAGAAAGTCTTCTTTCATCTTTAGCTTCATCTCATCCCACGTATCAATAGGTGGTTGATCAGTTCCAGAAAGCAAATCCTCAATGCTATGCCACCACAAGCAGGTTGCACCCTTTAATTTTGCCTTCACAAGCCAGACTTTGTTGTTTCCAGGCTTTGACTACCACTGAATGTAATCTTCCACGACATAAGCGAGTCAAGGAAGGCTGTCGAATTGAGTTTTCCATAAAATTCAACGACTTCAAACGTACCTTCTTGATCACATCTTAGTTGCACAAAGCGGGGGCGGGAACAGAGCCGGGTGAGCGTAAGCACCAAGAAGAGTCTAAGGTTGGGAGCGGCTTGAATAAATAAATGCGTAAAGATTATTATCATTTGTTTAGTATAGTTCACAGAAGAGAGAGAGAGGAGAGGGTAGCCAGCAACAACAGAAAATGAGGCTTTAAGAACTTGAAGGAAGAGAGAAACAAGGAATTGAGTTGAAAAGGGCTTAATTTTCAGGTACTCTCTCACTTGTTCCATGCATCTCTATCTAGCTGACAGGATCGAGTTTCCATATTAGCTTGGGACGAGATCACATGGAGCTCCTAACTTGGGATCGCAAAAGCGAGTTCCCGAGAGAGAAGCGTCACCATATTGGTAGTTTCCTGCAACTAAGGATCACATCATTAGGCATTCAATGATTTCACTCCGAACCCCCAATTTCCTATTATATAACCTCGTCCTTCACGCTCATTTGTCCGTGCCCTTTTTTGTAGAGCGTGCATCCTCATCGTCATCAGATTCAGCTTTAATATTCTTTTTACCTTGACCTCATTCCAAGACCTTTAGTATGTCATCAAATCGACTATTGAGGTTTGCACACTCTTCTTCATGCCTCTGGAGTGAGCTTTAAATAGCAGAAATCTCTTCTATTGAAGAACTTGCGTCATGGTCGCTAGAGTTGTGTTTCGAGCCCATAATATTGTAAATATTACAACTCTTTAATTGCATAGAACTTGATACCAGGAACTTGCCCTTAAAGGACGGACCTTTAAGGGCATATAAGGCTGTCCTACAGGCTGGTATGGTAGGCTAGGACTTAGATTTGTAGCATTTATGATTAAGAATCTAGACTTAGGACTTAGGATTTAAAGGATATATTCTTGGGATTGTTTTTAGGATGCTGTGAACAGTACCCGATAATAGTGTTTTGGTGTTTATATCTTCAAACGAACAAGGAAAGGAAAACAAAACATAACAATCTTCAAATGAACAAGGAAAGGGAAACAAAATCTTAGCGTCTCACTAAGGCCTCCTAGGAGTCTCACCTAAAAGATATTCAATAGTCTCAACACTGAAAGAAAGCGAAAGCTGCTGTAATTCTATTACTCAAGTTGTCTCGACAACTCTTAAAATGATTGTTTATGTAGAGAAAACAAAATAGGCCATCCTAAAAGATATTCAATAGTCTCAACACTGAAAGAAAGCGAAAGCTGCTGTAATTCTATTACTCAAGTTGTCTCGACAGCTCTTAAAATGATTGTTTATGTAGAGAAAACAAAATAGGCCATCCCTATTTCCTACCAAGTAAAGGATTCCTATTGTTTGCAGACTACTCAAATTAAAGACTCAACCTTATATAGAAACTAACAAAAACTAGACCTCATAACATAAGGACTTAGAAAACAAAGTAACCTCTAATCTGCCTTAAATTACTCAAAAGACCTATATACCCCTTGCTTAGAAATCTGCACCATTAGTCAGTCCAACACGTATCCAGGAACTATAATCTTGAAAAAAAAAAAATATGTGCACACTGCAGCCGCACTCAATACTGACAATGAGGATATGGCTGAATTTGTGCTTCACAGAAACCAACCATTTAGTACCACAGTAGCATGTCACTTCTTCTTATTTTGTTGGTCCCCGCCGGGGGGGGGGGGATGCGACTACAGAGATTTCTGCTAAACTGGTCCATCTTCACTTAACAAATTTTATTTACTCTTGGCCAGTCATCTTCAATTCACAGCGTATCTTGTTTAGTATACTACTCTGGCTACCGGCGACTGGCGTGTCTAGACGAAATTGCTTCATTTAAACAAAATTCTTACAGCAGTAAGTGAAAAACTTTACCATTTCCAGGCACAATGGAAGCAAGAAAGCTTACCGGGGTTTTCCCCAGAAAAGTAATGGGTTCCTCATTTGGCCCAATAGCGAGAGAAAATATACACAGGGCATAAGCTGATTTATCCTCATATGCCATCAACAAATTGTTCAGACCTGGGAAAAAAATGAATGAAATTGGGAGAAATACTCATGAACTTGACTAAATGAGGAGGGAAAACGCAGAGGGGTTCGGAAGGAATAAGGAGAAGAGAGAGTAAAAACCTTTGTGGCCAATCTTCTGCAAAAACCACTTGCTGCATTATTTAGTTTCCCATTCCAACAAAACCCACAAGAAAGCCAATACAAGAAGGATGTCAGGACCATATAGACAAAAGATACATTACTAGACCATTGCTTATACATAAATATAAAACTTGGGCCTAAAGCCCTTCCCCATCCAACCTAGATGAAGCGAGAAAGCGAGGTTCATCCCTAGATCATTTACGTAATTCCAGCAACCAGAATAGCTAGCATCTACTAATTAACAGTACCCCAGTTTTTTTTTCCAGACGAGATGTTAAACAATTTGAACAGGCTATATTTTCACCCTAACAACACCGACATGGATAATTAGCATTCTGATCATGTACGTATATGCAAGGAATAATATCTATAAACTCTTTGAGGTGGAGGGGGTAACTCCATTCATGTCCGCTGACTATCCGAATAATAAAAAATACCTCCTTTGACCAGATGAAATACAAACAGAGCTAAAATTTGCACTAAAATGACCCCCCCACCCCCCTCAACCATCACTTACCACCCTTCACCTTTATCATCCACCACTGGCGAACAAACCCAATTAATTTACACTCTGCGTTAGCAATAATATTTTCTTCTTTGGATCTAACCAATTAACCAACCGCCTTAGCAGCAACCAGTTAAGATTTATGATCGTACCATTTAGATCTCAAATTGCTCTTTCGCGGTGTGAATCTAAGTTTTGGTTTGTCCATCAAAGATGCTTGTGGCCAATTTTTTGGCGGTGATGGTGTTTTGTGATAGGAGAGATCATATTTAAAGAGAAGGGGGGTCAATTTCATGGAGTTGAAAAATTACAGGTTAAGGTGATGGTAATTTGGTTGATTATATAGAGAGAGGTATTTTAGTCAAAATGATGAGTTTGGTAGAATAGAGGTCCTGCATTGGAATTATGAAACTACGTTATACTAGTGTAAACCAAAATCATATAACAGATTAACATAATACTAACCGAAAGGCATTTCTGTAACATACTGTATAGATTTGTAAACCAAAATCGTATAACAGATTAACATAATACTAACCGAAAGGCATTTCTGTAACGTACTGTACACACACACACACACCCCCCACCCCCACAATCATCAAGGGTTTTGGAGATATCCCTACATGTAAAGTATCATGTGAAGCATAACTACCAATCAATAGAATCAAAAAGTACCAGCACCTAGAAGGGGGTTTATGCTAAATCTACCATCTAAGCATAAATCGTACACAAATACTGCAATTCAAGAAAGTGACAGGTAGAAGCCTAATCCAGTGATAACATTTACGAATAGCGACTAAAATGTTGCTCTAATCTTGTACAGAACCACTGTGAACACTTTCTTTTCTATGAAACAGTCTGCCAGCTGAAGATGAATACTTATGCAAGTAATAGACTCTTCAACCGGCTGTACATTATAAATGGTAAACTTTTTGTTGCTAAGACCCTAAATCATTTGAGTGCTTCAATTCTTCTTTAGATATTTCAAAGTTCTGTCATCATATCGTGATTGAGACCAGGTTCTGCTTTGAGTATGACACACTTACTAGATTGAACAACAGGTTGAAGATTTGGGTTATGCAAAAGATTTTTGCAACTAAGCTCTAGAAAATTCTTAAGCATATAGTGATATGTTGAACAGAATAACGGCAATCTAATTAAATGAAACAACAGCTAGAAAGTTATAAGTCCTGTGAGAAGTTTGTCTTTTCCACTTTTTTAATCACCCCCTCATGGGCTTTTTCAAAGAAGAAAAACAACATATTTGAAAATGGAGTCCCACGATAATTAACAAATTTCAAAAGCTGATACAAGTTCACCACATAAATTTGAAAGAAGAAAAGATTAATGTGATACACAGAGTTCAAGGACAACAACAAAATGAAAAAGAGACTTACATGTAAGGCCCTGCAGAGAATCAAACCATGAACCAACAAAACAGGAGATGCATCAGTCAAACATAATTCCAGAAAAGCATAAATTTAACAAATGAAAGTATGAATTTGCATATAGACCTGGCAGGCCTTCTAGGGCATTGAAGCAGAGGCAAGTGTCTTCCACCAGCACAGGCCCATTTACCTTCCCATTCCACAAAAACCAACATTCAAAACATGAAACACACCCAAACCAATCCACAGAAAAATGCACACATATTCACAGGAAGTATGTAATAGTGAAGGATAAACCTGTCATCTCTTGTGCTTATACACGCATATTTGTTGCTAGAAGGTGCATTAGGGATTTACTCTGACTCACCGTTGAACAACCAAAAGTCTAGGGAGGGTAAAGAAGGCAAAAGTAGTTCAAAGATACTTTGTTGTCAGTTTTATTGATTAACCGATGACACCATCTCATACACAAATGGAACAAACGATGGCAGTGTCGAAGGGTGAGCTGCTTTGTGGAGGATTGCATTGCAGAGACAGAATCAATGCTTCAGAACTAGTTGTTAAACCCCTTCAATGTGGTGTTGTTAGCCCTTATTTATAGCAGGTTAAGAACACCTCAATGCATGTTGATTTTACCGGACCATCACATCAGTAGAGGACATAATTTCTTGGACATAGCTATGATCCCCGATGTGTAGACCATGCTTTGTAGGGTGACTGATGTCCTACTTCTGCCATCCCTCAAATTATCTCTTAATCTGCTGGCAACCTCTGACTTGCATTAAGTGCATTCCTCATGCGCAGTAAATATAATGGGACGCCTCGACTATAAAAGGCGTCTGAGCCCGGCTAGGCTGGCATTCCATATTGTCAGGTGTCATCTCTCTCTCCCTACCGAGGCAGCTCTCCTCACAGGCTACGACTTCCGGCACGCTCTGGGGTCACAAAGCACGCGCTAAGACACATTGTTCAGCTGAGTTGGGACTGGAACTAGTGCATTTCCCATTTTCATCGGATCACAGGGCCATTCCTCTCTGACTTTGCTCCGAGCCCGGGGAACCCAGAAGTCGCGATCCGCTACTAGCGATGAAGCATCAAGGATGTCACATCGTTCCTACGTCATCGGTCCAACACTAGAGCATGTCACAATCATCTAACCCCGCCTTTGGGATGCTCCCCCTCCTGAGGAGATCGCTTCATTAGGACAGGCCTAGATAGGGTGCCCTAACCTGAAAGCATCTCTCAGTAGTCCACGTCGGGAATTGCCTCTCAATCACTGTTTAACTTCCCAGTTTTCCCTCGTTTGCTGTCTCCGTATCCCCTAGATGGTGCACGTGGCGGCTCGAAACCAACATCTACATTCACTCCGCTCCAAACTTAAGACACTTGAACTTTTTATCAATATTTCAGGTAAATTAGTTTAAGCTCGAATACCAATCCAAAACTGAATGAGCGTTATTTGACAAGGCAAAGAAGAAAAAATGTTAAGTGCGTCAATGTTTATGTAAACATGGGGTGTGCATTTTACGAATAGGGATGTAATTTAGCAATTTCACACTGATACACACAAACCAGGGAAACGAGAAGTTGGTCAATGTTTAGGTGTTCAAACTTCTGAGTCAAACCTACAAACTTGCTAAAACGAGTCAAGGAGGACCCTAATTTTGGGACAAAGGGAGTACCCTTTTACAAAAGGGTTGTCAATTAAGCATTTTCACACACAGATACAAGTGAAGTACCTCCTTGGCAGCTAACCGAGCCTTCTCTTTGGAGATATCTTCAGGCTCACCCTGTAATTCTGGCACTGCAACAAAAATTAAAACAAACATCATAAACGTGAGAATCACCTTTTAAATTTAAAGAAGCATTCTCTCTCTCTCTCGCTGTCTGTGTGTGTGTGTGTGTGTGTGTGTGTGTGGGCGCGTGCGCTCTCCCTCGCGCGTCTGTGAGAGAGGGTACAGGAATCATTACAATCGAGCTTGATGGACCGGAAGGGGACGGACTGCCCCAAGATGGCTTGCACTTCTTCCAGCTTCTTGGCGTTACCAGTCACGAAAGTCACCGGTTGCGGCAGCACCACTCTCGCCGCCGCCATGTTCGTGCCTTTTGAAAGTGAAGGCTTTACTTCTTTGTGTTTATTTAACCCATTGTAAACTAGTTTTGATGAGCGTTTACCTTTTTTTTTTTTTTTAAAGTTAAACATGAGAATGATATATATATATATATATATATATATATTTATATTTATATTTATATTTATATTTATTTATTTATATTTATACTACCTATAAAAGTACCAATCTTATAAATCTTTTTATTCCATTTTTGTCCTTCGTTAATCACTCTAATAATAATCTTATCCTTTAATAATTACTACTTCATTATTACCCTACCCTTTCATAAATACTACTCTATTATTACCCTACTCTTTCATAAATACTATTGTTAGTTACTAATTGTGTAATCATTTTGGGTTTTACCATGCGTCAGTTATTTCAATAACAACTTTACCTTTCCTAATTAATTTTTTTGTACTGTGTTAAAGAAACATTATGTTATAAATTTAATCTAAATCAATATTTACATATTGGGAAACAGAATATGTAGTTGTTAAAAATATATTTATATAGATGTATGCGTGTGTGTGGTGTATGCGCGCGCACTACCTCTAAAAGTATAAACTTTATAAATTATTTTTAGACGATTATGTCTTCCTTTAATTACGTTAATTAAATTCTTACCCTTATTTTATTACTCCTTTTTAAATTTTGATGAAATTAAAATAATATTGGGTAATGAATCTATTTTATACATTGATTGAAAATGAAAAGTGTGATGAGAAAGAAAGACATAACAAAAAAGTTCCTTTATTATTTTCTTTTAATTTAGTTAAAATAAAATAAATATTAGATATTGACTTGGTTAATGAGAATTGTAACTTTCTTTCTTCATTTTATGTTAGTAAACAATTAACCAATTGAAAAACTGAAAAACGAAAACATAAAGAAACTAAAATACGTGAAAAATCAATTAAGAAACAGAAAATTGTTAGGAAAACAAAAAAAAAATGGTTAAATAAAAAAAATAAGGCTCAAATACGGTGTAAATTTGAATTGAAAATATGTTCGATTATTGCAGTTGAAGACCGAGTGTTTTGTGTTTCTTATTGATGAGACATAAAGGACCTGGTTTTGAAAATTACAAATCTTAACAATTAACCAATTTAATAATTTATAAAAATAAAGACGTAGATTCATTCTTTTAAGTTCTCTCTCTACTTTTATTTTCAAAAGTACTATCAAACATTTCTTCAATCCAAAGCTTACAAATAATATTTTCAAATATTGAATTGATTACAATTGCGATCATCAAATAACATTTCTTTTAAAAAATTTACAAAAAGTTGAGAACATAATTGAATTACATTATTTTTTATCCCAAGTAAGACCATAATATCACATCAAATATTTCTCTCGAGTATATTCTCGTGCAACGCACGAGCTCTATACTAGTGTATATATATATATATATATATATATATATATATATATATATATATATATAAAAGGAGAGGGTAGATCGTTTCCATGGATGCAGGAGCAGACAAGCTACTTTCCATGGGCAGTTACAAAAAACAACCAAATCAAAATTGAGTTAGAGTTTAAAGAGTGCAACGTAGCAGTAAAAAAAATGCAAAAGTCAGGTTGTAGTCGTGTTGTTGTTGACTTCGCCTGCAGGTGATGGCAAAAGCTGTTCTGATTTGTCTTTGGCAATCTGGATCAGGTCATTTGTACAGTAGCAAATCTGAATAGAGTGATATTCTTTGAGAGCAAAAATAATATCCTTCAAAAGTCCAAAATAACGAGCATCAGAACTGATAAATTTATCGTGAGTAAAGATAGATATGTGAAAAAGTGATAATCTAGTAAGTCAAAGAAGCCATATAAGCAGACTTTTGAGGCCCGTTTCATTATGAGAATTAGCATAAATTTTTTTTTAAAAAAGAATGACAGGGGGGGATAAAGAAGCATTATTTACAAAGATGTAAAGGCTAAATTGGTGAGAGACAGCATCAAAGTGAAAATCTAGAAAGGCTGATAAGGTGTGGAAATAAGGGCAATGGCAAATTTTGTTAAGTTGAAAAGAGAGGTTTGAAGGAAGAAGGGTGGTTTTGGGATGTGGGAAACAGGGATTGAGAGGGTTTGTGAGTAGGGGAAGAAGGTTTTCGAAAAGTAAGCCAGTATAGGTGGTTGAAAGTACGTCTCTGGTTTATAATACCTTCAGTAGACCAGTCTAAGTTTTGAGAAATCACCAAATGTCTAGAAGTTCAGATTAGCCAAAGAGAAATAAAAATTATATTACAAAGTCGAGATAAGCTTGAGGTCTTTGGAATGGAGAGCCAAGCAATAAGTCATTCCCGAAAAGTGGTGTGATTAGAATTTTCAGGGATAGTCATATTGATCGAATTTCAGACCGGGGTAATTACAGTGCAGTTGAGAAAGAGGTGGATCGTTGATTCCTCGGAGGCAAGGCAGAGAGGGCATAGAGGGGCTTAGGTGATACCTAAATGGTGGAGGAATTTTTTGGTTGGGAGTCTGTCAAGCAGTAGTTGCCATAGAAAGAATGAAATTTTAGATGGGAGGTTTAAGAACCAAACATCTTTCCAAGTTTTGTCTTGGAGTATAGGTAAGCTTGAATGATGCTCCCCAAGACAAAAAACTTTTTTGGTGTATAAGAAGTTATAGGCTGAGGAGACAGAGAAGAGAGCAGAAGGGTTGATATGCCATAAGGGAAGATCATGAGATACTGAGAAAGGTAGGTGTATTCCTACAATTCTGTTGGCAATCTAACGCGGAAAAATATTGAGGATAATGGGTAATTCCAGGTACCATCTAAGATAAGGTCAGAGACATTAGAAAGGTCAGGGGCTCTAGGAAAGTAAATAGAAGTAGATTCAGAAGGATGATCCAGGATCCAATAATCTTTCCAAATGTTAACAATTGTCCGTCATCGATTTACCAAAAAATGTTTTGTAAAAGAACTTTGAAGCCTGCTTGGGGACCTTTCCAGGCTCAAGAAGAGGAACCGGTGTGAGAAGAATGAAGAGGGCCAAATTTTCTGCAGTATTTAGATTTAAAAATTCTAGCTAGAAGACAATTAGGTTGAGAAATAATTTTCTAGCTTGATTTGGCAAGAAGTGCAAGGTTAAAGAGTTGGGCCTCTTTAAATCCAAGGCCCCCAATAGATTTGTTAGCACAGAGGGAGAACCAGCTCATAGGGTGGAAGCTTCGTTTAGAGTAATCACCATACCAGAAGAAGGTACTGAGTATGGAATTAAGTTTAGTGCATACATAGAATGGGAAACGCAACGCCTGTTACATATGGTAAACTAGAAGACTGCTTAAGATATAAGAGATAAAAGTGGCCCGCCCAGCCTTGTTTAGAAGGGTTCCTTTCCAAGGGCACAACGAGATTGGACTTTAATGAGGAGGGATTCAAAATAAGACTTACTATTAGTGATAATGTCAAGAGAGGTACCCAGGTAAGTGCCAAAAGAAGAGTCTTGTTTTATGTTAAAACAATGTGAGGCAAAGAGTTTTAGGTCAGCTGGGGAATTTGGGCTACAAAAAAGTGAGGATTTAGAGAAGTTTATTTCTTGGCCGGAGATGCTGCAGTAGAGTTCCAAGAGCACCTTTATCATTTCACAACTTAAGGGGGTTAAATGGAAGAAAAAGATAATATCATCAGGAAACATAAGATGTGAAACTGATGGAGCGGAGATACAAGAACGTATGCCACTTAAACCTTGAAGAGCTTTTACTTTGATTAGAGCGGCTGAGAGTACTTCCGAGCAAAGCACAAAAAAGTAGGGTGAAAGAGGATCACCTTGCCTAATTCCACGAAGGGGTCGAATTCTTTTCGATGGGGAGCCATTAACTATTACTGCATAGGAAACAATAGTCACACATTGCATGATGAGCTTAATCCAAAACGGAGGAAAATTGATCTTGAGCAGGACCGCCTGAATGAAGTCCTAGTTAAGGCGATCAAAAACCTTACTCGTATCAAGTTTAAGAGCAGCCAGACCAGTTCTACCTGATTTTTTGGGACGGATCATATTGGCAAGCTCCTGGGCAATCAAGATGTACTTGTATGTCTAACGAAAATAACAAAATTGATAGTGACAAAAATAATAAAAAAATTTATTTATATTTTTTATATGAAATTTTTTTTTAATTTTTATCGGTAAAAATAAATTTGAGTAATAATTATTAACTTTTAGTAAGAAATGAAGATAAGAAATAGTATATGAAATGATATAAATACTAAATAGCATGTCTCAATTAATAGCAATAATAGTAATAAATCTAACTATAATAACCCGTATGTTGAGGTTTCTATTACTCAAGACTATCAAGAAAAGGCTAAAAATATGTAACAAATAATTAAAAATGTAGAGTATATTATGTACATAAACTTATAATGAAATAAAAGGAGAGAGATTACCTTAGTTAGAGAGACAAGGTGATAGAGAATATGGGTTTATCTAAGCAATAGAAAAGATTTAAGATTAAATGGAATATAAAGAGAATTAGTATTGGCAAAATCCTAGAAAATAATGAAATTATAAAGATATAAATAAAAATTTTAAATGGGACATATTGACTTAAAAGAGAGAGAAAAATATAATCTATTTAATTGGTTGAATTTCAAATGGTGAAAAGGAATTCAAATCAAGTTGAATAAAAGAAAGAGGGGGAGAAAAAAGAGATCTAAAACATTATTACAAAGGAGAATAAATTCAAAATGCTTTCAAAAAGTCAAAGTAAAAAAGTCCACAAGGCGAGCTAAGAGAATGTCCACGTAGGCGGTGACGTGACCATTTTCTCTCAGTTTTGACTTTCATATATTTATAAATTGTAATAGAGGGATAAATTTTCTCAAAACTTTATATGTTCAATTGTATTACATAACACCTTGACATTTTAATTTGTTGTAATTGGACCCAAAATCGTCTCTTAGTTGAAAAAATGTGGATGGTTGTTTCCATGTGCCCCTCATACGACGGTATTGGATGGCAGCCCTATCAAATCATAATTCTTCTTCCTCCATCAGTCTAAATCTAGACAACCACTAAAATCGCTGGTAATCCAATATACCTCCAGGACCCAACCATAATTGCCACCATTTTGAGCCAACAACTGCCACTGCCACAGATATAAACCACAACCATCATGCCACCGATGTTAGCCACCAGTTTTATGCCACCACCAATTGAGGTTACAACCATTGCTACCACTGATATAAATCACTATCATCACCTATTGATGTTGGTCATTGGCGTTATGCCACCACCAATTTAAGCTATAGCCACTGCCACCAATATTCTAAACCACCAATGCTAGTAACCTGTATCTGCCACCACCAAATTCATGCCCTAACTCATATCTGATACTGCCGCTTAAATCCTTGAGGTGTTGTGGTGGTGGGTGATGACGGATATGTTGAGGAGGGGGGGGAGGGGCGCGCTCGACCTTATATAGGTGTATGTGCAGATTGTGTGTGTGGACGCATATAGAGACAATGTTATGAGGGTATCTGTGCTCTGGTGGTTTTGATGGGGGTGGGAGACTGTGGTGTGTGTAGTGGTTCAGTTACGGGCATGGGGATAAGGGAGCGGGTTTGGACAAGGGGGCAAACAACATATTTATGGGGAAAATGGTAGGTGATGAGTAGAAGGGTGGGGGAGCAGCGACCAATGGTCGGTTGTGGTATATATGTGTGTTTGTGTGTATGTGTATTTGTTTGTCTTGAAAGATATGTTTGCCCCTCCATATGGACGGTCGTGCACCGCTTTTTGAGGGAAAGATAAGTTTGGATCCAATTGCAACAGATTTTTAATTGTAGGATAATTTGTGATACAACTAAAATCATAGAGTTATCTGAGAGAAAGATGCAGATCTCAGGGGGTTATTTGCAAATTTAACTAATTTAGAGTTATGTACCGGTTGTAGGGACAATTATCGTCATTAGGGGCATTGTCAACTAAATTCACCTTTGAATTTTTTTTTTAACATTTTTTGTTTCTTTGTGATACTAGAACAATGGAACCTATAAATTGAACAATACTAATGCGAGCCCGTGCCTAAAGCAGCGCTTTTTGTTAGTAAACATGATGTAATTGGATTGATATAATTATGTGACCATGATGATTACCCAATTATGATTTTTCAAACCCTTGAATGCTTCACTCATGTTTTCATGAAGATTTCTCCACCGGTAGAGAAGGGACATCCTGGTTCGACATCCTAACTCTTCTTTCAAAGAGTCGACTCATTCAAGGCTTCGGTGCAGTCAAAGCACTGCCTCTCTTATGCTACATGCTAGTCCATAAAAGGGAAATACATTTTTCACTTGGTGTTAAGATCGAAAGCTTTCGGCGCAGTTCGAAAGTAGGTGCATACCTTTGCCATCCCTTTGCCCTAGCTTTGAGCTGCTGCTCACTCGAGTCAAAATAATTTTATTATGCATTGTTAGCCTGTTTCATCGTTTTCCAGACTAGTCCATGTTTACAAAATACAGTAATTGTTCATTTACCTTCACGTGAGCATAATAAACTCTCTCCTAAAGCTGCACGACATTTCTTTCCGGATATTATCAAGACCATAACGGTTCCTTCATTGTATTGGCATATCTAAAATGTTGTGTTTATGTCCTATATTGTGGTTCCATTGAAAAATCATGTCATTTTTGCAAGATTCAGATGCCTTATAACTCTTGAATCTGAAAATGCTTCTACTATCACTAATAAGTAAATATACCAAAGTAGAAGGTAATATAAATAACTCGAGGATACTAAACATTCGCTACGAGCTTGGTAAATTTTTGGTTGAGCGTGACAAGGGTAATATATGTGGTTACCAAAAACTCTAAGCTGAACAGTGGAAAGATCTGACTTTAAAGGCATGCCTAAGACTGGACCATGTTTGGTGGATTAATCCAGGCACAAGTCTCATTTTTCGATACTTATTCATTCATTGATATCTTTGTTGGGATTAAACCTGGCTTGTAAGTGGAACTCACAGAGATCATAGATCGGGTACAGTTCGGTTTAGTGCAGCATATTATCTTTTTCTCTAATTTTTCCCTCCATAAAATCTTTTCATATCGGGTAAGATTTGAGTTCGTTTTAAAGGGTAGAGACGCTTTTTTTATTCAAAAAACACCCTTGAAATTGTGAATGACAAACAAAAGAAAAGTAACTACTGAGCGGTGGTTGTTGGATGATTAATATTAATATATAATTGCATTGGTTCATAAGTTGTTCCTAGTGCTTTATGAAGAGATTGTTAGGCTTCCTTTCAGAATCATGAAAATTATTTCGTTCCCACTGAAATGATTTATGTCTGCTTACCATTCAGCAAATAGTAATAAGTGGTCACTTGTTTTATCTTGGAAGGCAGGTTTGCTGTAACCTATTGCAGTAATAGGGGAGAAATAGCTCACTTTTAATACAAGAATCTTATATTTTCATTTTGTAATTTTTTCAAACATGCAACACAAGAAATGCTGGGAGACAGCTCCCTCCCCCCGTAAACTCCCCGAGCCTGCCATCAGTGAGCACGCTAGTTTTATATTGAATCTCCATAATATGAGTTTCTTTCAGGCTACACAATATGTCTTTCTCAGATATTTTGTGATCACTGATGATTTTGTAAGATACCAGTCCAAATTTACCATTTGTATAAAAGTTTTATTTAAGATGTGATTTATAGAATTCTAAATCATCAAAATAAAAAATGGAAATGTATAAAAATATCCACACATGTATGCACTTCTAACGTTTGACTTTTGATATCGCATAAGATATGATACCATAAATTTATAAATTTACTAGTTATCGAGAAATACCTCAAAAGTATTAGTATAACATATATATTTTTGTTTTATCTCTTAGATGGCCCGCGCGGGGGAGTGGGGGTGTTAAAAATAAAAAACCACCTAAAACTACTCTTGCATGTGACATGTTTGCAAAATCCTTGCTCAAGAAATTGCATTAAAAGCCTGATCCATTAAATTAGAAAGTCTTAAAGCTTCTGGAACTCGAGCCTTAGGTCGGGTATACCCGCGAGTAATTCAATCTTTTCCCCACCTCTTTTTTCAGCCTTCCTTTTTTTCCATAACACGCGAACACATACAGAGTCACACAACATACACAAACACACAAGCGGGCGCGCGGGCGCTCATACTCTCACTCAAACACATAATAGTCAACAGAGACAAGAGACGTGAACATACACATAGAATAAACAAACTACATTCAAACACGAGAGACGCTCATACAGACTTACACAACATATAGAAGCACACACACACACACAAAGGCACAGATTCATACGCAGAATGAACAACACATGCAAACCAGGCGCCCATAATGTTGGAGTTGCTATATAACTGGGTGAAAAAGACAAAATGACTCGAGAGATCAAAAGTTAAAACCCTAAGTGTATTTTTCTACAAGCACGCCCATGCTTGACACACCCTTACCCAACATGTGCAGAAACGGGTAAAATTACCTGTTTATAAGTATCTCAGTTTTTTAGACCTCGGTTAGGTCTACCCATGGGTCATGGGTGGGAGCTTTTGCCAGGTCTAGATATTTCCAACGTACCAAATAATTACCTAACTTTATTTTCCTTACCCAACTTAATCCGCCATCTAAAGGAGGCTATGAGTCTTTTAAAATTCAGTTGGTAAATCTAGAATTTTATAAAACCCAACCCAAACACAAACACTTCACGCAACTTTGTCCATAGATTTATCTACCTTATGCAATTTATTTCATTAAAACCCACCATAGTTCAACACCTCTTCTGACCACTATCACTACTATTGCCCCACTCATCATTGTCTGAGCGCAGCTCCACTGGCTTACCCATTTTCTCATGTTTTTTCTATCCTTCCCCTCTCCTATGTTGGATCAAAATACTTCCTATATGTAAGAAAATAAAAATAAAAATCCCTCGGATTCATTACAAATGAAGACAAAGATCTAAAGAACCAACACAATCGACTGATTTTTCTTTTCGATCATTCCACTGATTTTTTAAATCGATGAAACCTAGGGTTAGGAGTCAAAATTCCCATAATTGTACAACAATGTTGAACATAGAAGACCTATGCAGGGATAACGGTGAATGGAGTGACCCATGGTGGCTACCGGTGGTGGTGATGGGTCATGGTGGTGATTCGCTAAAACAATGGCCAGTAAGTTTGTATTTTGTGAGGCAGTGGACTCCCAATCTAGCTTGGTGACTACGTAAGGGCTCGGTCAAGGTCGTGGTTTTGTTTGATGATGTTGATCGATGATGATGATAATTTAGTTGGTGTTTGGTGAATTGAGGTGAAGGAAATAAGAGGGAGGTTGTGGCAAGTGGTGGTGGTGGGTCAGGTTGTAGGTCACAGAGCAGATGATTTAAGTGGTGATAGTGGAAGGTGGTGGGCACCAGTTGATTAGTGGTGATGATGGTGTTGTGCAGAGCCTAAAAATATCTTAAATTGGACACCAAAACAAGGAACTACCAAGCTCATGCATATTTAGCAGGGTTAATTGCACTGGACACCTCTAAGTTGATCACGGTAGCATGCTGCGCCCCAAAGTTCATTTAGTTATCTCGCACTATAAACTTACATAAGTGTGGCGTTGATCATCCTCTGACCATATCCCAACCAAATTTCAAGCAAAAATTTTGACTTAGTTGAACTCATGAGGGCAGTTTTGAAATATCAGGTCAAAAAATAGGGATCTATGGTTGATTGTGATCAAAATTGAGGAATAAGGGATCTAGGTTTCATGTATGGTAGAAATTGATGGTTGTGGTGGGATTTAGGGCAAATTTTGATGTCTGTGATCAGATCTAGGGTAAAAATTGATGGTTGTGATGGGTTTTTGTAATGGTGGCTAAGGTGGCGGCGATCTTAAGAAAGGAGGTGGCGGTGACGATCGAAAAGGGAGGAGGCGGGTTTGGTGATTGATGGAGGCTGTGGGAGTGGGCTAAATATCATGTGGTGGTGGTGTTAGTGAAGATGGCATGTGGAAGATAAAGATGAAGATGGATGAGAGAGGGGTGATTTGCCAAAAATGCCCCCCAAAGTTGAGTTAAATTACCACACAATGAGTTCATTGGCAGGAAAGTGGTCGCAGGGTGTTTCTTGCCACACTTATGCAAGTTTGTAGTGCGAGATAGTTAAAATGAACTTTGGGATGCAGCACGCTACCGTGAGAAAACTTAGGGGCGCCCAGTGCAATTGATCCTAATTACCAAGGTGATTTCGACGGCACAAGCCTTTACAATATTCTTTTGAATATCGGGCGTACTTAGCTTGTTATTTTGCATAGAATTTTCGAGCACAATGCTCTTGATAGCGTCGTTGTTATTAGCAAGAGCCCTTAAGAGTTCAAGAAAGTTCCCTTGATCATTAGATTCTTCTGATTCATCATGACCTCGAAAAGTTAGTTCTTGTCACGAGAGATACTTAATTCATACAAGTGATGCAATTTAGACGCACCCGATAGTCATTTCGATCACGATCTGATAACAAATTAATAGCCACTTTTTTTCTTTCTTTCTCTATCTTTGGCTTTAAAAAGATAACAGTACAGGCCAAAACATGCATCTTTTGCCACATTATATGCAAGGGTCAATTGTGTTCGGCACCCCCAAGTTTGCTCGTGGTAGAGTGAGAAGCCGCAAAGTTCACTTTAGCTATCTTGCGCTACAAACTTACATAATTGTCACACCAATCACCTTATGACCATATTCCGACCAAATTTTGGCAAATATTTTTGATATGGCTGAACTCAGGAGGGAATTTTTGGAATATCAGGTAAAAAAATGGGGATCTAGGGTTCATTATGATTAAAATTGAGGAAAAAGGGATCTAGGCTTCGTGTATGGTAAAAGTTGATGGTTGTGATGAGATCTACGACACAAATTGATGGTTGTAGTGGGTTTCTGTAATGGTGGCTAAGGTGGCGGACTAGCGGTGGTCTTCAGAAAAGAGGTGGCGGTGGGTATGTTGATTGGTGGAGGCCGTGGATGGTGGGCATGGTGATAGGTAGAGGCAGTGGGTGGTGGATATGTTGATTAGTGGGGGTGGGGGGTGGGCTGCAGATCAGCGGTGGTGGTGTTGGTTAAGATGGAAGGTGGAAGATGAAAATGAAGATGGATGAGAGATAAATGAGTGATTACCAAAAATGTCCCCTTAAGTTGAGTTAAATTACCACTCTGACGAGTTTATTGGCCGTGAAGTGATCGCAGGGTGTTTCATGCCACTTACGCAAGTTTGTGGAGCGAGATAGTTAAAATAAAGTTCAGGGTGCCAAGCATCAACCCAGATAAACTTGAGGTTGCCGAATGCAATTGATCCTTATATGCAACCAAGTTGAATATTCTTTGAACTAAGCCTTATTGAAGCGCCGCATTTTCTTCCTGGACTTGTTTGTGGAAACTTGTGCTTACGTGGCTGACAAGGACTCCTTAGTAGATACTACCTACAAACGCGGTCTTGGTCATTGGGGCGGTTAATCACATATATGAATCCATAACCAGAAATACAAATAATTTCATTTGGAATAGTAGAATTAGGCATTTCTCGAGGCCTTAGGCACATCACCCTCATTAACTTCCAAAGAAATTAACCCCGATTGTTTCACGGAGACACTTGAGTTAACAATTAACCCCGATTGTTTCACAGAGATGCTTGAGTCAACCTCTGACGCCTTTTTAATTGAGTTGATATTTGTTGGAATATCTTACATTCTAGAATGCTTCAAAGGAGGTTGCATGTCAACATTATCAACACTTTGTTGATAAACAGATGATAGATTTATACATGAAATTACTTGAAAATATATTTTCATAATTGAAATATTTACAAGAAATCTATACCAATTTAAAAAAATCTCATAAGTACTGGATAAAGATTAACAAATATATACTGAATTAAAAAATTTAGTAGATGTAAGCAGAACTGAAGTCTGGATATATACTGGCTATCTATCAAACAATATTAAATATTGGACATATAACAAGCTGGTTATAGAATGGATATATACACTGCATACCGAATAAACAAGATTACAAGAATTAAATACCAGACTAATAATGTCACATATTTGCAATGAATAACACTGAAGACCTCCCATTATACTGGATAAACAAGAATTCCAAATCGAACTTCTCGATTCGAACTTGTCCAGGTCGACCAGTATACTCGAACGGTCCATGAAAGCTCTAAATTCCTAATTCCTAATTCCTAATTGACAAATTCAGTTCCAAATTCCCAATTTCTAATTGCCACCACGAGCAACAATTGCCAAACTCTCAATCCAAAATAAAAAAAATTCTAATTATGAATGAACCTTAATCTGAAATCTATACACCCACGAGCTGCAATTGTTGAATTCCCTATTTTCACCACGAGCAATAATTACAATCTAAAATCCAAAATCCAAAATCTCAATCTAAAATTAAAACTCCCACTAGCAGCAATTGCCAAATTCCCAATTCCCAATTGGGACTTGTAAGTTCTAAAACCCAATTGTCAAATTCTAAACCAAGCAAAAAAGAAAGGGTTCAAGGAATTATGAGATTTAAGATTCAAACACTAGATCTTACCTTGCTTTCCCCGTCAAAATAGCTGACGATTGTCGTGACCTTTGGGTCGTCAATGAGAAATCGACCTCCCGTCCGTGAGCTCCTACCTGCTGCCTAAGCCCATGACTTTTGGGCTTTAGGTGCCATGGCTCGTGAGCCCATGACCTGCCATGATGCTTTTCTTGGACCTATGCGACTACGCTGAAAGAGGACCGTGTAGTGACCCAAAAATCCAGAGTATTGACACCCCGAACTTCTGGAGCGTTAAAACACTCACTCGCTTGATCAAACACTTAATCACATAATATCCTCGATTCAACAAATAAATTCGAATATATATCAGAGCTTCTAATCCATGCAATATTTCAAGTTTTTGTTTTTAAAAAAAATCAATGGTCATAAACAAAAAGTCTTAAGTTTACTATAGAACGGCTAAATAATGATTACCCGCGTAGGGGTCCTACTAAATAAAATAATCATAGATAATCTAGCTTCTCACTCAGGCTCTAAACCTATCCCCAAGCAACCTAGTGGTGATCATTACTTGAAGAAGAGAATCAAACGAGAGTGAGCTTTCGAGAGCCCAATAAGGTCGATCGAAGTCCAAACATTACGAATCAAATGATTATATGAAGTCAAATGACAGTTTGAAGAAGGATTTCTTTTTAAATGAAACCACATCATTTTAATATAGGTACCAGGAAGAGTATCAAATCAATCCCTCAAATTAGTAGGCACTTCAAAACATTTCAGAAACAGTAAAACGGAAGCAGATGATATTGAACATCAGCAGTCAGAATAGCAAAGCTACCTCAGTAGTGCTCAGATACAAATACATACTACATATGCATATGTATAAAATTAGTCCACTTAGGTACTAGTTGCAACCCAAACAGAACAAACCAACCTTATAACACCTACAGAACAGACCATCCTTATAACGCCTCAGATTTACTATCTCATGTCAATATTCAAAAGAAATACACATAATTCAACATCTTCTATAATGCTCGAATCAGCAAAATATATGAGCATTAATGAGAGTTTTAAACGATCACTTTAAGGTTCAAGATAGAATTTCATGGCTAGCTCAAAACATTTCTATAACAATAAAAAAAAATTCAGAATTCAACGAAATTTGGTAACAAATCAGAATAAAAAATACGAGGTCAATCTGATGAAATGGGGTTTCGGATAGAATGCCTTACCTCGATCCAAGCTATACGAAGCTAAATAACCTCGATAAAAATTCTTTAAACTAACCTAGATTAGGCAAATTATTTGTTGGAAAACAATCTCCGCTACTATACTATAAACCTAATATGAACTACCCAAACATTGCTCACTTCTAATCCTGAAATAATGTAACCCAGAGCGGGTCCCAAACACGGTCAACCAAACTAGCTAGAAAACCCAACACACTCCTCAAGGTTTAATAATAACCCTAAATTGATAATAAATTCTCATAAAATATTTTTTAACTTAAAACAATATATAAACTAAAAAAATTGATTTTCTTAATTTTTTAATATTTTGGAATTAAAAATAATTTTCTTAAATACAATAAAAGCCCATAATTAGCCATAATTGTTTCTAGCCGAAATGAAGTCCCATAATTTTTGTTATAGAAACTGAAATCAAAATTTAAAAGACAGTAAGACTATTTTTAAATTATTCATTTTGCTAAATATAATGCGATATGGTAATGATACCAAATCCACTCCAAAATTTATTAAACTTAAACTGAGACTTCTTTATACTATAAAAACACTACCATAATTTTTTCAGAATTTATAATGGATTTTAAAGACAACGAATTTTACAAATATGAACTTACAGAAAATATTAAAAATACAAACGATTTTAGAAAATTATAAACTTTTTCCAGAAATTCTAATATAGCCTAAGGTACCCTACTCTAAAATTTTACATACTAATGATCATTGTGCATCATCTAACGCGCTCATCGAGCATAACACGAGACCGTGGTACACCTATGCAAGCACATGATACCACATAATCTGCACAGACTAACAAAATGCACTTCATCTTCTTCTTCTTCTCTGCACTTGAAGGTCCACACACACACACACACATGTTGCCCTCTCGGCAGCTTCATGCAACACACATATACACACAAACACATGCACAAACTGCCATCATGGTAGTCTTTCTACAAACACACACTCCCGTACAACCCCCCCCCCCAACAATACAAACACATGCACACAAGCTGCCTCGACAGCCTTCCGTCCCCCCCCTCCCACAGACACAAAGACATAAACACACACTCACACAGACTGCCTTCACGGTAGTCATCCCTCTCCCAAACACACACATAAACACACAACACACTCATGTTTGTCTATCGCCAGCTATGGCACTGCCCACAAAACACCTCACGCATCACATAAAAGACAACAAACACTACCATAAAACCCACAAACTCACATATATACATACACAAATTCATGAACATACAGTCACGGCCAACATGGTTGTGTTGTGTCCTGCCTGAATCACCCCTATTACCCTCATGGCAGCCATCACTTTTAACAACATGGCTGCCTAACACACCTCTATCATTAACGCGCACACTATTACCACAATCCCAGCCACCTTACTCCAATAAAACATTGAATAAATTTGAGAGAAAAAGACTAGAAGACTTATTGAAAAACCGACTCGATTGCCAGAAAAAAAAATCACCGCGCTCTCTCTCTCGTGTAACAGAAGAAAAAGAAGAGAAAAGTAAGGGACGACTGATCCCATAAACACCTTTATACATATTTACCCTAAAAGGAAAATTTACCTTAAACTCCCAAACTCTAGGCATTTTTCAAAGTTTACCCAAAACTTTCTAATATTACGAAAAAGCCCAAAAACAAACTGTTCACAATAAAGTAGCGTACTTGAAAATTTTAACGGGGTATTATAGACGAGGCATTGGAGGCAGTGACATTGAGGGTATGAGGCAGGTGAGGGGACCAAGGAGGCGGTGTGCTCTATTCGTATATGTGGCTTTCAGGCTTTGAGAACAGTAGAGGCTGAGAATAAAAAGGATTTTTTTGTTGACTTTATCTGTGAACTTTACTTATTTTTTTTTTGTTTATTTGTGTAAGCTTAGCATTTTAAAGGACTAAAAGTATATTTCTTTTAACTGTCTTTAGAATTTTTAGGTATTCTAACATGTAAAATGACCAAAAATACATCTCCTTTAAGTTTGTATTTAAATTTTTAGGTGGACATTTTTATCATTGGAAATAAAAATACACCATGAAATGAAAAAAATAATAGAGAAGTAGATGGGCACCAGCCCAACGGTGCCACCTGCTCGTTCCCTCACTGATTGTGTGCTCCAGTTAACTGGTGGCTGAGAGACAGATGAGAGGAACAAACTAATTGTTGTTAGGTGACCATGAATTGAGGGTTGTAATTTCTTCTTAAGTTTATGTTTAAGAGACTTTTCCTTTATTCAAGTCTTAATAGCTCTGCTTAGACAATGGACTAATTTGGATAAGAAAGATAAAGTGAGGTACTGGTTTGGTATGTTTTAAAGTTGAGGTACTCGAGGCAAATCTGGTATATACTTTATGGTATAATTTTGGAATTGACCCATCATAGAAACATCAATACATCAGTGCAATACGAATACAAATATCATCTTGACTGTTTAGTAATTTCATCAAAATAATAATCAAATGCAAGATATAATGAACTATACATTGTCTATATTAAAAAAAGCTAGACCTACAAACACTTAATTCAAAAGAATTCTAGTCCACATACATAGAATGTTGTCTTGCATGCAAACGTAGCCGCCAAGATTGCATCACTTGGTAAGCTCTTACTTCATATATAACCATGAAGGAATGTAAGGACATATATGGTATTTAATATCAAATAAGATCGAACAATAACTAGAATAATGTGCACTGATGATCTCTAGTCCTGAGATCTAGGCAAGTAAGCATTTTCAATTATTATAAATAATGACATGCATGAGATTCTGGTGTTTGCCCGTCTCAGAGCCGTCAAAACTACTTGTGCTAAAGATGAATCACGAGAATCAAAAGAATGCGCAACAAATCCAATCCATACTGCCAAAGGTTCTTGAAACACATACCCACTCTGACTAACAAATGATGATGTTGAAACTTGTATCCAACACTAAGGAAAATTGTCTGGTTTACTGAGCAATGATAAGCCGCTGAGTGATTATAGCATTTATCTGTTGAACATAAGTCGATCAATTTGGATAATGGCCTTTGGCTTATGATTGGTGATAGAAGTACCTAAGTTTCGAGTGCATCAAAGCTATCCAAATAGATTGAAAAATGAATTATTACTAGAACATGGTGGATATGGCGCTAAACTAGGCACCATGAAAAATGATTATGTTCTTATCTATTGAAATACACCATAGAGTTGTGAAAAAGTCAGGTGGAACTTCATACCGTATTGAGGCACGATGATTTTAGATGATTAAAAAAGTTTGAAAGTGCACTATTGAACTTAATTTTGAGGTTCAAACCAAACCCACACCGGTGTTACGCAGGCATGGACGCTGAAAAAGGAAAAGCTGCAAACAAGTTTCAGGGCTTGAAAGGCATATGATGCACGCAACATCATTTTAATGTTGAATCTTTGAAGTCTAGACTTAGTTGGCAGTTCATTTACTTATAGTTTCCATAGGAGGTTCTAGATTCTAGAGGGGATGTCATTTCCAGGGTTGAAGTTAGGGTTCGAGATTTTCTATTGCAACTTCCTGACATACGAGAGTCTGTAGACTGATTTCTCTAAGAAATGATCGAGAGGCGTGGTATTCCACGCGAGTTTGTTAGGTAAATTTCTTTTTAATATTGGGTACATTGTAATTTCCGTAATTTATCCTAGGGCCAAAATTTTCAATGATCCCCGATTTTCACTTTGTTTGCGCTCAGTACTATAACTAATATATCGTCAATTAATTTAGTCCCTCTGTCCAGTGCGACTTCTTTAAATGATGACATAGCTTGGAAATGCAGGGGTGCCTTGTTGATATGGATGCCATTGGTAGCAATGTGGACGCTTATGTGGTTAATTGGACGTCACTTGAATGCTTAGGTGTCAAAAAAGTCTACTGGTAGGATTTAATTTTATTTCTTGATTATAAAAGGGGGAAAATGAAGTATGTGGTTAGCCATAGGCAAGTTGCCTAAGGCTAATAGCCAAAACTTCATAGTTTTGATGATTACATCTTTTTGTTATTCGTTTATTATTCCGTGGTCAATAATTCTTCTCCATCAGCCCCACCATCGGCTACCAACCATCGCCCCACCAATATCAACCTGTTGCCCCGACCACCGTCCCTCACCACTATCATCCATCAATTCTATTATCAGTAATCAAGCACCAATAGCCCCTACCATAGCTACATTCCCATCATTTCCCATTATGGCCACCAACCACAGCCAGTCACCATCAACCTGCTACCCTCACCGCTGTCCCTCACCACTTCCATTATCGATGATCATCAACCCCTAATGTAGCTGCCTCTGCACTAGCCCCACCGCTGGCCACCAACCACCGTCGGCCACCATCAACCTACTGCCCCTATTATTGCCCCTCACCACTCTTAACCATCGATTCCACTATCAACTAACCACCCCAACAACCTACAAATTCACCAAAACCATAACCTAGAACCTACAAACCACCACCGACCGCCACTACCCACAAAGATGGTATTGGTGCCGATCTGGAAGTGCGTGGTGGTGGATGGTAGTGTCGTGGAGTTGCGATCTGTGGGTCACCGACAGCGGGATTTGAGGAGAAGATGAGGCTATTGGAGATAGTGGTTCTTCCATCTCCAATATTGACTTGGATGCCACTTGCGTGTCTACATTGCGTCCTAGTGGCGTCGAAGTCAGTAATAGAACCCTGCATTTCCAATTTTGTCCATCTATCCCCCCCCCCCCAAACCAATTTTAAGCCTCGTCGTGATTTAACACCATTTGATGGAATATAAGTTATGGTATTGAATGTAAACAAAGTAAAAATAGGGAACCATTTAAAATCTTGGCCCTAAGACAAAAGACCAACATTACGATTTACCCTTGGGTATGTGGATACTGAAAATAAGATGACAATTATTTCCAATAAAGATCTGGCTGAATGGATTTTCATTCAAATTTGAATCTATCATAAGCTCTAAGATGGAGTTCACTTGGAGATTGGAATTTCGAAAAGCTTGAAGAAAGGAAGGTAGGACATCCGCGAGCCAAAAGTCTTCACCATTTTTTACTTGCCAATGGAGGCCTAATTCAAGAGTACTCTTGCTTTTGAAAATGCCCCACCAAGCCCAGAAAATATCTTCTCTAGCAGAAACTTTAAAGAAAGAACAAGAGTGACAACATTCACTTTTGAAAATTGACTTTAATGTTGAATCTCTGAAGTCTGACATAGTTGGCAGCTTATTTACCTGTAGTTCTATCAGAGTTTTTAGATTTTAGAAGGGTGTCATTTCAAGGGTTAAAGGAGGTCATGCATTTGTATCATTGCAACTTCTTGTCTTACCAGAGTTTGTAGACTGATTTAAAAATGACCCTAAGGCGAGGCATTCGACATGAATTTGTTAGAGAAATTTCCTTTGGATACGTAGATACTGGAAATAAGATGGCAATTATTTCCAGGAGATCTGGCCATACATATATTTGTTTGATTTTGAATATATCATAAGTTCTAAGATGGAGTTCACCTGGAGATTTGACCTTTAAAAAGCTTGACGAAAGGAATGTGGGACTCCCACAAGCCAAAGGTTTTCAGACACTGAAATAGATGAACCATTTTTGACTTGCCAATGGAGGTCTCATACCAGTGTACTACTGGCTTTGAGAGTGCCCCAGTAGGCGGCCTAAAAAAAACTTCTATCGTAAAAACTTCAAGGAAAGAACGAGAATGATAATATTCGCTTATGAAAGTTTGACATTACAACCTCTTTATATGTTAATATTTTTCAATTAGTTTTGACCTCCATTCAGGTATACCACTAAGCTATTATGTCTCACTTTCTTTTTTTCTTTTAACTTTTAGAAGGAAAAAAGTTGTTATTAGTGACCAGTTTGGGGAAAGGGAAGATGGAGCGATAAGGTTGACACATGTTCCGTAGTTGGAGCTTCAAAGTGCACAACAAAGTGAGAGCGAGAATGAAGATTCTAAACAAAAGCTTGACTAGTTTAAAATTTAGTAACTTGAGACCAACCATTCATTGAAGATGGATTTTGCAACTTTACGCAATGGGGCCAAAAGTTTTCCTTTTTACTTGGTCTTGTTCTCCAAGTATATTAACAAGGGAAACCTGTTTTGTCAAAAGATTCATGATTAAAGAGTTCATTCCTGTCTAAGTACTTGATTTGTGATTAGGGCCATTGGCAATCAAATGTGAAACCAATAAAACAACCTAGATGTGTCAATGGGTCGAGCTTGGGCCGGCCCAGCCTGGGCCCAGCGGGCCAGACGTGAAAACGGCCCAGGGCCGGGCCAATGGGGTGGGGAAATGGGCCCGGCCAGAGAAGAGGGGTATCTAGGCCCAGTCCAAGCCCGAGCCCAATTTTTTTTTTTTAAATTTCTTGTTATTGAAAGTAAGATTTGAATTGCGGTAATTTCTTGTTATTATGTAAGCAAATTGTAATGTAGTACTATGACTAGGATTCTGTAATGGAGTATAAGATTTGTACATGTAGTAATATGTGTGTATACATATTACCACATCTATGTGTATGCAAGCAAGTAAAGCAACTAAAAATGCCTAGACACGCACACATATATGTAGTAATATGTGTATATACAATAATATTTCTAGCATTCAAATATTCAAATAGATGGAGTTAAATTGAAGATAAATTTGTTCATAGGCCCTCCTCCTTTTATCCGAGCTTGGGACCGGCTGCTTGTAAATAAACAGACGAAGTTACCTATTTTTTTAATATATATGAAAAATATCTATCTTGCTTGTAAAAACGTATTCTATATATATATGAAAAAATATCTATATTTTGAAAAATTTTATTCTAAAAACTTGAGAAAAGAAAAATAAATAAAAATTACCTAATCATCCGGAAGTATTTTAACGTCCGAGTCGCTGCTCCTATTATTAATCGGTTTATCTTGCTCGCAGTATTTTGCATCAAGATAATTCTTCCAACATACACATAGCTCGAGGGACTCAGGGTTTAGACAACTCCTCCTGTCATCGAAAACCCTCCCGCTCGCTAAAAATGCCGACTCTGAAGCAACCGTGGAGGCTTGCACCGGCAGTACACCCCGTGCAATTTGGGATAAAGTTTTATA
Organism: Escallonia rubra; assembly: GCA_033065855.1. Lineage (NCBI taxonomy): Eukaryota > Viridiplantae > Streptophyta > Magnoliopsida > Escalloniales > Escalloniaceae > Escallonia > Escallonia rubra. The sequence continues at coordinate 88,971 of JAVXUO010002122.1, read as the reverse complement.
CATGTTTTGATTTTGTTTCCAAAAATTTAACAAATTAAAATTAACCTATTCTTCTATTGATAAAGCAGAATAATGATTAGAATTGGCATATAAACCAATCTCATTAAAATAGGAAAAAATAGATGAACCTGTCGAATTAGAAGAACCTTCACCTGGTAGTTGTCTTGCTACTAGATGTTCAAGGCCCTTAAGGTATGGCGCATAATACATCTCACCAGTCGATGATGAAGTTCGCCCGCACGTCAGCGGAATTATGATAGAGGTTGAACAGATCCTCAAATGTCTTACTCACTTTCGATGTGAGTTTGATTGTGTCCGCTTCTGTGTAGCACATTAATCTCGATATCTCTTGTATCGATACGTTCACGCCATGAAACTTTAACCTAGGATCTAAACAAGTAGCCACAACAAAAATAATAGGCAGTTTCTTCCAATATATATTAAACTTTTTATCCATCTCTTTTACTATTTCCTGAAAGGGTCATACATATCTCCATTTTGTTAATATTGTAGCCATCTTGATAATTTCTATTATAGCGATAGGAGAGGCGGGATAGTACGTACCAGACAATATATTGGTAGACGTGTAAAATACCTCCAAAAAGTTAGATATGTGTATAGCCATCTGCCATTCTGTGGGAGTTGGCAAGCCGTCTGGGAACGCGGTTAATAAGAAATGTGTATAGACTTCTTTGTATGCCAGAATATGTAAAAGCATATGATATGTAGAGTTCTACCTATGGACCACATCTGTAAGTGGTCTCCTGCGAGGCATATTATATTGAACACACAACGCTTTAAATTACTGTGTTCTCGGACCCTAACTATTAATAAACGCTGTCATACCCCTCATTTTGAGAAGAATATCTCCTGCAGCCCTTAAACCATCTTGAATAATTAAAGGAATTATGTGACAAACACAACGAACCTGAAATAATTCACCAGCAAGTACAGGTTGAAGGCTCTCCTTTAAAGCTGCAACAACAACTTTATTGTTAGTAGCATTATCAAAACTAATACTCATAATCTTATTCTTTAATTTATACGTGGTACATGCATTAATTATAATAGTAGCAACGTTAATTGCATCATGCGAAAAAGGAAAGACTTCGAAAGCGATGATTCTCTTATTCGTAGTCCAATCAACATCAATCTAATGGGTCATCACACAAGCATAACTAACAAAAGTAAACGGAAATTGTCAAATATCAGAAGTAAGACTAACTTTACCGTCACAATGATCGAAATAATCAATCAAGCGTGCTTTAGCAGCATTATACTGCCGGAGTGCATCGGATCTAGTGGTGTTTCTATGAACCTTTTTGTACAAAGGTTGCACTTAGGTGTTCATATATCTAGAGTGCTTAGCATTATCGGCAAAACTAAAAGCTTGTTCATCGTGAATAATAAATTCAGCGAGACCGTCTATTTACTCTCGCTGATTATAAACAAATAACTTATCGTCAAAAGATAACTACGCTTGGCTAGGTTCGACTTGGCCTTGTCGAGGTGCACACAGAGGGTAATGCCTGTTAAGATGTCCATTACCACTACCAGATGGAAATAATTTAGCACAGTACTTACATCGAACTTTTCGACCGCTGTCCACCATAACTTCATCAAAATGATTACAACACTCGGCATTTTTTTTCCGCCTTTTGGACTTCTGGCTCACTACCAGAACGATTGCTCGGCCCTTCTCTACCATGACCGCTCATCGAGTTAAGATTACGCCACGGAGTAGTGGCTTCGCCAACCGAGCTGCGTCCTTGGCTATAATGCGGGGTCTCTTGTGAAGGCGTGTATTCAAGATCTGGAATGTTTTGGTTGAACTCCCAATTGACTTGGGTATCTATCATACATCCTGTACTCATTCGTGCAGGAATGAATGGTTGTGGTAGTGCTTGTGATGGGCGTGGTGGTGGTGTTTTTCATGATGATGATCCACGTTTCTGTTTTTTCAAAAATCCAGACATATTTGAAGGTACATTTTTTTACTATAATGAAAAATAAAATTAGTAAGAGTAACTAAATGCAAAGGAATAAGAGCAGTAATTAGTAATTATATATAACCATTAACTAATACACTTGTAATTTAAAATTGGAGAGAGTTAGTAATTAAAAAGACTTTAGTAACATTAATTAATAAGAATTCACTAATTAGTAATTAGTAAACAAAAGAATTAGAAGTAACAAATGAATAAGATCAGTAGTTAGTAATTAGTAATTAGAATTTAGCAAGAGTAGTAGTTAGTAAACAAGTAAGTAATACTTGCAATTGAAAATTGAAGAGGAAAATAGTAGCAAAGCTTGTAGAAATGTAAAATGTTTAGTTAAGAGAGTAAGAAGATTGGTTTGAAAAATATGAAAGAAAGAGTGTGAATTTATAGATTTTTTAAAGTCCACAAAAGACCAAAATGTTCCTTAAAACTAGCCGTTTATAGTTGTTGGGAGGGTAAAAATGTAAAAAACCTTAAAAGAGTTGTTAAAAATTAGTTGGACGAAAATACCCCAAAACTAGCCGTTATATAGCTGTTGGGGGGATGGGGTAAAAGTGGAATTTAGACAAATAGTGGGGAATCTGGTCGTTGGGGGAAAATGGGGGGAAACCAAAAGTTTGAAAAATAGTGGGCCAGAACAAGGGCCAGAAATTTGGGCCGAAAATCGGGCCAAAAATCGGGCCGGTTTCGGGCCAGCCCGTTCTTTAGGGCCTGACCCGGGCTTTTTATGGCAGGGCCGGGCCTGGATAAAATCTGGGAAAATTGTGGCCTGGCCCTAGCCCTGGCCCAAGGCCCTACGGGTTAGGGCAAGTACTGTTCACCTACAGGGCCGGGCCAGCCTGCGGGCCGCCCTTTTGACACCTCTAAAACAACTCTAGAGGAAGGGGGGAAGGGGGAAGGGGGGTTGGGGGGGGGGGGGGTAAGGTTTTGAAAATTAATGAGAAATTGAAACTAGACACAATCATAAATTTTAATCAGATCAACGAACATTTCAATCAAGATGCTAACTACACAATCCAAAGATGGTCTTAGAGCAATAAGTAAAGAGTTTAAGTTAGAAATACTTGACAAGGAGATTTAAATGGTTCAACTTGAACTACCCTCAAACCTGTATCCACCTCTTCAAGGAAGTTCCTTACAAGAGCACTGTACCAACTTGCTTCTTCCAAGTTGTCAAAATCAAAACCCTTATAAACACTTGGTGATATTTTTATACCAAGCACAAGTCTTGAATCCACAAAGCACCTCAAGACTTGACAAACCCAAGTCTTGGTCACAGTCCTTTTACAGAGATCAATTGTGTACATAAAAATCCTCTTAAAAGGAAATGAGTACAAATGAAACTCTAGTACATCAGAGAGATGAGATAAATTGATGACTTCAGTAATGCTCACTATCAATCAAAGAATTGCTCATAAAGACGCTTTCTTAGTGATGTAAAATCATGAAGATGAAGAGAGAAAAACTTAGTCGACTGTTTTTGCAATGCAATCGACTATATTCTTCCAAACTAGCCGTTGGGTTATTTTCCTTCAAAATAGCTGTTGGAATTAAAATTCCAACAATGTAGTCTACTGTATTGAAATGCAGTCGACTGTATTACCTTACTGCCTTAGAATGAAATCGACTGTATTGGTCGACTGCTTCGCGAAACCTCCTTTCTTATATCGAGCATAACTTTCTCTAGAAAAATTGGATTGAGGTGCCATTTTTTGTGTTAGAAAGCTAATTAAAATTTATATAAAAATGTGAAATGATTAGCTCCAAAAATATTTTTGAGAAAATTCGAGTTAACTCCAAAGTTCACCCATTTTCATGAAACACACTTGTACGGAAAGTTATGAACTGACATGCAATGTACATAGTATCTTAAGGTCATTTTAGGTCATATTCATCAATTCAAGCATCACATCAAGATAAGTTACATAATAATAAAGATTAGTAACAATCGAAAGTAACTTAACATATGCATTCTTTATTGCTTTTTGATGTTCGACTCGATGAACCTTTCTTAGCATCTCCACTGTGTCTTTAAGCTCCTTTGACACATATCCAACTTATTAAATGTGTCTTCAGTACTAGAGTTCAAGCGCACTTAGACTGATTCACATTCCTTCATCTGACGCAATGGTTCTCAAATATGTTTTTCACATCTCAAGAATTAGAAATAATGCTTATTGTATCTCATTTTTCTACGTAGTATCACAGGCCAACTTACTTGTAGTGTGTTAAGTCATCCTTTAGAAGGTGGGGAACGATCGACCACCCACGTCCAACTTAAGAGAAAAATTCTTCATGACCTATGCCATGGATTAAGAAGGAGCAATATTTCATTCCAACATTATAATTCTGAAAAAGTGGTCCTTATAATTTAAATGGGTGTCTCAAAGGTAAAGGTGGAAGGTGAGCAAGTGCTTTGGTTGGGATTAGGCTTGTGTCATGCAACGATAGCCAAAACGTGTGTAGATTCCAAGGTGGGAGCTTCCCAAGGTCACGACCCTGAAAACAGGGGCTTGGGCAGCGCCGTTTAGCTTTATTTTTTTGGACCATCGAGTCCTAAAGCAGTAGAATAAGGGACTTTAAGGTCCTACATGGAACATATACACACATAGATACCATATATTATAAGTAATTATGTAGGAAAATTATAATTTAAAATAGGTTTTGGTTTGGTCATGCAATTAGTGGAAAACTATTTTGGATTCGTGTAGACACGTGATATGGCCTTAAAATCAGGGAAATGTTGTAAAAGCCACTTTGTAGAGGCTCACCATATTAGTTTATATAAGCCACTTTGTTTTCTTTTTCCTCCTTTTCCCCCTATTTCTTCTTTTGATGATTTTGGAATGTTGGGGGTGAACCCACTTCTTGTAGGTCCAAATTGCTTAGACTTCATTAGCCACATGGTCATTGTCCTCTAGCTTATGATCATGGTCAATATGATGCTCTGATGAGATTTTTCTATGGTTATTATTGGTTGTACGTGGGGCAATGATTTCAAGGACTTTTTTTTTAGTTTAGTTTAGTTTTTTTGGATAAAAGATTGTGGCGAACGGGCAAAATTGGAGAAATTATTCGGTGTAATGATGTAGACATGACATGATAAAATAGACGGGTGAAGTTTAACGAAATGAAGGGATTTCCAGACAATAGGGAGTTAAATTTTATTCTTCTCTCATCTCGTCTGTTGATTACAGTACGTTGTCACAGTTTCTGTCACCGTTACAGTGAAATTTCTTTTGCAAGAGTGAGAACCTCCATCCTTGTATGTACGTACCATCTAAGTTATGACAGCTCACAAGTTATGACAAAAAAAATTCAAATTACAAAGCATCTAATTAGAAATACCATGTCAGATATTATACGAAATAACAAATCTCTACTACTATCACCGGCCTTATGTTTATCTACGTACAATACTCCTATCATTTGTATTTGGCTTCAACATGCTCACCACTGCAAGCATCATTTTACATAACTTTGCTGATCATCAACAAACCTTTCAGCTCTAGCCTTTCATCGTTATCAACAGAGACTTTAGTTGGACAAGGTGTAATTGATCCATAAAGGTTTGTAGATGGTAGAAATGGTACGTTCAAGAGACCTCACCCTTAAAAATAAGTTAATGAGCTTTCACGACTTGTTTATGTTTGTTTTGCTTATTAAAGCAATCATCAGTGGCGTATTTCACTCTAATGGTAACTCTGGTAATTATAAGTTATGATCATTGTACGCTAAACGATAAATGCAACGCAAGAGTTTTTTCGAATACAAGGTACATTGATCGTGTAATGGCTCTGAGCAGTGAACTAAAAGGTCCTAATAATTTATTTCCACCAAATGGAAGGGATGGTTGTAGCCTATGCCCCTTATATATTCAACATATAGCGTACGAAGGGTACAATTTTCATAACATCAAATAGGTCGAATAAAATAGTTAGTGAGCGTTCGGTACTATAGGCAGTACTAAAAAACCAGTAAACAGATATGAACGCAACCAAAAAGGGGAAAAAAAGTAATATTTTCATTTTTTTTTAGAAGAAACGTGAAGATCAAATTGACATATTTTTGCCAGTTTCCTCGGCGACAGCAGGTGGACACTACGGTTTAACGGTGGCACTTTCAGCAAATAGTGCTGACAGTAAATTTGTTGCTAAATTGTTACTCAAAGGGCCACTAAAAATTCTATAGGGACAGGATTTGGCCAGATTTAAAAATTATAACCATCAAGTTTTATGTGGAGCCAGAAATACAGGAAAAAGAAAAAAAGAAAAGGGAAGAAGGAAGGAAGCAAGCTGTTATGAGGTGCTCGTGACTTCCATAATGTAAGATGCCATTGCAGGCTTTACAGTTTACCCAGTAAACTAATGAAGTAAACAATGACCTCTTCTGCTTTAAAAGTCTTTAATTCATCAGAGCTAACATGATTTAAGTACTCTGAAAATGATGGATTATATCAGAAGATTGTTTCCTAACACATAATAAAACCCAAATTACATTGGATCTAATGAAGTTCTGGGTCTAAGCACTCATACCGATGGATGCCCTTTCAAAATACTTGGTTGAAAAAATTGGCCAAAACCACCGGCTAGCATGGCGCGTGCCCTTTCTAATCACGCATGACACTGCATGAAGCAGGCTTGCGGGACTAGCAATCCTTCATCATCTTCATGCACACTTTGTAAAAACATCTTATAAGTTGGATCTGAGAATAGATGAGTTAGCGTTTATTAAGCTAGATTCGGTTCCAACGCCCACAATGACTCTCTACTGACAAATTATTCTAAAATACCGGTAAATGTTTGACAAGAAGGTAATAACAAGTCAAGAAATATTTGTAACATTGAAAGTGCCGCTAAAGTTCTTTATAGCACTACTGCGGTAAATTTGCAATTGAGAATAACGTTCTTACATCTTCCTCCTTGGTATATTCCCATCCTATACAATTTTTCTTATATATTGGTAACATACTCATATATTTGGGTGTGTTTCATGAAAGTGTCACTCTGATGAATCCATGGATTTTAGGATTTTCTTTTCATTTTTTTTCCTATTCTCGTCTTATTACGTTGGAAGTTAATTTTTTCCGGGGAAAATGATTACTTCTACGCTCTTACATATGCTTTCACACCCCTTTTTTTTCTCCCTCAAAAAGGTTAATATTTTGTTTCTAATATCTTTTTAGGATTTTCGCGTACAATTCACTTAAACCCCATTTTCAATTTGCTGACTAATTGATCCTCAATCTATTAATTCTTATCAATCAAACCTTATCATCCACCACGGTTGTAAAGTTAAATGGAATGAGTCTTCCCTTTTCAACTTACAAAACTTGTGAGGTGTTAATATATATATATTGTCATATTTATAACACAAACACAAAAAAAAAAAGAACAAATGCAAGCAGCAACTCAACATCTCTAATTGAGTCAACTTAGAGTAGCCCAGCTACGCGATGACTCCACCAGTCCACCCGCATCCTTGGATCTCGTGATCTATTTTCAAATTTTCTGCTAGTTCAGATAGCACCCTTATTTGCAATAATAAGAATTAAATTACAAGAGAGAAACCTGTTCACTCATAGTAGCATGCTCACCAATCCTATTCTATTCTAGGAAAACACGTAAATTTATATGAGCTTCGTTTTGATAGTATGTCAAAAGGAGAAGTTTATTAGGTGTGAGAATTTAACCAAGCTCTATGTACAGCCTATGTGAAACCTTAACAATTGTAAATGGATTGGATTTAATGTTTGTAATTTAGGGTTCCGACTAAATACTTATATGATTAGAACCCTAGGCTTGTAATTAGTTACGGAACTTGGTGGCGAAGACGGGGTGGTGGAAGAAGGTGATGTTGATGAAGGGTAACTCGGTGACGGCGGTTGGTGTGAGGCAGCCGGGTGGTAATGACTTGTGTTGGCCGTGGTGGGTGGTGGTTGTGGTTTTGACATCGAAGGAGAGGTGAATATCCCCTTAAGCCAACAAATAGTGTTTTAGGATGTTAATGTATTGGAAATGTAAGTTAAAAACAAATATCACCATCGAAGAGATCCAACCAAGGTGGAGAAAACTGGAAACAACAAGTAGACAGTGAAACAATAAACAAAAGCTCCCCACGCCCATATTGAATGAGAGAGAGAGCAAACACTGACTTGGGCTTGGAGCTAACTGCCCTCACGCAGTCACACCACTGATAACAAACAGAGTCAAAAGCAGCATAATCCTGAAACCAATTAACTAAACAAAACCCCAACACATGCATACATTCAATTTCAAGTCTTTGAACAGCTGTTGCTTCTTCCCCCCTTGCGCGTGGCCCAATCTCCCTCCCCCTTTCTTATTTTATCCCTCACACACACACACACAGAGTGAGGGAGAGAGAGGGGGGGATCCTAAGTGGGGAATGGTGGGTGTGGTGGTGGCGGTGATTGCTAATCTCTAGGTATTCCTTGCTTGCTTCATTTCTTTAATGGTGTCCTGTTTCTTTACTGAGTGTTTGTTTTATCCCCTGTTTCAGTAGAAAAACCAAGCCAAAGTGTCCTACAAACCTCTCTCCTTGAGACACACACACAGACACACGCAGTGCTTGAGTTCGAACCAAGCAAAAAAACCCAGAAAACAAGAAACTTGATAGGGAAAGAGAGAGACACAGAGATAGAGAAACAACGATAACCCAAAAATTATGCAGGCCCGAGAAGAAAGTTTTGGAAATTGAGGCAGATGTCGTTCGCTCCCCCTTCTTCGAGGCAAAACTCCCTCCTCCTTAACCCCCACTCTCCACCACCACTTCTGTTCTTCTGTTTCCTCTGTTTCATTCTACTCTCTACCCTTTTCACCACCTTCACCGCCGCCGCAGCCGGTGGCAGTGGCAACCAAGAGGCCTTAACACTCCACTCATGGCTGCGCACCTCCTCTGTTTCATCGGCTCTCACTTCTTTCTCAAACTGGAACAGTTTCGACACCAACCCGTGTAAATGGACTTTCATAACTTGCACACAACAAGGTTTTGTCTCTGAGATAAACATCCAGTCGCTCCCGCTTCAGCTCCCCCTTCCCACCAATCTCTCCACCTTCAAGTCCCTCAAGAAACTCATCATTTCAGATGCAAACCTCACGGGGACCCTCCCTGCTGATCTTGGTGACTGCCTCTCACTCGCAGTCATTGATATAAGCTCAAACAGTCTTGTTGGTTCCATACCACCTTCCATTGGCAATCTCCAAAACCTCCAGGACTTGATCCTTAACTCCAACCAGCTCACTGGCAAAATCCCACTCGAGATCACCAACTGCCAGAGTCTAAAAAACCTTCTCCTATTCGATAACCAACTTTCAGGCAACATTCCGGCTGAATTAGGCCGGTTGTCTAGCCTTGAAGTCCTCCGTGCCGGCGGTAACAAGGACATTGCCGGAATAATCCCAGATGAGCTCGGAAACTGCGGTAACCTGACCGTTTTGGGCCTCGCCGACACGAGGGTTTCAGGTTCTCTACCGGCATCATTGGGTAAGCTTAGTAAGCTTCAAAGGCTGTCTATATACACTGCAATGCTGTCAGGTGAAATCCCACCTGAATTAGGGAACTGTTCTGAGCTTGTTAACTTGTATTTGTATGAAAATGGCCTTTCGGGTTCGATACCATTTGAGCTAGGTAAGCTTAGAAAGCTCGAAAAACTGTTGTTATGGCAGAATAATTTAGTTGGGGGGATTCCTAAGGAGATTGGGAACTGTAGGAAATTGAAAATGATTGATTTCTCGTTGAATTCTTTGTCTGGGACTATACCTTGGTCATTTGGTGGCCTAGTTGAGCTAGAAGAGTTTATGATTAGTGATAATAACATTTCGGGTTCGATTCCTTCCATCCTCTCGAATGCTACTAGTCTTGTGCAATTGCAGCTGGACACAAATCAGATCTCAGGGTTGATACCACCTGAGCTTGGGATGCTGTCAAATCTTGTAGTGTTTTTTGCCTGGCAGAACCAGCTTGAAGGAAGTATACCTTCAAGTTTGGCTAGTTGTAGTAATCTTCAAGAACTAGATTTGTCACACAATTCACTCACTGGTGTCATACCTCCAGGCTTGTTTCAACTAAGAAACCTCACAAAGTTGCTTTTGATTTCCAATGATATCTCGGGGTCGATACCGCAAGAAATTGGTAATTGTAGCTCTCTGGTGAGGCTAAGGTTGGGTAACAACCGTATCGCCGGTGGGATACCAAAAGAAATTGGGGGTTTAAGGAGTTTAAATTTTCTTGATTTGTCTGCAAATCGACTTTCTGGGACGGTGCCGGATGATATTGGAAGTTGCACAGAGTTGCAAATGGTTGACCTCAGCAACAATACACTAGATGGTCCGCTGCCTAATTCTTTGTCATCTCTATCTGGAATCCAGGTTTTGGATGTGTCTAGTAATCGGATTGTAGGTCCTATTCCAGCAAGTTTTGGCCGTCTTGCTTCATTGAACAAGCTGCTCTTAAGCAAGAATATGTTCTCTGGACTGATACCTCCCTCTCTGGGCCTCTGTTTAAGTCTTCAGTTACTTGATCTTAGCAGCAATGAACTCTCAGGCAATATCCCGGTGGAGGTGTGCAAAATCGAGGCGCTCGAGATTGCTCTGAACCTCAGTTACAATGGACTCACTGGGCCGATCCCGGCTCAAATATCTGCACTCAGCAAGCTCTCCATTCTCGACCTATCACACAACATGCTTGACGGAGACTTAAGTTCGCTGGCTGGACTTGACAATCTTGTCTCTCTCAACATCTCTTACAACAACTTCACTGGCTATCTTCCTGACACCAAGCTCTTTCGCCAATTACCTACCGCAGACCTAGCTGCAAACCAAGGCCTTTGCTCTTTTGGAAGGGAGTCGTGTTTCTTGAGCAATGTTGCTGGAAAACGAATGGGAGGAAATGAAGATCATGTAAGCAGGTCGAGGAGACTTAAACTAGCAATTGCACTGCTTATCACGTTGACAATCGCAATGGTGATCATGGGCACAGTTGCAGTTATTCGAGCGCGAAGGACTATCAGAGATGATGATGATTCCGAGATAGGTGAGTCATGGCCTTGGCAGTTCACTCCATTCCAGAAGCTAAACTTTTCCGTCGAACAAATCTTGAGATGCTTAGTGGATTCCAATGTGATTGGAAAAGGGTGTTCGGGGGTTGTTTATCGGGCAGATATGGAGAATGGGGATGTGATTGCCGTGAAGAAACTTTGGCCGACAACAATGGCTGCAACCAATCACTGCAGTGATGATAAATGTGCAGTTCGCGATTCCTTCTCGGCAGAGGTGAAAACACTCGGCTCCATTCGACATAAGAACATTGTTAAGTTCTTGGGTTGCTGTTGGAACAAAAACACAAAATTACTCATGTATGATTATATGCCTAATGGGAGCTTAGGTAGTCTGCTACACGAGAGGAATGGAAATTCTTTGGACTGGGAATTGAGATTCCAAATATTGCTAGGATCAGCACAAGGGCTTGCTTATTTACACCATGATTGTGTTCCTCCAATTGTTCATAGGGACATCAAGGCCAATAACATCCTCATTGGTCTTGAATTCGAACCTTACATTGCAGACTTTGGCCTTGCTAAGCTTGTCGATGATGGTGATTTTGCTCGTTCCTCGAACACAGTTGCAGGCTCCTACGGGTACATTGCTCCTGGTAAATATGCATTCTTGAAGTCGATACTTTTTTAAGTATTTTGTATTTAAATTTCAGTATGCCGGTAATGACACTTTAAGATATAAAATTCAATGTGTCTATGCAAGAAAACCTCTTTTTAATATGCCCAGATTCTCACCAACAGAACGTCATAAAGCTATTCCCAAATACTCCAATTTAGTACTCCTTGTGCTAATTTTTTATTTCATGCTCTTGATCAGAATATGGCTATTCGATGAAGATCACCGAGAAGAGCGACGTTTATAGTTATGGTGTAGTTGTATTAGAAGTGTTGACAGGGAAGCAACCAATTGATCCAACGATACCAGATGGACGCCACGTAGCAGATTGGGTGAGACAAAAAAGGGGAGGAATTGAAGTCCTTGATCCAAGCTTACTATCTCGGCCTGAATCAGAAGTTGAGGAAATGAGGCAAGCATTAGGTATTGCCTTACTTTGCGTAAACTCCTCCCCTGAAGAAAGGCCTAGTATGAAAGATGTAGCAGCAATGCTCAAGGAAATCAAGCATGAAAGGGAGGAGTATGCAAAGGTTGATGTGCTCCTCAAGGGCTCTCCTGCCACCGACATTCAAGAAAATAAGAACTCAAATGGAGTTCCAGCGACAACGTCATCGATGCAGGCATTGCGAAATTTGTATAAGAAAAGCAACAACACAAGCTTCTCTGCATCCTCATTGCTTTACTCATCTTCCTCTAATGCCAGAATGGGACTCAAGTGATCATACATGACATGGTTGCAAGCTTAAAGTTTTAAAGAAGTTTGTCATGTTATTAAGTTTCTTTCAGTTTCAGATTTCTTTGTTTGTTCTGGGGTTGATGTAAAGAAGAAAGTTTGGTATTTGCTATAACTATATGAAGGAGAACAAAGGAAGCCAGCATATGCAATTTTGGCTTTTGGGATATTTCCTTGTGTACATGCAGAACAAGTTCAACTTTCTCCCCAGTTTTTAAGGAGCATAAATTTAGAGTTTGAAAACATAATAAGTAGGCCCCAGTGAGGAATATCAAATAGCATGTCATGTTAGGGTTATCACCCATCTATACATGGATAGAGATTGGTTTGGGTGATGTAAGCTATTAAGAACCAGTAAGGCTATACAACATGTTGGCCCAACTGTCTGCTGTTTTTTCCCTTTGGAAAGGAGACAGTCCACCATCCTTAATTATGCTTAAAAAGAGAACTGTTTAATGTGTATTGCCCAACAAACTAAAATGATTATTGGTCTCTGTTAAAGCAATACTAATGTGGTAAATTCATTGGAAAAATAAGTGCTATCTCACTTCCCTTAAGAACTATTGGCTGTACAAGACTAATATAGACACTTTCTAAGCGACTAGAAGTCCTAAGAAGTGATTCTGAAAATGTTCGAATATATCATTTCAAGAGTTTGTGCAAATAAATACCCTTCATATAATAGGTTGGAGAACAAGTTATTTGAATTCGAAAATAAAGGTCGGCAGTAAACGAGGTCCGACAACATTACTGCCGATCGAAGATTCTTTAATGACGAACAACATCTTGCTGAAGTTCTTAAACACGGACGTTTGATCGTTTGCGTCTTTTTTGGGCCTTTCTCATCATAAACATGCTCTACTTTGGTTTAGATTTGTTAAATGTCGCTTCTGTCATGCCAGCCCAGGTCGATACTCCGTAGATTGCGCTCAGATTCTCAAATATTCTCTACCAATTAAAGCAGTAAATAAGAATGATAAATGAGATGTAAAATTCATTATTTTCTCCATCTGATGTCCTTCATATCCCTCCTATTTTTGTAGCAGTTAAGTGAGAGATTCGTCTACAAAAAATAAAAAGAGAGAGGGTGAGAAAATGGCTTCTCTAATGTTCCATGTCTTTTTCTTTGACAATCTATGAACCAAATAGAGCAATTATGCGCACCGATTGGAAAGGAACCCATGAGGAGTTCGCAAAAAGTTCAGACACATGAGATGGCATAGACTGAGATATCATGTGAATGATTAGGCCCCTGTGGGCTTTCTTTTGTGGGACCAAGAAAAATGAGTGGATTCTGTTAAAGCCCATGCATGTGTGCCTATACAATGGAGTCTGGCGCTCTTGTCTCACTTTTCTCATTCCCCAGGAAGAATGAATGACAGAATTGATTCCTAATTTGAACTCAAGATTGTTTACATTTCCAGAGATCTTAGACTGGTGGGCTACTTTTGCCAGGCAAAAATGGCTTTCTTGGTGAAAGTACAGCTGCCCTTCATTGAAAAGGGCTTAAAGTTTGCATCATGTCTATTGTCTAGTACAATTATTCACACCAGTCTTTGTATTGGCATATGAGGCATAACCTCATAGACCAGAATATGAGGTGTTACATGACTGGTGAATCTTTGTCCACGGTGATTTGTACTTGTCTATGGGGTGATATGATTCTAAGTTTGTTTGTTGAGGTTATTGCCAAGAACTGAATGGTTCAGCTAAAAAAGCAGACATTACACTGCAAGAATCTTGAGATGTTTCATCAGGCATTGACCCAAATGTTGACCTGTATGACCAAATACTGATTTAACCATATTGTAACAAAATTGGTGAAAAAGTGAAAGGAATTTTTTTTACTCTAATGGTTACTACCAGCTTTATGGAGGTGGTGACATTTTGTCACAGGTGGGATTATGGTTGTCTTAAACTCCGTTATGGTTTGGATCACTATTAATAGGACAATTCAAATGCATTCCATTCTTTTTTCTTTAACCTCAAATTATACCGGTATTTCTGAGGAAGAAGAACGGAAACAAAGAACGTAACTAAACTGTTGATAGTTTAAACCACTTTTAAGGGCAATCTAGAAAAAGAAAAGAAAAAAAAAGGCTAATTGTTGCTCTTGTTTGTTTAGAGGCTCAAACCTCAAACTGTTCTAACAAGAAAGGAATAAACATCGAAAGTTCTAACTTTGGTACTACGTATTTTTATCGAAAGTATCAATTTAAATTTCACTATTATATTTCGCGTGCATCATTCCTTGAAGGTGTGTCGGTGTGATCGCTAAGAAAAATGTTGAAACTAGGGGTATACGTACCTTGCGACGTAGTCTCGTAGAATTGCGAAAAAATCAAAGGAGGAATCATTAATGAGTCAACGATTTTGTATAGGCGACTCGGACATTTCTCCTGAGGGAGCCCAAAGAACTGAAAGTTTTGCAGTCATAAGTAGATGGTGATGAGCCTTGAAAAATGATTGACCTCTATCTACTTCTAGTAGGTCATCAATGGTTGGCTGGAGACTTGGACTGGTTTTGCAGTCATAAGTATAGATGGTGATGAGCCTTGAAAAATGATTGACTTCTATCTACTTCTAGTAGGTCATCAATGGTTGGCTGGAGACTTGGACCGGCACTACCACCATATTATATAGGATTCTTCTAACACAGTAACATAGATCTGCCAATAAGGGATGGTTCAGCGATCTCCAGAATTTCAATCCAGGTTTTCCACCTGAGTTCGAATTCTGCCCGTCGCACTTGTTGGTGGCAAACTTACGTCCTCGCCCTGCTTGTGCTCCACAAACGGATCATTGTACGCTTCGGCCCTGACATATGTGCGGGAATCGGGGGTTCAGATGTATGTGGCGGCATTGTAGACCCCCGAGGCGTAATACTCTTTGCCGATTGGATTAGAGCCTTACGATCCAGCCTTTTTTGTACCAAAAAAAAAAAGTAACATGGATCCATTTTTTGTTTATATGCATTCTGAAGTAAGCCACAAAGAAGTTTTCTTGCCTGAGGCTTGTTTTATAGAAACTTCATAAGATCAATATTTCACTACAAAACTAACTTCAATGGTATTGTTTTGGGGGCAAGGTGCCAAATTAACTCTCTCTTGCTAGTCACAAATAAAACTCACGCGCACGCACGGGCCCACGAAAATATTTCTGTTTTAATTTCTCGGTCGTATGTCCACACACAAATTTTCTTTTCATGAATTGACCAGAAGGCAATGCTCGTCTTCGAATTAAGCTATTCTCTTTCGAACATTTAATTATGTTGACATGGCGAGGTTTGGAGAAATTTCCTGAACATTTCCATGCATTTGGGTTGGGATGTATATAATTGTCACGGAGTTCTATTTTCCCAAAAGAGCAAGTGAGAGAGAATGGTTTTCCACTTGGTGCTTGGAACCATGCTATTCTTGTGGCTAACCAAAGCATCAGCAGAACCAGTGTCACTAGTGAAACCAAATTGTCAAGATAAATGTGGCAACATTACCATACCGTACCCGTTTGGGATTGGAACCAATTGCTCTGCTAATGAAACGTTCATGATAACATGCAACACCTCTTTCAATCCAGCGAAACCTTTCATCACGAGTATCAACATGGAGGTGCTGGAAATTTCGCTCAGGGGCACCGTTCGTGTCGTCAATCCACAAGACGCAAACCTGTCGAGGGGCTCTTTGTCGTTCTCGGACAGCTACGGTGATGGTAGATTCATGCCCGTGCTGGACTGGACAAATAGGACATATGGTTCCTCATGTGGGACTAATGCTTTCTGTATATATGACAGCGCATGTGTGTGCAATAAAGGCTACGAAGGAAACCCGTATCTGCCGGATGGATGTCAAGGTAACATTTATAGTTTGCGAGTTAGACTTCACTGCAGTTCTCTCAACGTTAGAAAGTCGCGAAGTGAATCCGAGCATGTTGCAAGAATGTAGAACGCGACTTGTACCCCTTTGAACTGTAACGTTGTAGCTAGTATAGCATGCAATCCTGCGTGTGTCACAATTGATAACAATGAAAACAAAAATGACATCCTGCCACTCTTTGCAAGATCAGATGGTATTGAGAAGTGTAATTAGCATTCCAATTTGTACGCATTATGCAATATGGCATCACCACTGGCTCAATTACTTTGGATGCTTAATTATTGTTCAAATTGCATTAGATGTGGACGAATGTGCATTTCCATTTGATAACAGCTGCTCTGCAGGGACCTGCGAAAATAGGCCAGGGAGCTACAACTGCTCATGCCCTTCTGGACACAGATTTCTTCCAGGATACGGTTGCTATCAGGTGGATGTGGATGAGGGCAATAGCATCAAAGCTCGGATAGCTATTATAGGTTCGAGTTGCCTCTCTCTTTATTTTGGGCGCACGCACACACGCGCGCTCACACACATGTTGTTGGTTTTAGTATACCCAAGTGACCAAAATCAAAATAAATAACGCGTCTTTATGCTGAACAAAAACTACACGAAGCCAGCAACAAACGTTGTCAGAACAACTTTCTTTAATATAACATGTATATTGCCTTGGTCAGTTGCACAGCTAGCGTCACCCTTTCCCATTTCTCTACAACAGTAGGCTAGATGCTATTATTGTTGAACCAAAACGGTTATGATTAATGGTAAGTTGGTAACTACAAATCTATATAATATATAATAAGCGAAGCGAGAAAGACATTGGTAGCTTCTTTGCACGACACATCATCGCTTCTTTATATGACACGTCATCAGATTCTTATTTTAAGATTAATTAACTTCTATATAAGTGAGTCTTTTTTAATTTAAAAGTAATTTTAATCATTCTAATATGACACGTCATCAGATTCTTATTTTAAGATTAATTAACTTCTATATAAGTGAGTCTTTTTTAATTTAAAAGTAATTTTAATCATTCTAAAACTCAACCTAATCAACATACTAATCTATTAAGACTTTTTTTTTATTTATAATTATGTCCTTAAAATTCGAAGAATAATTTGAATCATTCTAAAACTCTACATTATCATTATACTAACTTATTAGGAGTTAATATTGACTATTATATCTTTAAATCTACTATCTAATATGAATATAATAACTCATATATATAAAAAAACGAAAATAATACTTTCGATTTAGAAGAAAAAAATGAATTTAAAAACTAATTCCAATCATTCTAAAACTCTACCTAATCAATATACTAATCTATTAAGACTTAATTTTGACAATTATGTCCTTAAAGGTGTTTTCTAATATGAAAATTAAAATTCATAGACCCAAAAAATAACTTATGAGATTTAGAATAAAAAACATGATCAATCATTCTAAATTTCTACCTAAGCAATATACTAATCTATTAAGGCTTCTTTCTAAAAACTATGTCCTTAAAATTCAAAACTAATTCTATTCATTCTAAAACTTAACCTTATCATTATATTAACTTATTAGGACTTAACATTGACTATTGTATCTTTCAAAACTACTCTCTAATCTGAATATAAAATTTCATATATATCAAAAACGAAAATAATACTTTTGATTTAGAAAAAAAATTAATGTTACAATTAAGAATAAAAAACTTACGAGACTTAGGAAAAAAAATGATCTAAATGTAATTTTGATAGGTGCCTTTCAATTTAAATTTGATTAATTTTGCAAGAATAATAAGGGTTGTATAATTTAAAATTTAATTCTAAATATTTTAGAACTCAACTTAATCTATACACTAACTTATTATGACTTAATTTTAACTATAGTATTTTTAAAATTACTCTTTAATGTGAATATAAAACTTCTTATATCGAAAAAAGATGAAAATAACGTATTAGATCTAGAAGGGGGGGAAAATGACGTTCTAATTAAGTCAAATCTTATATATATATATATATATATATATATATATATATATATATATATATATATATATAGGGAGCTGATCCGTTGAGAGCGTGGGCAAAATAGGAGATCTTGCAAACGCGATCTGGCCGTCCATCCTGAAAGATGGACGGCCCAGATCGCGCCTTTTTCGAATACTGTCAGTCGTCCGCGACACTATGTCGTGGACGGATTTTTTTACCTTTTCGCCCTCTGACCCGTCCGCTACACTGTATCGCGGACGGTCCAAAATTTTTTTTTTACGTTTTTTTTTAAGTTCGTCCGCTACATAATGTAGCGGACGCTTTTTTTACAATAATACCCTCATGTTCCGTCCGCTACATTATATAGCGGACGAGTAGACAGAACATTAAATTGTCTCCAACTCCGTCCGCTACATAATGTAGCGGACAGGAGAGATGCACTTCTTATTCTCTCTGACATGTCTTCTGACCTCATCTCCCCCTCCTTTCTTCTTCTTTTTCTTCTCTCTCTCTCTCTCCATCCTCCTTGCAGAGCAACGACAATAGCCCAGCAATGAACATGTTTGAATATTGAAATTGTTTGAATATCGAATTGGCTTGGAGAGGGAGAGCAGGTGCACGCACCTAACAAACCCGGCAAGCATTGAGTTCCAACTCACAACACTTCTCTCAGTCATTTCATCAAACACGTTGCGTGCATTGGCCAAACCAGCCTTGTTGGCAATCAAAAATAAATTGCCCGAGAACAAACGGGTTTTAACAACCCAAAACAAACACTCAATATATATTTGTTAACACACAAAGTACAAACACTCTTCTCTAACTCAGCTTGTAGGAGCTTTTCATTCAAGTTTTCACACACATTACAAATAAGTGAGACCATGTCTCTTTATATAGAAATGGAGAGGCGGTGCAAGCTATCCAAGATAGCTAGAAGCTGCATGAAGTCCAAACAGCTAAGAAACAGCTGAGAGGCGGTGGAGACCATTTTTTCAGCTGGGTTCTTCTCATTTTGATTTCTTCACAATGAAGCAAAGAAGAAAGAAGGTGTAATTGAGTTGGCAGCCCACAATTGTTGACTTATTCAACAATACAACACCAAGTTTAATTTGCCAACAAGCCTTCCCTCCACCAACTGTGTACAAATTGACTAGATTCGTCTGAACAAACACGTTGGAGAAAAATCATTCGCCAAAACCCTGTTGTCGTTGCTCTGCAAGGAGGATGGAGAGAGAGAGAGAGAAGAAAAAGAAGAAGAAAGGAGGGGGAGATGAGGTCAGAAGACATGTTAGAGAGAATAAGAAGTGCATCTCTCCTGTCTGCTACATAATGTAGCGGACGGAGTTGGAGACAATTTAATGTTCTGTCTACTCGTCCGCTATATAATGTAGCGGACGGAACATGAGGGTATTATTGTAAAAAAAGCGTCCGCTACATTATATAGCGGACGAACTTAAAAAAAACGTAAAAAAAAAATTTGGACCGTCCGCGATACAATGTAGCGGACGGGTCAGAGGGCAAAAAGGTAAAAAATACCGTCCGCGACATAGTGTCGCGGACGACTGACAGTATTCGAAAAAGGCGCGATCTGGGCCGTCCATCTTTCAGGATGGACGGCCAGATCGCGTTTGCAAGATCTCCTATTTTGCCCACGCTCTCAACGGATCAGCTCCCATATATATATATATATATATATATATATATATATAGATATATATATATATATATATATATATATATAACACACACACACACACACACAAGATAGTCATCTTTAATAATGTAATATATAGATTTAATAAATAAATTATAAGTCAGCATTTTTAAATAAGACATCACGACCATCAAACTGGTTATATCCCATATATAAGAATTTAGAAAACAAATCAAACATTTTATTACGATTTATTGTTGAAAAATTCGTGGTATTATTGTTGCGATATTTGTAAACCTCATAAATATCAGTTGTAAAACATTTAAACTCTATGCTACAGACATATTTACGTATTAGGCTCTGATTTTGACTATTAAAATCTTGATTAGATTGTTATGCAATTCTTGCGTAATATTTGCATATATGTTTACTTTGGTTCCTTTGAACTGTAAGTTGAAAGAAAAATGAGTAAATTGTGTTACAGAACCGCCTGATGATATAAAAAAAAGCTTAAAGAACGAAAAAATCTAGCCACGGTACTATAACACAATCTGCTAATTATTCTTTAAACTTACAGTTCAGAGGAACTAAAACCAACATATATACCTAGCAAATATTTTGCAACAAATGCATGACCATTTAATTAATCAAGACTATAATTTTAGAAGTGTATGAGACGAAAAAATATTATACTGGATATCATGTTTGTATCTTAATAAATTGGTAATTTTTTGAAGCAATGATTCATGAAAAAGATAAGAACAAAATTTGACATTTACGATTCCAAAGATTAAGAACTCTTAACCTAACTTTTGAAGCTAAGAAACTTGGTTTTGAGATGTTACATGTTGAACCACTAAAAGAGCTTAATTAATAATAATATAGTCTTGACAAGTTACTTGAAACTTTTACAAATAAAGTATTAAAATTTTCTTACTAACAATTATAGTTTTAGCAAAAGTATAAGATAATCTCTTTTTGTTTCTTAAATGTGGTACGCATTGATACACTTTTTGTAACTTTTTAAAATATTTTATTAATTTACTCGAGCTAGATTCAAGATCCCAACTTATAATATCTAATAACTAAGGCGAGAAATGCAATTATAGCTCATGACACGTCTTCGCATTGTGTTTCTAATATAATAAGAGTTATAAAAACTAAGCTTAAACATATTAATGTTGCTAAAGATCTCCAAACATTACTTTGAACGGATTCTTAATTTTGCAATTAATTAAATCGACAAATATAGTAAACATTTAAATAATAAGCCTTGTGCAATTCGAAAAAACAATTCGAAATATTCTAACCAATATAGTAAACTATTATGACTTTATTTAAATATTATATATTGAAAGCTCTCTAGCATGAAATATTAACCTGCAAAACAAAAATTACTTTAAAATATTTAATAAGAAAAAATAGGTACTATTTCAAATTCATATCTAAGTTTCCTGTAAATTCAAATATGAATATAACTAAATATGTTGGTTAAAAGTTTTGGTCAATAATTTCCTTACTCTAAGGTTTCGCGCTATCCTATTTAGTCGCAATGGTTAAATGCATATTTACCATAATATTCAGATTCTATACGAGATAAATGAAATAAATAGTGTAAATTTAAAACATTAATTATGTGAGCATTTCTTAAATTCAACTAATTTTATGTTGGAAAAGTTTTGAACCAATTTTCTTCTATGGTACTTTTATTGTGAGTAATTAAACTCTTAAGCATTCTAAATTGTATATTAGCATTATACCATTTATGATTTTATGTTAACTTTTATACTTTTGAATAAAATTGCATATGAAATCTAAAAAGATTTTAGTTATGTTGTGATGAATGTAAATTAAAACTTAGATTAAAAACCTTATTATCTCTGAAGATAAATCTTACTTAGTAAGCATGCTTATTGTATGCTTTGTGAAATCTTGGTTAAATTTTATTCAACAATTTCCTTACTACGAGATTTTTGAGCTATCCTATGTAGTCATGTTAGTTAAACTTTATATAATTACCTCATGCAGTGATTACTATATTCTCCGTATACTTTGTTTGTGGATTACATTTGCTTTTGAAAGTAGCACATCATCCTTACTTAATTAGTCTATGCTATAAACAAATATATGGACCAAAATCTTCTCTATCAAAATTAAACTAATGTGTAATTAACGTTATGGGTAACGCATTCAAGATACAAATTATTTTTAAAAAGTTCTTAGAAAATAATAAAAATGTGTTGAGTAATAGCAAATTGATCTCAATATGTTCTCCGCATATTTTTATCAGTTGAGAATTTACTTTTTCTTTTTTGTTTATTAAATGAACTTTTAATTTTTATTCATCTACATAGTTACCAAATCAGAATTAACAAATATGCACAAGGACATTGCTTAATGATATTTCACCATAAGGATTAATTTATTTTATTACAAGCGAGTTCAAGACAAAAATTAAAGTAACTATCTTTGATGAAATAACCATAATAAAATTGTGCAATATATTTTATTATGTATTTCAAAACTACTAAAATAAATTAATGTTAATAAACAGTCCCATGCTTGGCACGGGATTCTGGGCTAGTATAGTATATTGTTATGTTGCGGTGCCATTTAAGGAAATACACTGGCGATACATCGGAATACTAGCCATATTTGTAAATTACCATAAATTGTTTTCTAGTTGAATCAGGTATTCATCATAATTCCAGAGTTATGTCCACATAAGTTACTTTTCTTCATCAAACATAGTACTGTACTATACTGCAAGTGGTGTATGGTTAGTGTTACAAATATGCTCTTTCTTATGAAATGTTGCAGGAATTGGCCTTGGTCTTGCATTAATAGTTTTACTGGCTGGGACATGTCACTTGTGCAAAGTGGTGAAAAGAAGAAAGAAGAGGAAGCTCAAAGAAAAGTTCTTCAAACGAAATGGTGGGTTACTTGTAAGACGACGACCGACTACTGGAGAAGATGGTAACGTTGACAGAATCAAATTGTTTACTTCAAAAGAGTTGGAAAAAGCCACCAACCATTATAACAAGAAACGAATCCTTGGTCAAGGTGGGAATGGTACTGTTTACAGAGGAATGCTGACAGATGGAAGAAATGTTGCAGTTAAAAAGCCCAAGTTAGAAACTGAAGGCAAAGTTGATGAGCACTTCATTAATGAAGTTGTCATTCTTTCGCAAATCAATCATAGAAATGTGGTCAAGCTGCATGGATGCTGTTTGGAGTCTAAAGTCCCTCTGTTGGTCTACGAATACATCCCCAATGGCACCCTTTTCAAGTATATTCATGAACACAACGAAGAATTCCCACTTTCTTGGGACGTACGTTTGCGCATCGCCACAGAAGTTGCAGGAGCCCTTGCTTATCTACACTCGGGAGCTCCTTTACCAATTTATCATCGCGACATAAAGTCCACAAACATACTTTTGGATGACAAATACCGAGCAAAGGTTGCGGATTTTGGGACTTCCAGATCAGTTGCAATTGATCAAACTCACCTGACGACCCGAATACAAGGAACCTTCGGATACTTGGACCCTGAGTACTTCCAGTCAAGCCAGTTCACCGAGAAAAGTGATGTTTATAGCTTCGGTGTAGTTCTTATTGAGCTCTTAACCGGAGAAAAGCCAATATCGTCAACTCAATCCGAGGAGTGGCGCGGTTTAGCAGCGCATTTTGTATCGGAAATGGAGGATAATCGCTTGTCCAGCATTCTTGATGCTCGGGTTGTAGAAGGAGGGGAGGAAGACGAGATCATGGTAGTGGCTGGCCTTGCGAAAAGATGCATCAACAACAATGGCATACAAAGGCCTACAATGAGGTAAGTTGTGACAGAGTTAGAAGGAGTGAGAAAGTTGCATGAAGTGCCTGCTGTTAAACAACGCAATGAAGAAAGGGTTGACTACTCTGTAGCTGTACAGTTTGGGCCTTTGGATACTTCTGGTACTTCAACAGGGTCTGGCACGGCTAATAGTCTATCATCGTCATTAATGTCCAACCTCTGTTTCTTTAACAGATCATGGTAAGTAGATCATGATATACCACCGAGCGTAGGTCAACTCATAAGAGATTGTCGTAACTTAACTAGAGGTCTCGGTTCAAGACTTGAGAATGCAGCTGTGTTAAAATTTGGTAGGGAGAGCTTTGTCGCTCATGTGGTCCTACCCGACTCGGTGGTGTGAAAAACCTAATCACACTTTTTTTGCAATGTGGAGTAATGTCTTTTGCCCGTAAATTCTAACATCTAGGAGAAAAAGTCATATCTCCTAGCACAATTGCAAGTCTCACGTAAACTTCGTAGTTATCATAGATGCTTAGGACATGCTCCTTTGGGCTTTTCAGTTTTATGTATTAATTTTTTATTTTCATTTATTTTTTAATTTTGAAAATAAAAATACCATCTTGTTCGTTTTCAGTTTCAAAAAACTACTCTGTGTTGCTTTTTTTTTTTTTATATAATCTTGTTCATTTACACTTTTTTCTATTCGTTTTTATAAAATTATTCTCATACTTATCGTAAATACGCTTACTTTTCACGTTGTGGTATATCATAAGTTTCTTAAAACGCCTTCTTATTTCTGACTTTTGACGCGAAGTGACCCAGATGTGCTGTCAGATCCGATCGCACTTCCGAAGATATCACAACCATTCATTTTCAACGGTTACAAAATCTGGGTAGTCCAAGCCTTACTTTGCGAACCCCTCCCCTTTCCCCGACCACCGCACAAACTGGTGATTGTGGCAGTGGTATGAGATTTATGGTGTCAGTTAAGGTGGGGGAGAAGAAATATTAATGCTCAGAGGCAATATGATGGCAAGATTGAGTGGTGGTTGAATCTTTTAGTGGTGACAATTGACTTGGGTGGTGGTTAGAGAAGGAAGAACTGATGGCGGTTAACTAGTCGCTTGCTGTGGTAGCAGCACCCTCATTGGTAGCTCTATTCTTTTTTATTGAAGTACCGGTCACATGCATACAGGGAGAAGTGATGGCTATGGAGGTATCGTTGTTGCTACTCCCATTCGCAGGGAGTAAGACAATTGTCGCCATCGACGGTATCATCGCTGGCAAGGTTCTTCGGGGTCTATAGACATGGTTGTTGATAGTGGTTCTTCTTTCGGGGCGTGCCGGGGGGAGGGGAGTGTGATGTGACAGTGTAAAGAAACTGTCAAAAAATTGTGAATTTTATTTATTTATTTATTTTTGCTTTTTTTTTTTGACAGGGTTGAATATTCATCAGAATATTATGAAAACATCCCTTTGGGTTTGGGGTGTTTTCATTTTCTCCACTTTTTGGGCAGATTTGTTTCAAAACATAAACATAATATTGTAAACGAACAAGCAAAGATGGTGTACCTTTTTGCCATCATTACAAATATAGAAAATGAAAAGTCGTAAATGAACAACCCTTTAATGTTCTAAAGAGTTCTTCTATCTGGGGTGGGCGTTCTCAAAAATCAAATTTCATCAAGGTACTTTCGTCGCTAAATATGGTTCAAAATGTTGGAAAATATTTTGCTGCACACCAAGTAGTAGACTCATCTTGCTACCCCTTCACGTGGCACTATACGTGATCTAGCTGGAGAGACTTAACAGACTATCAGCGTGAAATGCATCCCTGAAATTTATTTGTATGTCTGTCTGTCTCTTCCCCCCCCCCTCCCTCCGTTCCCACCTTCTTCTCCCCACTCCAAAAGCTATCTTGCCAAGCAGTACCAATATGATGTAGTTTTGGTTTATTATCCAAACGGATGTATTAATGTCCACTTGAATTTCTCTTTTTTGAATCAAATGCATAATTACTCAAGAATCAAATTGCATTTTCTCAAGGATGAAATGCATAGGCAGCAAACTGTTTGTATTATATCCAAAAGAAAACAGATGAAGGAAGTGGGAGCATCAAATAAGGCTAGAAGCTTTATAAAGCTGCTGACCTAACCACACCCCCTAAGAATCAAGAAGTATCATGTTGCTTGATTTTTCTCAAAATTAAATGCATCTGATACACTCTACCGTGAATAGGGAGAGCCTCGATAAGTCTATCGCCTTTGCTATTAGTATCATCAAAGCTCCTGAACATAGTGGAAAGACGTCGGAAAGAATCTGACTTGCCCTTCTCGATCAATGTTCGAGCAGTTAGAAATATGATGTTTATTAGATTTGCTAAAAATGTTTGCTTCCACAAGTTGAAACGAGAGGCTTTAAACAACCAAAATCGAAAACCTTAAAATCTAGATAGAAAAGAGGAGAAAAGATGAAACATGGCTTCCATGTGTTGTGCGATCATCATGGTGAATATGATGGAACGACATGGTAGACCAAGGTCATGTGCGAGTGAACTCACATCAGTCGTGATCAAGATGTCTCCCATATCCATATGAATTTGCTAAAACCAGATGAAACCAGATGGAGTGAAAGTGTGGACGGCGGGACGAAGAAGATGGGAAGGAAGAAAGCAGTTTTTGGAGTGGGAAAGAAGAAGATGGGAATGGGGAGAGATAGAGAAGAAAGATAGAGAGAGAGACCCAAATTTTAGGGATGCATTTCACGGTGATAGTCCGTTAATTCTCTCCAGCAAGATCACGCGCAAGAAGCATGATGGCGGTTTGCTGGACCAATAAGATGGTGCCACGTGGAGGGGTAGCAGCAGGGGCGGAACCAGAAATTTTTTTCAGGGGGTGCAAAAATTCTATCGAATGCACAAAAAAAATTTATAGTAAAATAATATTATATAGAGAATTTTTTAAATCTCTATATAATCACTGAAATTAAATATACAAATGTTTCGATACTCAAAATTTTAGAATTAAACTCTAGGTTTATGATACTTTTAATGTACAAATATATTTGTATTGATATCTATATACATGCAAAATAACCCAAGTCTGTAGCATAAGCATCGACATACAAATATAAAATAAACAATAACAATAAATTAACGATAATTTACCAAAGCAGTGGGCCACTCCGTCAAGCACTCAAGTCTCAAGTAGACAACACTCAACAGACAACAGACAAATTCACCACGGCTGGATTCAGCTCCACCACGTATTGGGACGAAGCAACATACAACAGACAAATTCCCAGCAGCAAATCCCAGTAATCGTCCGTGCAGCAGCTCGCGGTTGCCGGCAGCCTGTAGGGTGACTGGGTGAGGTACTCCGTTAAACAGATCTAGTCGCGTGGTCGGACGACGTCAAGCAGTGGCACTCCGTCAAGCAGATCTGGTG
The DNA here is from genome assembly GCA_033065855.1 of Escallonia rubra. Taxonomy (NCBI): domain Eukaryota; kingdom Viridiplantae; phylum Streptophyta; class Magnoliopsida; order Escalloniales; family Escalloniaceae; genus Escallonia; species Escallonia rubra. The sequence goes on along the minus strand of JAVXUO010002122.1, from coordinate 61,808 downwards.
ACTGGTCGCGTGGTCGGACGCCGGACAAAGACTCGTAGATCTGGTCACCGGCGGAGTGCCATTTCTTCAAGATCTAGTCGTCGGTCGGAGATCTGTGGGTTCAGACCGTTCAGTCGCGTGGCGTCACTGACAATATAGTCGCCGGTCGTTACGTCCATTGTCCACCGGTGAAAGAGAGAGTTGTGGTATCGGGGAACGAGGTATTGGGGATGGGGGAACGGGGTATCGGGGTGGTGTGATTCCCAAAAACCAAAAAACAAAAAAAAATTCCCCCCAAAAGTCAGGGGGTGCTTCAGCCCCCCTTTGCCACAAGGTAGGTCCGCCCCTGGGTAGCAGGATGAGCTTGCTTCTTGGTGTGCAACAAAAAAATTTCCCAAAATGTTTACTTGACAAACATATAGGGACACAAACTTTCAAGAGGCTTGTCAAGTTCCCCAACAACTCTAAACATAGATATTGGTCTTTGTGCAAGGACTCAAATGCAAATAAATTGGATGTTCGTGGTTTGGATTACAGACGTGGTTGGAGCTGGAGGTTGATTTGGACAAGCCTTTGTAAGTGGTGCTGTGTAGTTCTTCACCGAGATTCCTTTATGGCAATCTAACCAATAATGCATTTCTAGCCTGCATAGTCTTTTTGTAGAATCTGTGCTCTCTAACTTTTGGAGGTTGAAGACGTGGAAGCTAGATTGGTGAAGATGAGCTTGTTAGTAACATTTGCAATATTTAATTTTGTCATCAATCCTGCCCAAGGGGGTTTTGCTTGAAATGATTTTAGCTCATGCCTACAGCCAGAAAAAGAAATAACTCAAAGCAATTAGAGCATAGTAATCAGACCGGATCGAACGGACACCGAATCACTGAAGGCCCAGATTCACGGCTTATTGGTTTAACTGGTGGTTCAGCCAATTCAACCAGTTCTTTAAATAAATTAATTAAAGATATAAAATAAAGGAATCACACTGTAGCGAACCGCCTCTGGATAGGGTCTAAAATTTTAAGGACTCGCTATCTTGTTTTGTGCAACAAAAGGAAAATAAGAAAAATCCTAGACTATTAATCTAAAGTGTCCAAAGACAAGTAATCTATTGAAAAAAAGAAGAAGAAATGGATTCGGGGATAAGTTATACAACAGGAAGGTGTTAGGTGCTCACCGTACCCTAAACGGTCTCTACTTCAGTTTTATTAATTTTTGGCTTTTATAACATGCTAACACATAAAACACATACCAAACCTAGTTCTATATTACTGGTTCGAATTAGACAACCGGAGGACAAACTAGAATAAAAACCATTGTACTTCGACCTACCCTACCGGAGGTAACCTATACTTCGGTCTTCGACTCAAATTATGTTATGAAATGAAATGAATTGAAATACTCTTTATTGAAATAGTTTCGTTCTTTAGAGTGAAATGAAGTCACGGGAATGGGGGACACCCTAGACTACCATACCCTAAATTAATCTAGAAAGTTGTAAACGTACCCGGAGGAAGCTCTTGCCAAGAAGTTTCAGAAAACTCTTGCGATGAATCCACGATGCAAATGGCTTGTGAATATGGAGAAATCACTATGAAATGCTGAATTTTCCTTAGATATGATATACCACTACTAGAGAAGAAACGGTATAACAGCTCCAGAGAGAAAAAGCTAATCCTGTAAATTATATATAGAGGTCTGGGGCAACATAAATGATAAAAATGACCATCTTAATTTATGATATGGTGATAAATCAGAATATTTAATTGAAATCACAAACTGAGAAAAGTCAACTAACTGGCCGGTTGATCGAAAACAGACCAGTTCATCCCTTAAAATTTTTATATTTGTTTCTCAAATTTTAGGACATTATATGTCCTAAATTTGTTAATTATCTCTTACTGAACAGAAGGTATGTACCAAATCTCGGGAGCTATCCATACTAAATCAAAGATATTTACATGCATCAAGGATAAATCACAAGATATTTCCAAGTCATCCAATTAATGGCAATCTCTTAACTGGACCTGGGTTAAACCTAACTAACTGGACTGTTTTAACCAACTGAACTAGACTCTAACTGTAAGACCCCAAATAAAATATAGTTAATTATTTTAATTTTTGGGGCCACTTGTGCAGTTTTAATAATATTTTGGAATACTTTTGAATAAGTAATGACATATCTTTAGGGGTCTTTTAAGTAATTTACCAAGTTTAGAAAAATAAGAAGACTGAGTAGGTTGTATCGTTAAATTGAGTTTGGGTTTTCCAGAGAGAGAAGAAGAAAGAGAAAATTAGGGCTGGAGGATTTCAACCTTCTACTCACAATTGGTAAGTGATCGATCCTAAACCTTAATCAAAATATAATTGATTTGAAGGTTTTAATCTTAGTGGTTGATTTTATTAATTAGGTTTGATACTTTCGGAAGGTTACGCAACCTTGCGAATCTTGTAGCGTGAATTGAGGTAAGAGTTTCATGTACAAATCTGCATCATATCATTATGTCACGATATTTCGATTTTGAATCAAAATGTATCTTTTATCAAAATTATCGTTGTTTGCTTGGATGATTTTTTTTTTTTGGTTTTTATCGAATTAGTACCGTACCCATCTCAGATCGAATTAGTACTGTACCCATCTCAGATTTTTTATATCATTACTCGTTTGCTGCCGCTGTTTTAACCCGTTTAGCCGTACTGTGCGGTTCCAATTTCTTTTCCTTTCTCTGCACGGTGGTTGCCCAGTAATATTCTGAAATCTGAAAACACATCATTGCCCCATCATTAATTGCTTCAAGGACGTTCAAATTCTTTGGTTAAAAGAACAACCAGCCCTGCAATGGAAAAAGTGGCTTTGCCACGTGTCACTTTTTAGTTGGTGCAAAAATTTTATCTTCCTTTTTACTCTCCGTATTGTTATTTTATAATTCCGTGCTTATATGGACAAGGTTTAAAGCGATTTTGCTTCCGTTGCACTCGTCTTTTTATACTCTTCGATTTGAGTATAAAATCGAGTATTTTCTGAAATCGTTAAGCTACCCTATTTGAAATACAAAGTTTTGATATTTTGCGGTTCTTATGCGTATGAGATATTTTGAAGTCTATCGGACCCCTTTGAATTGAACTAATGTTAGAACCTTCACGTGCTTAGGTTAACGTGGTGCCATGACATGATATGACAATTGCTACCGGTATGCAAACTTTGAACTTAGAACCTTCACGTGCTTAGGTTGACGTGTTTTACAGTCACGTATTACGTGATTGTACCGTATTTGATTATTAGTTCAATTATTCGATTGCGTTCCTTTGACTTTGACTTTGATTTGATATTTGATGGGTTGGATGTCCCGAAGTGAGATTATTTGTCGTGCTAAGATTTTTAATCGTCTTTGCACTTTCGTTTTCATATGCTTTGTTTGGACTCAGCTATATATTATTGGATACCAGCGTTGTACTCCGTGGGTATGTGCGTGTGATCTTTACTGGGCTTTGTGCTCACCCTCTTTCTCTCCCCATTTCAGGTAGTTAAGCTGAGACGGTTTAGAGGAGTTAATAGTATTATGCTTAAGCTTGGAGTGAACTTTAATTGATAATTTTCTTAGTAGCTTTGAAATAAGAACCATGTAATAGTTTTTGATTTAGTAACTTTTGGTACCCCAATGGTTGGGAAATAATTATTGTTATCAAACTTCCGTTGCAATTATTAGACGTTGATGAGGAACTTGAATGCCTTTTATTTCAGATATGATTTAGAGCTCTGATTACCTCTTTGAGGTCACATTTTTGGTAAGATGCTTTGAGTATCATATTTCTCGTAAGCATGAATATTTTGAAATAGTATATGTAGGTTCGCCTCCGGGTCGGGGCGTGACACTAACTGGGTTGTATTGCTATACTTATTGGATTGAATTAAATAGATGACACTATTTATATTATTAGTCCTAAACGCATAATAACAATAACCTTAATCATTAATAAAACCCAGTAAAATAAATAAAAAATAAAATAAAACTACAAAAATAAGGTGTCTACATATTCAATTGTGTATAAATTTCAAATTCAACATTGACAGATGCTGTATAATTACGGTGTGGCGAACCACCTCGAAAAAAATTCCCGGAAGGATTTTAATTTGGAGTCGCCACTTATGTGATTAGAGGAAAATAAGAAAAACTTAAAATAACTCTAAAATGTCACAAAAGGACGACTAATTTTTTGAAACCAAGAGAGGAACTGGGGGGACTAAGTGACACAACGGGAAGGTGTTAGGCACCCGCCGTGCCATTTCGGTCTCTACTTCGTTTTAATTGAATTTTGGCCTTATGAACACATAACATGTAAAACATGATAAGACTTGCCCTAAGTTAATTTTTAGATTTTTGGCTTGGACTCAACAACAGGGGTCGAATTGCCTACATATCCGATCGGACTAATCAGAATCAAAACCGTCGTAGTTCGACTCTGGTCCTATGGGGAGTAATCTACATTTTGAACTAGACTTTAGACAGAAAATATAAAAAGACTCTTTCTTGTGGTTTTTGAAATGAAATATGATCCTGGGGAAGGGAGACAATCTATCTAATTTTCTATCCTAGAAAAGTTAGTAAAGATTACCTCGCGATGTAGCTTGTCCTGACGAGTTAGGGATGTTCTCCGTTAGGATCCACGACGCAAAGAACAAAAAGACGTTTTAAGAGTGGTTTGAATGGCTAGGGAGAGGGAGAGAGAGAGAGAGAGAGAGAGAGTATGTCACTCCACTACGAAATGGCACACAAACTCTAAAGAGAATAAGCTTTTGTACCCTTAAAAATGAAAGAAAACACCCGTTTTTATAGTGTTCAGGGTCGCAGAATATGATAAGATTGGCAATGCCAATTTGCAAGGGTGGAGATAAGTCAGAATAAGTGCTTATATCGCAGATTGACAAAAGTTAACTAAGCGGCCGTTTAGTCGAAATTTAGCCCGTTCATCCCATAAATTAAAAACGACTTTCTTGAATTTCAAGGCATTATCTGTCCTTATTTTTGTTAATTATCTTTGAAATTATAAATGTGATGTACCGGATTTGGAATAACTCATTTCCTAACCAAAAAACAAATTGATTTGATTTCTACCTCAAGGATAAATCATGGATTATTTCTTCAAGTTCTTAAAGTTGAAGGTCCAAAGTCCAAATCTCAGCACCACTATTTAATTAAGTCATTTTGTCTAAAATGAACAGCCAGCCCAATAGGCCTGGTTTCAGCTAATAATTTGCAAAAACTGTGGGGTTAATGCCACATCTTCGACCAAAACACAGAACCCAACAGGTGAAGCTAACAATTCACTATTGAACCGGTCCGATCTATCAGTCCGGTTCGTTTATGATAACTATAATTTAGAGATTGGTAGATACTTGAAGAGTAGACCATGGCTGCTAGCATACTTGAGTGACAAAAAAAGAGGCAAGTTCTCTAAAACAAAGCTACTTTATCTTGAGGCTTTTTTTTATGGGGGAGTAATTTCAGATTTGCATTGATCATCAAAAGAAAATATATAAGGTTTTACATCCCAACCGACATTCTTGGTCTAGGTTGAAAAATATTATACATTACCAAGTCTATAAGCATAGTGAAGCTAGACAAAATAACTCCTTACTATATAGTTTGGATGTACAACCAACAAGGCCAGTAGGGGGACCCTCACATCAGAGTCATAATACTAGAAGTCATTCCTGATTGGTGGAAGAAATTGCCTTACTTGCTGTCTAGGCAACCAGTTTGGCTTCTACTAATTGGTCTGGGTCACTGGTGGTTATGCTGCACGTATCAAAATAGGAGCATGTGGCATATATCATACACATGGGCTTCACCATGGTGTCTAACGTATCAGTTCGAGTCATCTATGAGAGCAAGTAATGTGAGTCAATATGAATAATCAGATGCTTGATAAGATGATTGCGTAACCATATACATGCTTGAAGAATAGAGATTGCCAATGCGATTTTTTTGTTAGGTGCAAAAAAGGAAATTGCTCATTGCCCTATGGTGGCTTCAAGATGATTGAGTAGGAAGAGGCCCAGGATTGCTTCCTTCTAAAGGGATTTCCAAAAAGTTGTAATTTAGAACCTTAAGGGACTAGGATTTAAACAATGACATGTTTGTTCATGGGGATGAAGATATATTGGAAGGAAATGTTGAATGTGGCATATTGTGTTGTCTAGATTGACAATATGGTGAATTTATTCAGGAGAACTGGTGTTGGGTGAAAAGGCTTGGATTATTACAGTGGTCAAAATGTGAGCTTGATTTATTATGGTCATGGGTTGAAAGGGAACGTGCCGGAATATACACTCATTTCAGTGTAACCGAATACACCATACTAACATTATGTAAATAATTTGGGTCTCGGTAGAGTGAGGTGTAGTAGTATTTGGTCTGGTTAGCCAAGCGATTAGCCATTCTTTGAATAATGGAATGGGAACTATATGAATGATCCACAAGTTACTGCCAAACCAGATCGGACGTACGGTAGGACAGTGCAGAAATAAGTGGGAAGTAGTATTAATATCTTGTCTACAAAGGGCACAGAGAGGATTATCTATAATATTCTGTTTGGTTAGTGTCTCTCGAAGAAGGCATTAAATGAGAAGTTGCGTAAGAAATATTGAATTTTGGCCGGAATGGGAGTTTCCATATGTATCTCCATATATGTGGTGGAACTGTAACACCGATATTGAAACTTGGTTTAAGGAATATTTTCTAAGCATGTGTTCCATATGCAATAGTAGATATGTACTTTTTGCTGTGTAATCCCCATTATGGGTAGGTCCCAAATTTAGTAAGCAGGATACCCTGACGATGAGATATTAATATTTTGGATGAGATATATAATAAATATGGAAAAAATGTATGGAGAAGGCTGTCGTTCCAGGTTCTATTTTCTATAAGATCTGCTACTGTATCCCATTGTGGTTGTTGTCTGCAAAAGGAGGATACGGACTTAGGTGAGATACCCATGATCCATTTGTCCATCTAGATATTAATGTTGTGACCATTACCAATATGTCAGTGTATTCCAAGCTTAAGTGTTTCCCTGCCAGCCATGATACCCTGTCAGCCCCAAGATGCCAAAGTTATAGGGCACACATTAAGAAAGTTCTATGTTCTAAAATACTTGGATTAAAGAACACTGTAAGGAACTGTTTAGGTTGAGTTAGATTGCGCCAGCTTGTTTTGCAAGTAAAGCCAAATTGAAAATTCTCACTTTCTAAAATCCCAATCGACCACGATTTTTGGGCCCACAGAGAGTCAACCAATTGACCCAGTGAGTACCTTGACCCAAAAGATCACCTCGCCATTAAAATGTGCTTATGTAGTGTTAATTTGGTGGCAGATGTTGGTAGCGAATAGGATAACTTGCATATGATAAGTCAGATAACACTGACTGGATTAAGGTAGCCCTTCCTACTTTATTTGAAAGTAAACCTTTCCATCCTACACATTATTTTTGTACTTTGTGGATGAGGTCATGAAAAAACTCCTTCATATGGTAACAATATCAAGTGTCGAACCCAAATACATTTTGAAATGACAAGAATAGGGAATTCTAAGCATCGAAGTACAATAAGCCAGTAAATTGTTAGTGTAATCGGGGCTCGTGGTAAGGGTAGACTTGCCAAGATTGATCTGTTGCCTATAATACTCAAGATAATTATGTAGCAGAATTTTGAGAAGTTCACAGCTCAATGGGTTGATGTGAAAGAAAAGTATTAACTCATTAGCAAAGGGTAGATGAATGATACCGAGTGAATAGGGTGTGAGTTTGATTCCACATAGACCATTATATTCTTCTACTTTATGGAGCGACTGGAAGAGAACCTCAGTGCATAAGATAAAGAGGAAAGGTGAAAACGGGCCTCCTTGATGAATGCAACGGGATGGAATGAAGGTTGTTGTAAGCGAGTGGTTGATTAAAATGGAGTATGAGACAGTTGTAATACATTGCATAATCAGGGAAATGAGGTGGCGGGGAAAACCAAAATGGATAAGAAATGCCTCGATGAAATCTCACTGTAGACGATCATAGGCTTTGATCATATCCATTTTAAGTGCACCCAAAACACGCTTCCCTTTTTTGCAATGTTGGATCTTGTTGGAAAGTTCTTGTGCTATTAGGATTTGTCAGTCATTAGTCTATCCTTGATAAAGGCATTCTATCATGAAAAGATGAGTGTTGGTAACAACATTTTGATACAATTAGCAAGCACTTTAACAATGATTTTGTACATTGTGTTACAAAGGCTGATGGGCCGAAAGTCACTAGGTTGAGTAGGTTATTTGGTTTTCAGGACGAGAGAGAGTAAGGTATGATTTGTTGCAAAAAGCATATGGCTAGAAGTAAGAAAGACAAGGTCACCGAGGTGATAGGTCGATTCATGAAGTCCCAACACCGGTCCCGGTGATTTCAGTGGCGCTAGTTGGAAAATAGCCACGTGGATTTCCTGGCAGTGAAGGGTTAATTTAAGTCAGTAATTTGGGACATAGATAGGGTTTTGGTGAGAAGACCTACATTGTTGAGTCGACGAGCAGTCGGATTAGGAGTCAGGGCAATTTAGACAAAGAATTGAAGTAACGTATATGAGGAAATAATTTTATATTTCCTGGGTAGAGGTACAAAGATTGCCTTTGATGTCATGAATATGAGAGAAAAATGGTTGAGTTTCTTTTATTGAGGTTGCAGTATGAAAAAAATTTGGTAGTTTGATCGCCCAGTTGAAGCCACCTTTTGATCGTTGTGCCCATTACAGCTCTTCACAATCAAGAAGCCAGTTGAGATGCTGCCAAAATTCTTGTTCTTTTAGAATGGCCTCTGGTTGGGGTAGATGAGTTTGGAATTGCACTAGTAATTCCTTGATAGATTTTATGTGTGATTGGAAGTTACCAAAGTGAGTCGATGCTAGGAGTGTAGTGTCTTCTTTATTATTGTACCCCAATGAGCAATCGGAAACAGGGGAGAACCAGTAAGTTCAGTATTCCAAGATTGCTTGATGATATCAACACCTTTTTTGTGATAGAGCTAGAGTGCTTCAAATATTTTACCGCGGATTCTAATAAAAAGAGGGCATGAACTGAGCTTTGAATACCTAAGTTTGTGATCCTTGTGGTTGGGAAAAGAAATGACTAATCAATATTACGGAAACCCCTATCTAATTTTTCATACATACAATTGTTACCTTGACGTCCATTACTCCAGGGGAAAGTAGGTCCAAACCAGCTGGTTATCGATCAGTCCTAGGGAGTGAATAAAGTTAGTTTAAATGGTTGTTTCCAGGATATGTGTGAGAATGTTGCCCACTTTTCTTATCTGCCGAAAACTTGATTAAAATCGCCTATTAGCAACAGTGGTCCCAGTAAGTATAGGTGCAATGTTGCCAAAAATAGTTTGGAGGACAGTTTCCCACGTCGATTGACGTTTATGAGTGGTTAGGTGATCGTAAATCAAGCCGGTAGTGAAGGAAAGATTCATACCTTCTTGGAAGCAGATGAGAAGAAGATGTTTGGATCGATATAAGATAAGACCATCAAGATTTGGAAGCCATCCTACCCAAAGACCCCCTTTATGAGTTCCAAAGGAGTTAACTCCCCCAGATTCGGTGTAGCCTTGAGAGCGAAATTTTCGACAAATAATCTCAAGAGCCAAGTGAGTTTCTTGGAAAAAGATAATATAAGGGTTATAGAGATAGATCAATTGACGGGCTGATCGAACTGTACGAGGGTGAGCAAGACCTCTTTAGTTCCAACTAAGGATCTATAACCCCATAGCCTTAAATGAATTGTTAGTGTTGAAATGTCTCAAATATGTTCAACGTTTTGCTTCTTGTTTCCCACGCATTCTTTTCTCATGTTTTTTTTATTCCTACATTGGATGGAAGAAAGAGTTTTTATGTGTTCACATGGCATTATTTCTACACCATGTAAGCCACATAAGAGTCGATAAGCTACGGTCTCTGTGTGGGCTAAGACCCTATTTGGTGAGTCTATCTTATTTTTGGCTTTAATTTTTCTAGTCAAACTCGATGTTTTAAAAATTGAACACATGCTTTTTCAGAGTCTCCTCAATTGGCTGTAATCAATACAATAAATTCCTTAATTACAGAATTGATTTCTTGATTATTGATATTAGGGTGACCAGTCATCCAAATACAATTTATCCTTTCTTTTAGGCGTCTATCTTATATACCAAGCAATTTACCCTTTTTTAGGTGTCTATCTTATATACCAAGCAATATTGCTATCTCTTACTTTTTATTTTCTCCCTTGATATTCCTTGATATTGAGCATCCTCAACGTGAGTTTGAGGCTTTGCTCATCAGTGCAGACGATACAAAGCTGTAGCCGAATTCTATAGGGTGACTATCGTGAGCTTGTCTGCATCACTCTAGGGGCAAAAAACACTTTAAAAGACATCAGATTCAATGTTGCGCTTCAACCTTCAATCCTCTCAAAATCACACCAAGTGTTTTCTGGACTTACTGGTTTTAATTTTGCATACTTGTTTTAAAAGAGTAGAACACATCCCAATTTCACAATAGTTGAGACTTGTTCTTAGTTTCAATTCTACGCAATTGGTATATTTGGTTTTAATATTTCTGTATACTTGTTCTTATACTGGTATAACACATCCCAGTTTTCCTATAGTTAAGGCATGCCCTTTCAGATGTTGGCACTAAAGATAGGATAATCAGTGGTATGGTTGGGTCATGGGTTTATTTGTGAAATGCCAAAATAGATACCTTAAACCCAATAATCCTAAATTTTCACTCAATCACTCCTTGAAGAGCTCTAGAGTTGGTGGTCATCTCAATTGCATGTCTGACAACATTATTCTAGAGGTATACTTACCTCCTGAGTTTAGGAGGCTCTCTAAAAAAATAGGGAAAAGAATGATCCCTAGAGTCGGTACTAAAAGGAATGTATAACCAATGCTTCCATAGATTCAATTGTGGTGTACAATTATAACTTCCATACCTACTGCAGGGAATTCAGGGAATGAGGATTATCACATTTACCTCTCTCTGATGCACTAATTAAGCTCATGACAATCATCATGTGTTCTTGTTAATACATCTTCCTCGAGACGACTTTGCTCCTCGTCTTGAATTCATTTAGAATCACGTCGAACCATATCTTTTGTAAAAAAAAAAAAAGTTCTTTGGCATGCCTGGAACATTATCTGCATCACTTATGTGCTCCATCAGATTGTTTGAGTCCAATAACATCAGAACAGCAGTCATCCCCAAGTGAAATGAGTCCACCACCATAGTTGTAAAGGAAATCATTGACCTCTTCTATAGTGCCTCTAGTGGATAGATCTAAATCTTCAACAGTTAATGCATAATTTTCTCATTATCATCATTGTCTCATCCAGCTTGCAAGTTCTTCCTCATTGCAAGTCTTCAATAGTAGAATTACCCTCGCGCTAAAAGAAAAGGGGTCTTTAGTGACGGACACAAATTCGTCGCTAAAAGTCACCTTTAGCGACGAAAAACCCCGTCGCTAAAGGTTTTTAGTAACGGACACTCCCGTCGCTAAAAACGTATTTCCAGTATTTTATTTTTGACTGAATTTTGGAATTAGTTTTAGCGACGTACTATTAGCGACGGATTAAAATCGGTCGCTAAAATCAATTTTCCAAATATTTTATGTCTTTAAGCGACATATCATATTCCGTCTTTAAAAGTCCGCCGCTTAAAAGTCATAATTTAATTACTTTTCACGACGGAATTTTTTGCCGCTAAAAGTCAAAAAAAATTTGTCGCTAAAAGTAAGAAATTTAGAAAAATAAATACTATTAGCGACGGCTAAATCCGTCCTTAAAAATGTTTTAATTGCAAAACCCTAATTTCTTCTCTTCTTCTCCCCGTCGTTCTCTCTTTTTTCTCTCTCCAATCCACCGGCAATCCACCTCCGGTCGCACTTCCAACCGCCGACATAGCGCTGCTCCCCTCTAGTCCTCCATCCCACCTCTGGTCAGCCTCCCCTCCCTCCACCGTCGGTTGCCCTTTCCACCGTCCTACTGCAGATCCATTGCCGCAGCGCCGCTTCACCACCTAACACCACCGTCCACCTCGCCAGCCTTCAACCCCACACATCCAATTTGTTTTTTATTTCCCTAAATAATTATAATGTATTTAAATTATTTGTATTAATTGTTTTGTTAGGATTGTATTTAATTTGTTATAATTGTTATAATATATAATTGTATTGATAGTTATGTTAATTAACCTTACTTGAAATTTTATTTAGTTAAACACTAATTTAATAAGTATTAAACCCTAATTAAGCCATAATTAGGGCTGTATACGAACCAAGTTCGAGCCGAACAGAGGTATATTCAAACTCGTTTGTTTAGTTTCAGGTCATGTTCATGTTCGTTTAATCTTCAAAATTTTGTTTGAACTCGTTCGTGGTTCGTTTAACAAAACTAGTGTTCGACTCGAGTTCGTTTGTTTATTTGTACGAACCGAACTCAAACTTAAAAACTCGTGTTCTCGTTCAAAACAATTACTTCAAACCAGAATTCCACCTTACTTGATCCAATTGTCTAAGTGATTTTAGGGCTTTTAAGTTTAAACTAATTTATACTATAATTAAGTTATACGACTTTTGAGTTTTGAACATATTATAATTAAGTTATTATCCAAACGAGCTGTTCATGAACACATTCGTGAACACTTTGAAATGTTCATGCTCGGCTCGTTTAATAAGCGAGCTGTAATATTTTGTTTATGTTCGGTTCGTATATTGTACAAACGAACATGAACGAGCTCTTTGGGGAACGAATCACAAGCAGTTCATGAACAACTCGGTTCATTTACAACCCTAGCCATAATTAACCCTAATTAAGCGAAATTAACCCCTAATTAAACCTTGATTAATCATAATTAACCCCTAATAAGCCCTAATTATCCATAATTATTTCAAATTAAGCCCTAATTAACCGTGATCTCTAATTAAATCCTATTTATCCCTACACCCTAATTATACCCTAAACTCTAATTAATACTAAACCGCATCCCTAAATACAAACCTATTCCTACTTAAGTCGTATATCCTAAAACTTAAACCATGAATACAACCCTAACCCTAACTAAACCGTAAATCCTAACTAAACCCTAAATATATACATCCCTAAACCAAACTTTAAATAATCACAAGTGACACAATATCAACTCCGCGAATGCACTCGATTTTCAACTGAGAAATATGAGTCGGCTGCCCACATTAGGAATATTCATTGTTATTTTGTGAAGTCCATTGACAACGAGTTGTAACCATCATTGTCAACGTATTTGAAAGTGAATCATTTTGGTTATGGTATGTTCTTGCAAATTAACATAATGATTCCATCTTTCAAAAATTTTGATATTCCGGAAAGATTCTTGCAGATTACCTATTTTTAAATGCATGCATGCATAAAAACCCTTAATTTCTGTTCAAATGTACTCATTACAAAGTAATGCTTTTTAATGAGCCTTTGAATGTCCAGTTTGGACAATTTGAAAAAGTTAAGTGTTTATAAAACAGTGTATCGACTCATGCTCTGTGTTTTATATCTTGGATATTTGGTGCACTTTCTCCCGTGTTCCTCCGGGTGCATTCAAATTTGGTGTTCTACATCTGTTTAATCTTGTAAGAGCAAGATTAAATGGATGTTAGAACATTTAATCGATGTCGTGGACTTGGAGAAATACGAGGATGTGCTGCCGAATTTTTCGTATACATAGGACAAAGCATGACTCGATAACTGTTTTATAGATATGTGCTTTTCTGAATGGGATAGGACTACTACCTATTAGAGAATGGAAGGGGTATATACATTCATTTTCATATCCACCCTACTTAATTATTAGTCTTAATTTAAGGTGGTGTATAGTAATCTCATTCGTCGTGTCGGTCGGTTGAAGTTGGATGAAAAAGAAAAATGATGATGATTTCGAGGATTGCGTCGATAAAGTTCTCGAGTTTGCTTAAGTGCATCCTACATATGTTGACTTAGAGAAGATAAGGCGTCCATGCAATAAATGTGAGCTGTTGCATTGGAGAAAAATAATAGTGATAAAATGGCACCTTCTCCATTACGATTTTATGGGTGGATACACAATATGGACCCAGCATGGAGAAACAGTAGTATTGTCATTCAACCCGGCTAGTCAAGCTGAAGTTAGGATGGAGGCACAATATAATTATCAAAATATGATTATAGATGCTGGGAATGCTAATGTTACTGGGGTGGCTACCGCAACGATGACAGTCCCTAACAGCCGAACAAGAGCGCTCATCAGTTTTATGATTTTTTAAGAGACGCCGAAGAATCATTGTAGGATGGAATTAGGAAGCTCACGCGGTTGTCTGCGGTAGTATGTTATTACAGTTAATATCGAACCACGGGCTGAGTGAGAAATGAATTAACGAGGTCGTTACTTTTATCAAGAAAATTTTGCCGGAGACTGAGACGTTGCCACCGTCGTATTATGATGGGAAGAAGATGATGATGAAACTTGGATTAGGTTATGAGAGAATAGATGCATGCAATAATGACTGTGTACTATTCTGGAAAGAGAATAAGGACTTGACAAAGTGTCCAGTCTGTGAAAAAACGAAGTATAAATTGGACAAAGGAAAAAAGAAAAACATTGCATGGAAGTATTGCAATATTTTTTGACTACGCTAAGGCTTCAAATGATGTAATACTCCTCCAATATGGCTAAACATATGAGGGCTCACTGTGAGACTCGTAGCAACTATGCCGATATGATGACACACCCCGCTGATGGAGAGGCGTGGAAGGAGTTTGACCACCGGCATCCAAACTTTGCTCAGGAAGTTTGGAATGTTAGACTTGGTTTGTCAACCGATGGGTTCAATCTTTTCGGATAGTCTAGCACGCCTTACTCCACATGGCCTGTTATAATTGTCTCGTATAACCTTCCACCTGAAATGTGCTTCCACCTGAAATGTGCATGAAGAAGCCATATATGTTTTTGTTGTTGCTTATTCTGGAGTCGAAGAGTCCTAGTAAAGACATAGATGTGTATTTAAGGGCCGTTGATTGATGAGCTCAAACAGCTATGTGATCATGGGGTTGAAACTTATAATGCATCTCTTAAACAAAACTTTTAGATTAGGACTGCTTTGATGTAGATTATACACGATTTTCCCTTATTGGAATGACATGTTGTTAGAGCACAAATAGAAAGTTAGCATGCTCTACTTGTATAAGCGTGGACCCCGGCTATACGTTAAAGCACAGTGAAAAGGCCTCGTGGTTTGGATGTCACCGTAAGCTATTGTACCAGACCATCAGTTTTGTAGGCAAAAGGATAAATTTGGCAGACTAAAGCGTTAGATTGTCACATTGGACTATCCATTTGGTGATGAAATGCTTTCACACGTGGAGGCACTTGATTTCATACCTGGAGACACTTGATACTGACATACCATACGGCAAGGGTGTTTTGAATCAAAAGATTTCAGGATATGAGAAAGAGCACAATTGGAGGAAATAGTGTATTTTCTGGGAGTTAGGCTATGGAGGACACTCGTTATTAGAAACAACATGGGTGTGATGCACATTGAGAAGAATATTTTTGTTAATGTGTTCAACACAATGTGAAGGGAAAATCGAAAGATCACTTTAAAGCGAGAAAGGATCTACAACAATTGGGTGTACGCCGCGAACCGCATCCTCGGACAGTCAACGGGGGGATGATACTTTCTAAAGCACCATATTGTCTAGACAAGAAACATGTAGATAAGGCCTGTAAATAGGTTAAGAATTTGAAGCTTCTGGATGGGTATGCGTCTAACATATCTCGTTGCTGCAATGTATTAGAGTTTAAGTTATGAGGGATGATGAGTCATGCTGTCATGTATTTATGGAAAGATTCATTCTTATTGCCTTATGAGGATTGTTGCCAAAGATTATATGCAAGACTTTGACAGAATTATCTCATTTCTTTCGAGATATATGTTCTTCGACACTCTGGGTAAGTAATATGGAGGTGCTTGAGAAGAACATTGTGGAGACAATTTGCAAGCTCGAGAAAATCTTCCCATCATTCTTCTTCGATTCAATGGAGTATTTGCCTGTTCACTTGGCATATGAAGCTACGATGGGTGGACCTGTGTAATATCGGTGGATGTATCTATTTGAGAGTAATCCTTTAACTCTATGTTGTTCGTTTACACATAATGCAAACCCTATTGTCTTTGATATTTCACTTAACTCTATTCCATAAACTTTTAGGTTCATATTTCACCTGAAGAAAAAAGTCTGTAATAAAGCATGTGTTGAGGCTCAACTGCTGAGGCTTACATAATGCAAGAGCTTGTCAACTTTTGTAACCAATACTTTGGGCCTAATGTTGATACAAAGTTAAATTAACTAGGCCGAAATGGGTCCGAAGCCAGCACAAATTTAGAAGGGCATTTATCAATATTCAAACAGTCAGGTAGTCTGTTCAGACGAATACTCGATGACTAATGGATGAAGAGTATAGCGCTGCAACGATATATGTCATCCTGAATTGTGAAGAAGTTTCAGTTTTCATTGAGTAAGTTAATGTCTTCAAATAATTATTGTAAACACTTGAAAATGTGTATAGTTTGTAGTGAGTTCGATGCGGAATCTCAAATCGCTGATCCTGCTGGAGTTGAATCTCATCGGAAATTGCAATTTCTTGAATGATTCAAAAGATGTTTAAGTCTCAAGCCAAACTATATGTCGATCGGCAGATACCAAGCTCTCTTTGTCAACTTTTGTCAAAATAGCCTTGTTTTCCAAGGTGACAACATGAATTTCCTCACCTATCTTAGTTCATGATATTGTTGTCATTACTCCTGGCATCTCATGTATTCTTCAATCTGCCTTTGTCGCGTTTTTTATTCTTCTGTCATGTCGCTTAGCTAATAACCCTTTGGAGAATAAAGGTTCCTCCATG
This sequence comes from Escallonia rubra, assembly GCA_033065855.1. Classification (NCBI taxonomy): domain Eukaryota; kingdom Viridiplantae; phylum Streptophyta; class Magnoliopsida; order Escalloniales; family Escalloniaceae; genus Escallonia; species Escallonia rubra. The sequence goes on along the minus strand of JAVXUO010002122.1, from coordinate 44,848 downwards.
TCCTCGACTTTCATGGGAAATACATGACGAGAACTATCTCTCCGTTTGATGAGTAGACTATCTAACTCTTCCATAAAATATTGTGCTTCTCACCTGGAAATAGTTGTATTGTGTGTTACATATTCCGGTCTTAAGTCGTTTATCAGATGACACTGTACCTTATGTTACATATTCCAGGCTGTAGCTACATCTTATGTTACATATTCTTGTCTTCAGCCATTCATCTTATTCTAACTGCACAAAAAATACGTCGCCTTTGTCACGTCCCCAAATTGAAAGCCGTGACTACAATCAAAGTCCTAAATTGAGATAATATACCGCTATATATTTATTTACATTAAGTATAATCAGGGCTTCTAAATGAATTAAACTAAATGTCTCCGTACAACCACAATCTAAGAGAATTCATTCTCTTGAAAATCTCTTATAAAACAAAGTGTTAAATGCATCAGCTAAGACAACATAAACAAACCCAATCCAATCAAATTACCCGCATCTGGATAGAGTTCTTAAGATAAGACTACATAGTCTAAATAACTATGAAGACTCTCAAAAGCTCCAAAGTTGCAGAGTCTTTAGTCACTTCTGTCACCCGTGGTCAGGGACACGGTAGAGTAAAAGAGTGAGTTTGAATAGCCCAGGAAGGTATCAAAGTGCGAGGACCACCAAAGCAAAGCTGAAAGGATTGAATAAGAATACCCGATGATAATGACCAAAGATAACCTAAACATCAAATATTGAAACAATCGTCTCTAAGCATTTGACCACACACACACACACACACATATATATATATATAGACACACACACAAACACACGTAATACACAAATGCTAGAAAAAGTTCAATGACTATGTTGGTCATAAAGACCTCAACGTCAAACCAAACGTATAAATATCAAACGTATACACACCGGCAACGTACTAGGCATTCATTTACTGTAAGTATATAAACAAATGCGTGTTCAAAGGATCATCTCAATTTGAGAGTTATTCAAACATGGTCGAAATTTGATGAGCACAAAATAAGAATTCAAGGAAATTGAAATTACTTAACTCCGAGTTCTTTTGAGCTCAATATAACAGGAAAAAACCGAATGGCAAAGTTTAGGTACCAATAGTGTTAGGCAAATTCGTGCTTGGACTTAGAAAAAGAAAACAACACAAAGAGTTTTTGGTGTATTACATAAGGTGAATATGGGAGCTTGGTCCAATGATTTCAAAGGAATGCCTTAACAGTAAATCGAACCCAAAGCATATATATATGCATTAGAAACCAAGCTACTAACTGTACTGCAATGGAATTAAACAGAACATGAAGAGGTGATTAAGGACAAAAGAGATTGCCTCCCCCTAAAAGAAGAGAAAGGCATTATTCTTAGGCTTGGCTATACTTCATGCCATTAAGCAATGAAAGAAAACAAGAGACTTAAATGTAGTGCAATATTAAACATGTGTATGAAAAGAGGACCAAAGTAATTAGAATCAAGCTTAACCACAAATAAATTGCTGAAACATTGTGGCAGTGACTTCCAATTACACATGGAGCAACAAAAAGGCAAGGATTGCACTGTGACCAATTCAAGACAATGCATACGGCCGTATGAAGGTTGGCACATGAAGGAGAAACACTATCTAATGCATTACATTTTTAGTGTACCACGAACATATCCAAAGAAGAAAAAAAAGATGCGCATAGTATGATATGATAAAAGCGATACCTTTTTTGAGCAATCCAACGAAAGCTAAATCTCCACGCAACGTGATGTTATTTGTGCTCAAGCAAAAACTTAATTTGAAAATCAAAAGATCTCTAGAACTTAGCCGAACATCCAAAAATACAAGTATGAGCTAGCGAGGAAAACCTAAAACATACCAAATTAGGAGATTGAATTCCAAACCAATTGTGTGTATTGAACAGAATTGAAGAAAGAAAGAAGCAATAACTAGTAGGAAGGTAGCAGCAAGGAGGCTGTTCAAGAGAGGATCGCAAGAAATAAGAAAACCTAAAGTCACAAATTACAAATACACCTCTTAAACTCACAAAAACTTTATGATATTATGAAAGGGAACAAACATTTTTTTAGTAATGACCTCACTCAAATAATGTGATACTACAGCCCTGAACTTGATAGGGCTCTTATTTGTGAAATTAATCAAATTTACAAGAATAATCAGACTAATTACTATATGTTATTATGCTTAATTCTGGTTACAATGGAATCGGTTATAACTATGAGAGACAATCATCGCCTGAAAAATATCACTGACAATTACTACAGATGTTAATAGTTATAATCTCACAGATTTTGATATAATTCTATAAGGTGCATCACCCTTCCCTGCTGGACTGGAAAGTTAGTAAAATAGATCGTACAATTTTTAACCGTCCTTAGCATGTTGTTATGCGAATCCTTCGATAGGTATGTCTTGAATAAGATTTTTTATTTATCTCACAAAAGAGCACCATTACAGTTTTTTAGAAAGAAAAGCAAACTTAAGTTATGTACATTTACTTATTGATAACTTATTAAATATCATGACCAACTCATAATTGTGGAAGCTACTCAGTCACAGTCAAAATTACACTAGCCCGCACTTATAATTGTGGCAAAGCTACAAAAATGTATAAATTATAATAAGAAGATACTTAAGCAAGCCCCATATAAATTGTCAAGTCCCACGTCGACAATAGATGGGGCTTGGAGTTGATTCTTATAACTGGTGAGCTTTTCCTTCTCTTGAGCATGCTTTTGAGTTGGACACCAGGTTCAACATGGTATCAGAACTAGGCCATGCCGCCCCATTTGATTCAAACAGGACCACCTCTTATTCAAGAGGAGCACCTCTTATTCCCACGCTTCGCGTGAGGACGGGTGTCAAGTCCCGCATCGACAATACATGAGGTTTGGGGTTGATTCTTATACCTGGTGGACTTCTCCTTTTCTTGAGCATGCTTTTAGGTTGGATACCATGTTCAACATAAATAATCCATGCAATATAAAATTGGTCTTAACGTTTTCTTCTAATTATCCACTCCTTTTATCAAACAAGGGGCATTGTATTTACCATATTTCCATGTTTAAATTGTTTTTTGTTTTTTTTTCTTCTGCTTTACTGCATGTTGCAACTGTTGACGAAACATCTCCTAACTTCGGCTTTCGTTTTCAGTTTTTTCTCCAATTTTGTAAACCGGAGAAAAAAAAACGCGTTTGATACATAGTTTTCATTTTGTTTCCTTCAGTTTTGAAAATCAGTCTTTAAAACAGAACTATTTTTGAAAACTCTCATTTAGGAGTTTTGAGTTTCAGTTTTGATTTTTATTTTGAGACCACCACTACCCTCCCACCGCCACCGGCGACCACTGCCACTACCACGTCCCACCACCGCCACCGCAAACCACCACCAAAGAAAAAATTCAAAATAAAAACTGAGTAATCAAACACCAAAAAGAACAAACTCAAAATAAAAATCGGGTAATCAAACACTCATTTATTTTTGTAAAAAATAAAAATTAAAGTGATTTTTATTTTGATTTTTTTGAATTAAAAACCAAAACTGATTTCAAACCTACCTTCATTTTTCTCTCTATTTGAACTCCATTTCCACTGATTCCATCACCATTAAACCACCACAGGCTGAAGTGAACCACCGCTGCGAGGATCACATAATTCTATCTGCCACCCATCGGCCGACGAGATCATTTCTTGTTCACTCCCAAACAATTTCCTCTCTCTGCAAAAAAAATGTATGTGGTATTATGTGAATGTGTACGGAGAATTGGATGATTGAGATCTTGAAATTTGACAGCATGATTTGACAACCATTAGACCAGGCGCTGGTGGCTTTGTGTCTAATTGGACTGCCTTTTCATTTAGTAGATCAAGTATCGCAACTGTGTAATATCATTTTTTCATTCGCTTTTTGATCGTCATTGCTCGATTTTCCATTGTCTGGGATCTGCTTCTTAAGGGCAATTAGGGTGAATTAGGACAAAATATTGAGTGGGAATGGCAGAATGCAAGTAAAAATCAAGCTGCATGTGTGTGTGTGTGTGTCAATTCTCACACCTTATGTAGGTGTGTGTAACAACCATAAGCCTCTCGTATGCCGAAGAGCCTTTAAGCAATCTCGGCTTCTTGGACTTATCAGATAACAACTTGTCAGGGAAAATTCCAATCAAGCACGCAGTTACAGAGCTTCAATTCTTCTGCATACGTGGGGAATCCTGGACTTTGTGGGCCCCCACTTACGAAACCATGCCCAAGTGACAAAGAACCTCGACAGCCAGTCAGTGATGTTGGCAATCAAGACGGTGATACGCTTATAACAGCTGCATGGGGCTTGGATTTGCTGTTCGATTTTGGAAGTTTGTGGCACTTCATTCTGCAATGATCCTTGGAGCTGCTGCCTATTTCTTGGTGTTGTGCACCATGAGCGATTGGCTGTATGTTACCACAAGTGTGAACAAGGCTAGGGTGCAGTGGCGACTTCAATGTATATGGTATATGTTTTCATGTGCATTCTTTTGGCATATTCAACTTCAAACGTCTCAAATCGGAGTTTTTGCCCTTAATAATCCATTTTTATTACTTAATTACTTTTTTACTCTATTTTGAACCTTATTTACCTATCTATCCCATTTTTTAAAATCGTGGTTTCAAACAGAGATTTCAAGGGAAGAACATAGATTTCTTTTGAAATCTTGCTTCCTAACAGAGATTTCATACGATTTCAAAAGAAATCTCTGTTTCAAACTACGTTTTCTTCCCTTGAAATCTCTGTTTGAAACCCCGATTTTCAAAAGTGGGTTAGATAGGTAAATAAGGTTCAAAATGGAGTAAATAAGCAATTAAGTATTAAAAATGGATTATTGAGGGCAAAAACTCTCTCAAATTGGGATATGAATGTATGATAGAAATTCCTCTCGCATTGGTCTATATACCATTTCTCTTGTGACTTTTGATTCTTGGAAATGCTCAATGTTGCCTTCTTCATTAAGGAAATGCACAATGTTGAGACTTGTTGATTTGGGAGACAACAACCTATAGGGTAGGGAAAAGACTTATTAATTTTGGCATGCTCGATCTCGTTTTGATGTGACTAATGTTCATCATTTTGTGATGTGAGTATTTATTTACTGCATTGCTGGATTGGAAAGGAGAAATGTACGATAACGCGGTCTTGTAAAGAGCCTTGATCTTTCTGGCAATAAATCGAGTGGAGAAATCCCTCGTTCATTTACACGTCTTGTAGGTCCGGTTGCCTTTGAACCTTTCATGAAGCAACTTAAGGACTTATAGGTTGTAAGGGTTGGTCGATTGAGATGGTCAAGTTTTCTTGATTTGTCCAGAAACATGCTCTCCAGTGAAGTTCCACTGAGCCTTTCTCCAGTAAACTAATCTTGGAGTTGTCGAGTAACAACAATTTATCAGGAACAATAAGTCAAGTAATTAGCTACATTGTTTCAATGCTTCACCATATATGTGAATTCTGGACTTTGTGGCCTTCCACCTGTGAAAGCATACCCGGGAGATCTAACAAATGCTACTGGCTGGCAGTGACAATGTTGGTAATCAAGAAGATGGTAATGAACTTATAACCCAGGGTTTATATGAACTTAGGCTTTGATTTGGTCTTCCATATTGAGGTTTTTGCGGAACTTTGTTCCTGAATGATTTATATAGATATGCCTTTTCAAATTTTTGAACACCTCAGAAGATTGGCTCTGCTTGACCACTACCATCGATTGGCAGGATTGCATAAGGCAACTTGGATGCTGTTAAAATGTAAAACCTTGCCTCAGTGATTGCTTTCAATAGGTTATACAGTGTCTGATCATCCGCCAGCTGCATAGGTGTATATATCTTGATAAGCCCTATTGTCTTGGAGAAAAAGAGATATCTTGGAATCATGATATGTACCTATTTGAATCTCCATTACAGTTTGCGAACGTTATGATCTGCAAATTCTTATTGGGTTCTTATATAGTTTTATCGTGACTGCTTTTTGTCGTGGCCCCTAAATAATGGTCTAGGGTGGGGCTTCTCTGGAACTTGTTTATCCGTTAGTCGTTCTACATTTCCTCTGCGGTAAATCCATTTTTTTGGAAGTCTAATTCAAGGGCTGTAGTAGATCCTACACAGCTGCAAGCAAGCCTCATGTTCTTACAGAAACAGTGTCAAAGAATATATTTCTTTAACTAGGCGTTATAAATTCTGATCGCAATCTCACTTCTTGGGGGAGTTAAGATGATAAAAACTGCTACAATAGAATTCATGCCCGACCTTCATGGATCTAGAGGGAACTTCCACATGTATTTTGAAACTTCCCAATTTGCGATCGATTGATCTCACTTAGTTCTGATTTCACACTAAAAACATTGATTCTTTCTCTCATCTACTTCTTAAACCACCTCGAGTTTAGTGGACCGACCTCAGTAAAGCAGCCAATTGATTTTACTCAAAGATTAACCAGGTGTCACCAAAAGGCATAAAAAATGCAAGTGATCGATAGTAGAGTCTGGCAATTCAGATAGGAAAATGCTGAACTTGCACTTTTTTGGTTGTCATGTGTGCTTTTATCTGGTCGCCCGAAAGCCCAAAAGTTCAATTTCTTTACCAACAAGCCTTACCATGACAATTGGGTTGTGGGTATAGGAAGGGGAGGTGGGGGTAAATAATTTAGCCCTCTCTATTAGTTAGTATCTGCTAATTTGGACTCTGGCAGAGTAGACATCTTCAAAAGTCCGCTCTGGTTATCTTGTCTATTTGACAACTTTTTTGCCATTGGCTTGTAGTATGGCAACTTCTAAATCCTCTTTGGATTACTTCATCATGCTTGCAACCATGATGGTCACATTTTTCTGCACCCATGACCTCTTGGTAACTTCTATCCTCTTTGGGTTACTCGATTTTGATTGCGATGCTACAGAGGATAGTGCTTGAGCACGCAGTCTCATAAAGTACAAAAAGATCCAATGAGGACACGCATGAAGATGCCATGTCATAAGATACTAAAAGATTGAATGGGGATTTTGAGTCAAGTACCACCATATTAGGCAACTTGGAAGCTTCTTAGGACTGAGTTCAAATCATTGGAGAAGTTCCAGCCATGTGTACCTCTCTCCTTCTGGTAGCTTTGTTGTTTACTGCAACATGGTCATCGATGGCAGGCTAAACACTTGTGGCACTACTACAAACTAAATTTGGGGTCCTAAGATTTGCAAAAATCCTCATCAGCTGTCATGGTGTATGCTTGACAATTTTCCTGCTCCCATTGAAGTGAGTTTGACAGTACTAGCACATTTATGTCCATATTGGGTCACTTGATTGTGACAACAATCATCATGGGTGCAAAATGTCTCCCACCTCTATCTGTCTAATGTGGAGCATTTTTATTTGCATTAAAATTGTCATCGGAAACTTTGCTTCAGCATTTGAAGATGGCAAAATGAGGTGCATACAGAGTGAGCGACAAGCGCTCCTCAAGTTCAAGGTCTCGTAAATTACGATGGCCATCTCTCTTCTTCCGGGAGTGAAGAAGAAAAGGAAGACTGGTGCAAATGGACAGGAGTCCGGTGCAGCAACCAAATCGGTCACATTGTCATGCTGCAACAGCATGGCTTCGGAGGTAACATCAGCTCTTCATTGCTCGAATTGCACCACTTGGACTAGTTGGACCTCAGTATTAATGATTTTGGTTTTGACCAAATCCCAGAGTTTATTGGTTCCTTTACAAATTACCTATATTACGATTGAAAACATTGAGTGGCTTTCTCATCTTTCCCTTTTGAAACACCTTGATCTTAGTTGGATGAACCTCAGCAAAGCAACTAATTGGATAGAATGATAGATGGAGTTAATAAGCTTCCTCCCTTCGTTTAGTTAAACTTGATGAGGTGTCACTTCCTAATATTACTGATGCATTGCTTCCCTCAATTAACACTTCCAAATCTCTGAGTATAGGAAGTACTTTGGGACTTGTAAAGATAGAACTTCAAGATGGAACAAATGCAATCAAGAAGTTGGTGATAAGATTATAGTTCCCGGGTTTTACTTCAGGTTGGGGCTTGGATTCGCTTTTGGGTTTTGCGGTGTTTGTGGTACTCCGTTTCTAAATGATCCGTGTAGATATGCCTTCTTCAAGCTTTTGAACGCTTTTCAAGGTTGGACCTACTTGACAGCAACCATCAGTATGGCAAGGCAGGCAACTTTGAATCTATATGGATAATGTGACCTAGAGACTGTTAGCGTGTGAAAAAATGGTTCTCTTTGTATCTTTGTGTCGTAGACTCTGTTAACATATTACTTCATTAAGATGTAAAATCTGATTTCATAGTGAAACCAGATTCAGAAACATAACTTGATTAGCGATAGAAGTCCTACAGATACCTAGGCCCCCTTCAGATTTTTGGCAAGCGTACCAATTTAGGGCATCTTATTTCTTGTCCATGTCCAGTTGAACCATAAGAAAGTTTTTGCTTAAGGTGTCAAGTAGGCAGCATATAAGATTGCATCGTGTAGGTAGGAATAGAATTAAGAACCGCTTTAATCAGGGTTGTTCGAATTGCAAAGGACAGGGATTAAGTTTTCCACAAGGCCAGTTTGTTACACGATCGATCAAGGAGGTGCGAGAAGTTTTCCTTAATTATCTGTCCTTGAGTCGCGGGAACCCCCAAGTAAGTACGAAATCTGGCAGAAGCGGCAGATATCTCTCGGGATATTTTTTGAGAAGAGAATCTTTTTTATTTGACAAAATTTATTTCAAGTCCAGCTTGGGTGCTAAACGTATTTAATATGAAGGCCAAGTCATCAAAGAATATCTTGATGTAGACATTTTCAATACAATAATTTGCAAGGTCCTCATATGGGTCTCCATTGTATTCGCTATTCAGTGTTTGCAACTCATAGATCATGATCATGAATGGAAGTGGCAGGTCTCTGCAACTCGTTTACTTATATGTTGTCCTGCTTTTACTTTGTATGGATCTTGTGAATGGAAACACTGCTGCTAAATTGAAGTGCATAGAGAGGGAGCGAAAAGCACTCCTCACATTTAAACAAGGCGGTATTTTCGAAACAGACTTGTTCATAGCTGCAGGCTCTGTGAATGGTCTCTCTTCTAGGGGCAGTGAAGACGATATGAAATACTGTTGCAAGTGGAAATGAGTCCAGTGTAGCAACGAAACCGGTCATGTAGTCATGCTTGACCTTCGTGGCCCAGGAGGTAACTTTAGCTCTTCTTTGCTTGAACTGAGTCACCTGAAACTTTTGGAGCTTAGATATAGCCAATTTGAGTTTAGTGGCACCATTGCTTATCAAGTTGGGAACCATTCGAACTTGCAGTATCTTGATCTCAGCTACTGTCATGGTATCACAATCGAAAACATTGAGTGGCTTTCACGTCTTTCCTTGTTAAAACACCTTGATCTTAGTAGGACTGACCTCACCGAAGCAACAAACTGGGCAAACTTAATAGGCAAGCTTCCTTTGCTGGTTGAGTTGAAGCTATCAGGGTGTAATCTCCCTGATACTGCGGCTTTTTTTCGAGCCTGAGTCAATTGTTCTAAGTCTCTTGCTATTCTTGATCTCTCTTCGAACTTTTACTTGTCTTCCTCGATAAACAGCTGGTTGCTTAACTTCACTAGAAACCTTGTCCACATTGATCTCTCTTTCAATGCTCTGTCGGGTGCAATTCCTGCTGCTTTTGGGAGCATTGCTAGTTTGCTACACTTTCACATCTCGATACCTCAGCAAATGAGCTAATTAGTGGGGGCATCCCAAATTCTTTCAAGAATTTAAGCAACTTGCGGTTTTTGGGCTCGTCCTGGAACTCTCTGAATCAAGAGCTCTCGATGTTGCTTGAAACTTGTCTCACCAACCTGAGAGTTCACTTGAGGTGTTGAGACTTGATGGAAATCAACTAAGTGGTTCTTTGCCTGATTTTACCATATTATCATCCCTGAGGGAACTTCGTCTAAACAGAAATCAACTAAGCGGGTCGTTCCCTGAACATTTTGGACAAACCTCCAGTCTCACTCATCTAGATTTGTCCGAAAATCGGATTAGTGGATCACTTCCAGAGCTTACATCATTTTTGTCCTTGAAAGAGCTACATCTCACGAACAGCAAAATAAGTGGGAAACTCACCGAAAGTGTTGGTCAGCTCTCCATGCTGGAATTCCTGGATGCCTCGTCAAATTCCTTGGAAGGTGTAATCTCGGAAGCCCATCTCTCGAACCTCTCTATGTTACGAGACTTAGATCTATCTTATAACTCGATGGATTTAAAGTTTAGTGCTGATTGGGCTCCTGCTTTTCAGCTGGACACTATAAAGTTGGCATCTTGCAAACTGGGTCCTTCTTTCCCAAAATGGCTTCAAACTCAAAACAATTTTTCTGTGCTTGATATCTCCGGTGCTGGAATTTTGGGTACTGTCCCTGACTGGTTTTGGAACTTATCTCCTAGATTGAGTGACATAAATCTCTCTAATAATCAGATTCATGGCATGATTCCCAATATTCTTCTAACGTTTGCTCCCTTTCTTAAGATAGACTTTAGCTCGAACAATTTTTCCGGTCCAATACTGTCAGTTCCCTTTGATGTGTCAGCTCTAAATCTCGCAAAGAACGTGTTTTCTGAATCAGGCTCTTTCTTCTGTAGTACTGATTACACACTCTTGAACTATCTTGACTTATCAGACACCTTATTGTCAGGAGAGCTTCCTGATTGCTGATCGCATTTGAGGAAATTGGAAATTCTTTCAGGGGAAATTCCTAGGTCAATAGGGTCCCTATATGGGATCAGAATATTGACCATTCATAATAACAATATCAGTGGCAGTTTCCTTCTTCCTTGAGGAATTGCACGATGTTAAACGTTCTTGATCTAGGAGGGAATAGATTATCAGGACAACTACTTGAATGGATAGGGAGAAGCTTATCAGATTTGGCTGTTCTGAACCTGCAGTCCAATCATTTCCATGGTGCCATGCCTTTAAGCCTCTGTCATCTAACATTTATTCAACTCCTGGACCTCTCAATCAAGTATTTCAGGAAATATACCTGAATGCCTAACTAATTTTACTGCAATGGCTGAAGAAGGGAGTTCAATTACCTCCCTCTCCTATCCTTATGGTCAATCTGCCCTGTATTGTAAATTTTATGCCTTCGGTTTATTCTTGCAGTGGAAAGGAAGGGAAGTCGAGTTCAGAAACACTTTGGGACTTATCAAGATCCTTGATCTTTCTAGCAATAAGTTGAGTGGAGAAATTCCGAGTGAAATTACAAATCTTGCAGGTCTGGTCGGCTTGAACCTTTCAAGGAACAGTTTAAGTGGACCTGTGGCTCCAAAGATTGGTCAGTTGAGATGGTTATATTTTCTTGATTCTTCGAGAAATCAGCTGATCGGTGAAATCCCGAAGAGCCTTAGTCAAGTTAGCAATCTCGGCTTCTTGGACTTATCAGATAACAACTTGTCATGGCAAATTCCATCAAGCACACAGTTACAGAGCTTCATGCTTCTGCATACCTGGGGAATCCTGGACTTTCTGGGCCTCCACTTACGAAACCATGCCCAGGAGACAAAATACCTTGACAACCAATCAGTGATGTTGGCAATCAAGACAATGATACGCTTATAACAGCTGGGTTTTACATTAGCATGGGGCTTGGATTTGCTGTTGCATTTTGGGGAGTTTGTGGCACTTTATTCTTCAATGATTCTTGGAGGTGTGCCTATTTCATGGTGTTGTGCACCATGAGCGATTGGCTGTATGTTACCACAAGCATGAATATGGCTAGGATGCAGAGGCAACTTCAATGTATATGGTACATGTTTTCATGTGCATTCTTTTGGCATATTTAACTTCAAATTCCTGATTTGGGGTATGATAGAAGTTCCTCTCACGCTGGTCTATACACCATTTCTGTTGTGGCTTTCGAGACTTGGAAACTCTCTCTCTCTCTCTCTCTCTCACACACACACACACACACACTCACGATATGCATGATCTTGGAGTCTGTATTCGGCTGTATTCCTTATCTGAATACTCTGAGTTTTTTTGCTCAGTACAGATTTAATGTTCCTTGAAATATTTTTGTTGTTCTGATTCAACTAGAAAACTTTGAACAGGCTAAAGTAGACCTTTCTTCAGGATTGTCTTGTGGAGTTATGGATCTGGTTAATATCGAGCTTTTGCAACAGCACTACTGAATAGCTTTACTTGAAATATTCCTCCCACCCCCGAAAAAACATGGCATTTGCTAGGTAAAATTCGATGTTGCATGACTTTTACTTCTTTTCTTCGGGTACAAACTGTTAGATAAAAAGGAGCTAGGAAATGAGGTACTCTACACGGTAGGAGGCAGCCTAGAGCATCCTTCTCCATATCTTTGATGACTTCAACGGGGGGTACGTCAAGAATCTTGAAGCAAGAGTCAGAGTTGGATATGCGACTGGCCTTAACCATCTTATCTGCACAAATATGACACACTCGCCAATGAACCCCAGTCTAACCTTGTAAGGGGTGTGTCATATAATCTAAGGGAAGTTAGGCGGCAGAGATTGTTTTGTTTGATGAACCGCTTACTTTCACCAATACCAGATTGCCTGAGCCGCAAAACTCAATCCGCCAAGTAATTGCAGAGATAGCCTCCTTCGACACACTTCTTGAATTCAACAATCTGTCCAGTCTGTCCTTCAAATTGTTGGACTTGTAAAGTGAACATTGAACACTTATTGAATTCTGTTGTTATGTTTATAGTTTCTATTTCTTGGGAAGACCGTTGGTTTTGTTTGTATTCATTTTCATGTATTCTCATCATTGGTTTGCTTGAGGTCTACTAAACGGCATCAGTCATGTCTTTACTCTTTAGAGTCGTCTCTTTAGCAAAAATAATTCCTTGGCTTTCATTTCTGCCTTGTAACAGTTTCTGCATCAATTTTTTTGTTTCAGATGCAAAGATTGGGGTCTCTCATTTCCAGACTTACTGTGAAATATCCAAGTTAGTGTGTGTGTAGAAGGAGGGTGCGGTATTGCCCAGGGCTTGGGATTTACATGGCAATGATTCACTGGCTCTTTCAATGTTTCGTCCATCACCTGAGGATACTGTTGCCGACTCCATAGATATCGTTTTGGACCGCCTACCGTGCGTTCACTTTGACCAGCTATTATACATGCACCGTAGAATGCTTGTCTTTTTGGTTCTAATCATTGTTTTAGGTGCCCTGTGAGGTTTTCTTTGTATTTTGTTAGGTCTGCACTATATGCACTGTATTGAAGCAATTATATGCTCTTCTTTGGCTCATAAGCTGCAAGTCTTCATTAGGGTCTCCCTCATACAGTCTCTATATTCCTTCTCAGACATTTTAAACATGGAACCTTGAGCACATTTAGGAATCAGGTTCTTTCCTCAGTAGTTCAAGAAATTAATTACCTATTTCTTCTTCTTCTTTAAGGTCTTGCATATCCTAATTACAGTATCTTTTTTCTTTTCTTTTGATGATGGCATATCATAATTTCTAACCAACAGGGGAGTATTGCTTCATTTCTGACACTTGACACTTGGACATGGATATGTACGGAATTTTGTATCCGACACATCTCATAGGATATGCCACTATGAGCACCATCTTGTAGTTTTTCTTTTTAAGTTGTTATTACTTTGAGATGAAACAAGTTCTCAATTAAAACTATGTGCACCCCATAACACACCATTTTACCTTAGGGATAGCAAATAAGTATTGATATTATGAATAAACTGCGGTTACCTAAGGGATATCAAATAAGTATTAATATTACGGTGTCATCTTGTCTTGTGTTCTAAAAATTAGAATCCGACACTTCCACAGGTATCCAACCCGGAAACTCGTTCCAAGTACATGTAACATAGTGTGTAACGCGTTGTTAGCCAATTTTCTGAGGGTGAGGCGGTATTTGGTCGATTCTCTGTTGGTGATTTTTTTTTCCCTGTAGCTAAGGTGAGAGACATTGGTTATGGGAATGGTTTGGTCTTCTCCCATTCTTACTTCTACCTCTGTGCAGGCAGCAATAAATTGGTGTTTAAACATGGCTGTTTACTTGGTGTATACATGGCAGTAAAGAGCTGGTGATGATTCTTCAACTAACGAATAGTCTACATCAGGTGAGCTTCCTGACACCTGGATGCATTTCAAAGATCACGTAATTCTGAATTTGGCAAACCAGAATTTCTCAGGGAGAGTCCCTACCTCAAATCTCAACATGGTTATCACATAAGATCAGAATGGTGACTAAGCGCAATGTCGAGACTTCTTCGTTTAAGAGACAATAACCTGTAAGGTAGGGAAAAAGCTTCTTAATTTTGGCATTCTCGATCTCGTTTTGGCGTGACTGATGTCCATTATTTTGTGATGTTGAGTATTTATTTACTGCATTGCTAGAGTGGCAAGGTGAAATATACGGTATTGGGGTCTTGTAAAGAGCCTTGATCATTCTGGCAATAAATTGAGTGGAGGAAACCCTCATTAAGTTACACGTCTTGTAGGTCTGGTTGCCTTTGGACCTTTCGTGAAGCAACTTAAGGACTTATTAGGTTCTAAAGGTTGGTCGATTGAGATGGTTAAGTTTCCTTGATTTGTCCAGAAACGTGCTCTCCAGTGAAGTTGTAGTGAGCCGTTCTCGAGTAAAGTAATCTTGGACTTGTCTGAGTAACAACAATTTATCAGGAAAAATATGTCAAGTTCTCATTTAGTGTTTCAATGCTTCACCATATATGTGAATTCTGGACTTTGTGGCCTTCCACCTGCGAAAGCATGCCCAGGAGATCTAACAAATGCTGCTGGCTGGCAGTGACGATGTTGGCAATCAAGAAGACGGTAATAAACTTATAACCCTAGGGTTTTACATGAGCTTGGGCTTTGATTTGGTCTTCCATATTGAGGGGTGTTTGCTGAAATTTGTTCCTAAATGATATAAATAGTATAGATATGCCTCTCCAAATGATTGAACACCTCAGAAGATTGGCTCTGCTTGACAACTACCATCAGTATGGCAAAACTTGGATGCTGTTGAAATGTGAAACCTTGCCTCAAGATTGCTTTCAATATGTTATATAGTGTCTGATCATCTGCTAGGTGCATAGGTGTATATAGCCCCTACTGTTTTGGAGAAAAAGAGTTACCTTGAAATCATGATTTGTACCTATTGCACTCTCCATTACAGTTTGCGTTATGGTCTGCAAATTCTGATTGGATTCTTTTACAGTTTTATCGTCACTGCTTTTTGTCGTGGCCCCTAAATAATGATCAAGGCAGGGGCTTCTCTGGAACTTCTTTATCCGTTAGTCATTCTACATTTCCTCTGCATGAAATCCATTTTCGGGAAGTCTAGTTCAAGGGCTATAATAGATGCTACAGGAGGTGAATAAAGAAATGCTGCTGCAAGCAATCCTTGTGTTTTAACAGAAATAGTATCAAAGGGAATATTCCTTTAACTAGGTGTTGTAGCTTCTGATGGCAATCTTCACTTCTTGGGGGAGTGAAGATCATAAAGACTGCTACAAATGGAATTCATGCCTGACCTTGATGGCTTACGAGGTAACTTCCTTGACGACTTTTCTTCTTTTTAGCTCTGTTTAACAAACATTCCTCATGTATTGCGAAACTTGCCAATTTGCGATCGCTTGATCTCACTTAGTTCTGATTTCGCAATCAAGAACATTGCGGCTCTTTCTCATCTTTAATTGTTAGAACACCTCGAGACTAGTGGGTTGACCTCAGTAAAGTACCAATTAATGTTACTCAAGATTAACCAGGCACCACCAAAAGACACTTGAAAGGCAAGTGATTGATAGTAGAGTCTGGCAATACAGATGGGATAACGCTGAACTTGCACCTTTTTGGTTGCCATGTCTGCGTTTATCTGGTCGCCTGAAAGCCCGAAAGTTCAATTTTTTTCACCAACAAGCCTAACGATGAAAATTGGCTTGTGCGTATAGGAAGAGGAGGTGGGGTTAAATATTAGTCCTCTCTATTAGTTTGTATCTGCTAATTTGAATTCTGGCAGAGTAGACGTCTTCAAAAGTCCGCACTGGTTATCTTGGTCTATTTGACAACCTTTTTGCCATTGGCTTGTACTATGGTAACTTCTAAATCCTCTTTGGATTACTTCATCATGCTTGCAACCATAGGGGTCAGATTTTTCTGCTTCTATAACCTCTTGATAACTTCTATCCTCTTTGGGTTACTTGATTTTGATTGCGATGCTACAGAAGATAGTGCTAGAGGACGCAGTCTCATAAAGTACAAAAAGTTCAAATGAGAATGAGGATATACTTGAGGACGCTGTGTCATAATTACTGAAAGATCGAGTGAGGATATTGAGTCAAGTACCACCATATTAGGCAACTTGGATGCTTCTTAGGACCGAGTCCACATCATTGCAGAAGTTCCAGCCGTGAGTACCCCTCTCCTTCTGGTAGCTTTGTTGTTTACTGCAACATGGTCATCGATGGCAGGCTAAACACTTGTGGTACCTCTCTCCTCATCATGGTGTATACTTGCTCCGATTGAAGTGAGTTTGACAGTAGTAGGACATTTATGTCCATATTAGGTTACCTGATTGTGAGAGCAATCAATCATGGGTGCAAAACTTCTTTGTTTACAGTGGTAATTTTTCTTTGCGCTAAACTTTTCATTGGAAACTTTGCTTCAGCATTTGGAGATGGCTAAATGAGGTGCATAGAGATTGAGCGACAAGTGCTCCTCAAGTTCAGAGAAGGCCTCGTAGATCAGGGTGGCCATCTCTCTTCTTGGCGGAGTGAAGACGAAAAGGAAGACTGCTGCAAATGGAGAGGAGTCCGGTTCATCCAAAGCGGTCGCATTGTCCTGCTGCAACTGCATGGCTTCGGAGGTAACATCAGCTCTTCACTGCCCGAATTGCACCACCTGGACTATTTGGACCTTAATTAAAATGATTTTGGTTTTAATCAAATCCCAGAGTTTATTGGTTCCTCTACAAAATTATAGTACCTTAACCTTTCCTTTTTTATGGTACTGTTACTATTCAATTTGGTAACATTTCCAATTTGATGTATCTTGATCTCAGCCATAGTTACTATATTACGATAGAAAACATTGAGTGGCTTTCTAATCTTTCTCTTTTGAAACATGCACCTCGATCTTAGTTGGATGAACCTCAGCAAAAGAACTCATTGGGTAGATGGAATTAATATGCTTCCTGCCTTGGTTGAGTTAAACTTGATGAGGTGTTACCTTCCTAATATTACTGTTCCATTGCTCCCCTCAATTTACACTACCAGATCTCTTGCTATTCTTGATTTCTATTGTAATAAGCTTTCTTCCTCAATGCACCATTCGTTGTTCAACTTCAGTAGTAGCCTTGTTCACATTGACCTCTCTCTGATAACCTCTTGAGGGGCACACTTCCTGATGCTTTTGGGACCATCGCATCACTTGAATAATATCTTGGTATCTCTGGAAATGAACTTGGAGGGGGAATTACAAGCTCGTTTGGCAATTTTATCAACTTACATCCATTAGACCTGTCCTGGAACAAGTTAGATAAACGGCTCCCAGTGTTTCTGGACAACTTGCTCAGCCCATCACAGAATTCGCCACAGATTCTTAGGTTAAGTGGGAATCAGTTAAGTGGTCCATTGCCTGGTTTTACAAGATTATCATCGTTAAGGAAATTTTATCTCGATCCTGACCAATTGAATGGGCCTTTCCCTGAGCAATTTGGACAAGCCTCTGGGCTTGATTATCTATATTTGTCTAGAAACCAGATTAGTGGACCGCTTCCAGATCTTACGCCTTTGGTATCACTGAGGGAGTTGTATCTCAAGAACAATCAAATACATGGGGCCAGCAACCAAAAGTATTGGGAAACTTTTCATGCTTAACATTTTGGATGCCTAACCCAGAGGGGTTGGTGGAGTTGGCAAGGGGCCTCGAGGAGGAGTGACCTCGAGGTCCCGAGTTCTATTCCGCCCCCCCTCGAGTTATATATATGAAATGCAGCCTTTTCAAATTCCTTGGAGGGTGTAATCTCTGAAACTTATCTCCCAAATCTATCTAGTTTACGTCGTATAGATCTATCTTATGTATTGAAGAGGACGACAAAGCAGCCAAATTACACAATTCATAAAGGGCAATGAAATCAACACGCACATACACGGATGATAATCTCATACATTAGGCATCACAATACGAAATTAGCAAACAAGAAAATAGAAATAACCTAATATAAAAGCGAACAACCTGGCTGGACAACAAACAACATAAACAACAACAATTTTTATAATGTTTTTACGTATTCTTTTGTTGTCTTTTTTTTTTTTTATCCTTCTAAGAATTTAAACAAAAACAAACAAAGATAAGGCTACCACTTGCCATGCTTGTCCAATTGTCCACTGCCAGCACAAGGACACATGTCCAGCACTGGACAAGACAAGGAAGCGTGTCTCAAGGCCACCATGCCCACGCGCCACCACATGGGATACCTCCACCAGCAGCACATCTGCAAGCCTCCTCTTCCACCGCCTAACCAGCACCAGTCGTTGCAGATTATTCAGTGGAGAAATTGCAAGTCCTCTAGGTCCGATAGCTTTGATCATTTCGAGAAAAAAGTCTGACTGGACTGCTCCAAAAAGATTGGTCAACTCAGAAGGATTGTACTTCTTCATATGTCTATAAACCAATCTTCTAATGGAATTCCTACGAGGCTTTGTCAAGTTAGTAATCTCTGCGCCTTGAACTTGTCAAGTAACTTGTCAGCTCAAAAAAAATAAAAATAAAAAAGTTATCATGTACTCAACTACAGAGCTTCTATGTTTCTGCATATACGAGAAACAGTAGACTAATTTGTAAGGCTCGACTTACAAAAGCATGCCCCGGAGACTAAAAGCTCGCTGGTCCAACCATTATTACCGAAAGTGATACTATTGGCCAATCAACGAGATGGTAAGTTAAGACTATGGGTTGTGGATTCAATGCGCTGGCTTTTGGGACGTTTGTACCACCTACTTCTCAATGTTTATGGACTCCCTATTTCACGCTGTTGAATATCATAAATAATTGGCTGCACGTGACCACAACAGTGCATATGGCGATGATAACCTAATATCGTTCAAAATTGGGATAGGATGAAGTCTTTGCTGTATTCAGCACAGGCAAATGCTGCAACCTAGCTAGTGTTATATCACTAGTATACTGTACGTTGATGTAGCTTAAAATAGGAAAATGAGTAGTGTTTGGAACAATCAACCTTTTGGAAATGGTAGGAGTTGCTTCATTGTAGCCTTGAGTTTCAAGAGGAAGCTTGGGCTGTCGTAATGAAGTAATCAACCGAGCTCCAAACTGGTGTGCTAGTTGGTTTCTATTCCATTCTTTTGAGGAAGTGGTAAGTAGTGGCTAGGAAAGTCTGATGTTCTCTGTTATCAAGTGTTGTAAATTCCAAGCTCTTGTTATCATGACTAGCTATAGAATCCTACATTTTCGTGTTGTTAGATACAAGTTTCTCATCAAGCTGTTTGTCACATACTCAGGTGTGTGCTCGTTGGACCCCAGGACGAGCCTGATGTGCATGTAATACCAAAGCATCATGCACTGGGCTTTACACCAACCCTATCATCGACCCAAGGACACGTACTGGGGGATCTACTGGGGAAGAGCCTGCTGGAAACTTTATTTACTTTACGGTTAACTCATTTTTTATACTAAATTCTGCACAATAAAAGAGTGATTCAGTTGACAACCCAAATAATAAGCAACTAAAGAAGAACTCTTGCTTTTCATCAGAATGTTGTGCAGAAACCGACTTCTAACAATAGTCAATTGTAGAGATTGAGCCGTGAATCAACAAATTTCATGAATCATGCGCATGGGGGGTGGGGGGTTAGTTTTATTTCTTGTCAAGGACCTTCTCTTTGATCTTATCAGCTGCGACTTTGATAACGCTGTCTGCTCCTTGCCCCTTAAGACTGTCAGCAACTTCTGATACTTTTCCGGTCACCACTTCCGCCGTTTTAGACACCTGAGTTCGCAATGTAACTTTTAGCAGCTTGAAAGTACTTCTTCATTTACTTACCGTGGCTATCAGAGCATCATCGGCTATCCCACATTCCATTAGAAGGTGAAAGTTTGTTTTCTACTCCATAATGCACATGTAAGAACAATCGCACTGAGATAGCTACAGCTGAAAAGAGATCAGAGATAGCATCTCCCTTTGCCTGATTCTTCTGATTAACATACTGAACCAGGTAAGCAAAGACTTACTTGTTTTGCCGTTTCTGTAACTGCATCAGCTGCTTTATCTACTTTTTGACAGGTTTCTTCGTTATCGGACTTGGCCTGATAATTGTCATCAAAATTTTGTTTTCAGCATATGCAGCATGTTATATACCCATACTAAAAAGCTTACATATACAAAAATCAAATCTTTTTTTGGAGAATTGGTTGTAATAAAGAAACATCATAAAGCCATCAGCACAAAAGTTTTACAGAGATTTCCCATGTAGGGGACTTTACCCTAATCAGAATAATGCCCACAGCCATACCCAAACGCTAACAACTCAACGGATATTATTTTGACTAGTACATCACTCCACATTCGGGTACTCCCCTAGATTAATAGCATAAAGCACCAGCAAGATATGAAGAAAACATGAAAAACGTCTAAAGATTTTGAAGACCTTCTGTTACCTTTATGATATCCTGGTGAATACACTTCTTGACAATCACCGCACTTTGAGCTTGAAATATTACTCCGTAGTAAATTCCTAAGAAAGATAATTGCTCATTCAGTTGCTTAAATTTGGCCAGTATAATTACAGCTCCTACGCACCTCCATTTTGTAGTAGACGTGCTTTCAATCTGTAATGTGATCCAAGAACCTTAAACTTTTATTCACGTTCCTCTAACCTTTTTCGCTTAAAGTAGCATCTGCAAGAGTAATTCTCCTTCTCTGCCTTTTTTTTTTTTTCTTTCTCTGCGTGTCTAGTGTTTTCATTTGGCAGAAGTCTAACAATCAAATGTCGATGTCCCATATGTAGCTACAAGTAAACCCCACTTCCCAATTTTAAGAGACAAAAAGGCGCAATCCAGTGTCCAACAAGGGTGTCTCAATGAGATTTAACTTCTACTCTGATTATTAATAAGCTAAAATGGATTTAACTATTGTGATATATCTATATCATGACCTGCGAAAAGTGCAACCACAACCAAGTTGAATAACTTACAATGGTGAGCAACTAATATTAAAGTGGTGCAGGAAAATTAAAGATGGTAATGAGAAGACTAGCAAAAGTGAGGCTCACTTTTTGCAAAGGTCTTGCAGCAGAAACCAAACTCCTGTGGTTCCAAACTTCTTTGGCACCCGTCGCCGCAGCTGGAGTGCATTTCCCAAGCTTTACAGTCACTTTCAAGCTTGCCATCTTTTCTTCTGATAGGTAGCCAAAATAGTGGATCTTGCACTTCGGTAGTAACACAAAGCAGATAGGAGAGGACGAACACATATAGGGCCACATGTTAGAGGTCTAGAGCATATTTCTCCTTCTTATGGTTGTTAGTTCCCTAGTTCCATGGTTGTCTTTAGACTGGGTAAGCCATCCTAATTTTTCGAGACATTTGACCATATATATACGCCACTTGCTTAGTGAATCTGTGGCTGTACTTCACATCACTTGAAGTGGTTATTTTACGAGGGTACACCTTGCGTGAAGTGAAAACATATGAACAACGACATATGCCACAAATTGGCATTTTCCGGTTGCATAAAAGTTATTAATGGCCACGGGCACATGCATTGCATAAAGTATAAACGATTGATAACATGCATGCGGTGTTACGATGTTGCGTTGCTTAAATATATCCTCTCCGGATTATAGTTACCATAAAACCTAAAGCTCGAGTATGTAAGTAATAAAAGTGAGGACCATGATGTGCGACTTGAGAATTGAGTAAAGTTAGCAGATCTAAAATTGTAACCAACTTGTAACTTGCTATTACTTTGTGGAGAGGTGATGATAAAAATTATGAAAAAAAATAATTCACATGTAAGATAGCGTTGTTACCATTTTATTAATTAGTTGTTGATGGAGTAAAGTTGAACTGAAGTACATGGACAAATTTGAAAGTTAAAAAAAAAAAGCTTCACCATAAGCGTATCTATATATAATATAATATAATATAAATATATAATAGACAAAGCGTTGTGCGTTTTGAAGGCGACACATAAGCTTTTTTTAGTGTTCTTTTCCTTTTTTACCCCTTCTAATTATGTGACATGTCACATCTTTGTTCAACTTTACGACACGTCATCATCTTTGTTTTGGTGTTTCATTCATCTTCTACCTTAGGGTTAATGACAAAACTGTCCCCTGAGGTTTACACGTTTTTGCACTTTGCTCCCCGTGTTTACAACTTTTGCAATAGTGTCTCCTGAGGTTGACAAAATCATTGCAAACTACTCCAAATTGGATGTCCGTTCAATTTTGGACGTTGAGTTTGCATGTGCGGTGCACATGCCATTTTGGCATGGGAAAATTTGTTATCTCCCTACCCCCATCTTCCCTTTCTCACTATGTTCATCTTCTTCTTCTCTCTCTCTCTCTCTCTCTCTCTCTCTCTCTCTCTCTCTTGCGTCCCCCATTGCCCACACCAAGAGATGACACTGGTGCTTCGGACCGCTGTAGCTGCAGGAAACCTTCTCCAATGTTAACATCAATGTAGAGATCATCATATTCATCGTCCTCAACAATTTTATCCTCCGCAAGTGCAGAAAATAAAGATCCAACCCCTATTACAGGAAAACTTCCCATTAAAATCTTCCAAGACCTCAAAAAGAATATCTGTAAGTAAATCTTCAACACGCACATCATAAAAACCCAAAAAACATAAGAAGGCACTTTCACATCAGCATCGTAGTACAAAGAACAAGTAAATCCTTATGGATCAACCTTGAGGAACTTGTTACCCTTCATGGCCCCCAGAATTGGAACCTGATTGCAGAGAAATTGCAAGGAAGATCAGGTGATGCCCACATGAATCTTTCAATGTGCTACAGGGTTTTAATAAATTTCGACCCAGCTGCCGGCGACTTGAACCCAAACCCACCGCTCATTTCTCTCGAATTGCGAAACCCAGATTGTTCGTAGCTTGAAATAAGGGAGATGTGATGGAGATAATTTAGGAAGCCTCGGTAACGGGAGGTGAGCCCAATCAATCATATGCATTCACCATTAATGGCCAATCAGGAGACCTCTATCCATGTTCCAAACCAGGTTGGTACAGATGCTGAACTTGATGTATTTCAGTGCTTAAGATTGTATTCGCCCCAAGGTTGAGAGAGCCGCAATTTCTTGCCCACGTTTCTCTTGAAAAAACGGTTACCAGCCTTATAATTACCAGATTTGTATCTCAATCCATGGTTGCGGGGACATTCAAAGCTGTGGTAGACTATGGCAAGACCTATCTTCTCCATGTCATTAACGCTATATTGAATGAAGAAATGTTTCTTGCAGTGGCCAATCATTCTCTCACTGTTGTTGGAATGGATGGTGCTTACATCAAACCCTTAGAGACCAGCTACATCAGAAGAAGAAGAAGAAGATGATGATGAAGATGAACATAGTGAGAAAGGGAAGATGGGGGTAGGGAGATAACAAATTTTCCCATGCCAAAATGGCATGTGCACCGCACATGCAGACTTAACGCCCGAATTTTAACGTTCATCCACTTTTGGAGCTGTTTGCAATGGTTTTGTTAACCTCGGGGACACTATTACAAAAGTTGTAAACACGAGGAGCAAAGTGCAAAAACGTGTAAACTTCAGAGGACAGTTTTGTCATTAACCCCTTTACTTAATATAGTCACACATGCCTCGTGACTCTTTATTATAACTTATATTG
Source organism: Escallonia rubra (assembly GCA_033065855.1). Classification (NCBI taxonomy): domain Eukaryota; kingdom Viridiplantae; phylum Streptophyta; class Magnoliopsida; order Escalloniales; family Escalloniaceae; genus Escallonia; species Escallonia rubra. The sequence goes on along the minus strand of JAVXUO010002122.1, from coordinate 20,939 downwards.
AAAAATTCGGAGCTATGATTATCATAAATTTAGTTGACCTTATAAGAATAAAAAATAAATTCTACACATTCTAAAACTCTACCTAATCAATGTATCAACAAATCAGGACTTAATTTTGACTATTAACACCTTAAAAATATTTTCAAACACAAAATAAACACTAAAAGATAAAGAAAACATAAATTACATATCATATTTATTTTGGTGTTTTATTCCTCCTTTACCTATACTTTTTAAAGTCACATGTATATTATCACTCTTTATTAGTATAACTTACTATTAATTTGGAGGTATTATTACCATAAATTTAGTTAACCTTATAAGAATAAAAAATCAATTTTACATATTCTAAAACTCTACCTAATCAATGTATCAACAAATTAGGACTTAACTTCGACTATTAACACCTCAAAAACACTTTCAAAAACAAAATAAACACTAAAAGATAAAGAAAACATAAATTACATATCATATTTATTTTGGTGTTTTATTCCTCCTTTACCTCTACTTTTTAAAGTCACACGTGTATTATGACTCTTTATTAGTATAACCTATTAATTCGGAGGTATTATTACCATAAATTTAGTAGACTTTATAAGAATAAAAAATCAATTCTACACAGGATAAAACTCTACCTAATTAATGTATCAACATATTGGGACTTAATTTTGACTATAAACACCTCAAAAACACTTCAACTAATAGCATAAACACTCAAACATAAAGAAAACATAAATTACATATCATATTTATTTTGGTGTTAAATTCCTCATTTACCTTTACTTTTTAAAGTCACACGTGTATCATGACTCTTTATTAGTATAACTTATTATTAAGTCGGAGGTATTATTACCATAAATTTAGTAAACCTTATAAGAATAAAAAATCAATTATACATATTAACTCTACCTAATCAATGTATCAACATATTAGGACTTAATTTTGACTATTAACACCTCAAAAACACTTCAAATAACAAAATAAACACTAAAATATAAAGAAAACATAAATTACATATCATATTTATTTTGGTGTTAAATTCCTCATTTACCTTTACTTTTTAAAGTCACACGTGTATCATGACTCTTTATTAGTATAACTTATTATTAAGTCGGAGGTATTATTACCATAAATTTAGTAAACCTTATAAGAATAAAAAAATCAATTATACATATTAACTCTACCTAATCAATGTATCAACATATTAGGACTTAATTTTGACTATTAACACCTCAAAAACACTTCAAATAACAAAATAAACACTAAAATATAAAGAAAACATAAATTACATATCATATTTATTTTGGTGTTCTATTCCTCCTTTACCTCTACCTTTTAAAGTCACATGTGTATCATAACTCTTTATTAGTATAACTTATTATTAATTCGAAGGTATTATTACCATAAATTTAGTAAACCTTATAAGAGTAAAAGATCTCTTCTACACCTTTTAAAATTCTATCAATGTAGGCGACACATAAGCTTTTTTTGTGTTCTTTTCCCTTTCTAGCCCTTTTAATTATGCGACACGTCATCGCCTTTTACTTATGCGACACGTCATCATGTTTGTTTTGATATCACATTTCTTTTTCACTTCTACTTATTAGAGATTCATATGGGTCATGACTCTTTGTTTTGATATCACATTTCTTTCTCACTTCTATTAGCTTATTAGAGACGCACATGTGTTTTGATATCACATTTCTTTCTCACTTCTATTAGCTTATTAGAGACGCACATGTGTTTTGATATCATATTCATTTCTCACATCTACTTATTAGAGACGCACATGTATCATGACTCTTTACTATAATTTAATATTTAAAAATTCGCATGTATTATTGACATCTAATTATGCACCTCCTAAAACTCTACATATTCAATATACTTACATATAAGGTCTTAATTTTCACTACTAACACCTCAAAAATACTTTAAAAATCTCTACTTATTAAAGTTACACTTGCATCATGACTCATTACTATAAATTATTATTAAAAAAAATTCACATGTATTATTGGCATAATTTCACTAAACTTTATAAGAGTAGAAAACCTATTCAGTATACTAACATATAGGCTGCGTTTGGCGACAAGGATAAGGATAAGGATAAGGACCGGATAAGGGCGGATAAGGCCGGACAAGCTATACCGTCGGATAAGACCGGATAAGCAAGAAATCCTATTCAGCGTTTGGACCAAGTCCGGATTATAAATCAGATATGCAATTTACAAAGTAATATATATATATATATATATATATATATATATATATATATATATATATATATATATACGTATATACAGTATATATATATACAGTATATATGCTGTATATATATGTGTATATAAGTATATAGGTATATATACCTCTATACAGGATATATATGTGTGTGTATGTATATATATATATATATATATATATATATATATGGTGTGTGTGTGTGTATATATATATATATACACACGCGCAATGTATATGTATATATGGCGTTGAAGGGAAAGAGGAAGAAAAGTGAGGTGGGTCCCATTCATTTTAGTCCGACCTCATCTGGACTAATTTAATACCACCCCCCCCCCAGGTATTATTTTATCCCACTCAAGGGGGATAAAACAAGTCCAAATGATACCTTATCCGGGGACTAAGTGCGTGTCCAAACGCCGGATAGGATTATTTTTATCCTATCCGGGGTCTTATCCCGCTCGCCAAACACAGCCATAAGGTTTTAATTTTCACCACTAACATCCCAAAATTACTTTAAAAATATCTACTTAGTAAAGTCACACATGCATCATGACTTACTATATTTTATTATTAAAAAAAATTGTAGTTATTATTGGCATAATTTCCTAAACTTTATAAGAGTAGAAAATCAATTTTGCATCTTCTTGAACTCTACATATTCATTATACTAATATATAATGTCTTAATTTTCACTACTAACACCTCAAAAGTACTTTAAACATCTTATTCTTAAGGTCACAAATGGTTGATGACTCTTTACTATTATTTTTCACCACTACCACCCCAAAAGTGTTTTAAAAACTTATTAAAGTCACGCATGCATCATGACTCTTTATTATAATTTATTATTAATAAAATTTGTAGGTTTTATTGGTATAATTTTATTAAACTTTATAAGCGTAGAAAATCAATTTTGCACCTTCTACCTATTTAATATACTAACATATAAGGTCTTGATTTTTACTACTAATACATCAAAAGTACTTTAAAAACCTCTACTTACTAAAGTCACACATGCATCATGACTCTCCACTATAATTTATTATTAAAACAATTCGGGTATTATTGGCATAATTTTGCTAAACTTTATAAGAATAAAAACCAATTCTGCACTTTTTTAAAACTCTACCTATTTAATATGCCAACATATAAGGTCTTAACTTTCACTACTAACACCTCAAAAAATACTTTGAAAATAAAATAAAAATCTAAAAAACGTAGAATACAAAAATCATGTATGAAATCAAAGATAAATAATTTACAAATCAAGATCTTTTGAATATAATTTACAAATCAAGATCTTTTGAATATAATTTACAAAGTGATATGTCTTAATTTTTAAAAGGGTTAATTACAAAATTGTCCCTTGTGGTTTACATGTTTTTGCACTTTACTCCCCGTGTTTCCAACTTTTGCAATAGTGTCTCCTGAGGTTGACAAAACCGTTACAAACAGCTCCAAAATTGGATGTCCGTTCAATTTTGGACGTTAAGTCTGCATGTGCACCGCACATGCCATTTTGGCATGAGCAAATATGTAATTTCCCCTACCCCATCTTTCCTTTCTCACTGTTCATCTCTCTCTCCCACCACCACAAGCTGTCAGCCTGTCCTTCGATCAACCGGAAACCCACAACGACCAGCACGGTTCTGCCATCATCACCACCACCGCCCACCTTTGTTTGTCACCACCTCCACCACGAATATGGAACCCTCGTGTGCCCACACCACACACACAAAAACAAAAAAGAAAGAAAGTAAGATTTGATGAACAAATTGTCAAAGCACAACAAGCAGATCCGTGAAAAAGAAAAAATGGGAATCGATCTGAAGGAAATCTCATCACGATTCTTTTTAGTGGTCGTGATGGTATAGATCAGGAACAAGGAATGCGGCCATCAGTGGCACAAATCTGGACGGCGATGCTGGTTCTTATAGACGGTGGGTAGGCGGCGTAACTGTGAGACCATAACCGTGAGGCGGCGGTGGCACCGACTGCCGCGAGGCACCGATTGGAGTCGTTGATCATGGCGGTAACGCGCCACCAAGGATTGTGGCGGTTGGTAGATTTGGATATGGTGGCAATTGATTGCCGTAGACGACATCAGTGCTCTCCTCATGGGCACAGTGGAGCAGATCAAGAGCTGGACGGCGCCTTGTTGGGAAGACACGCCACGGCAACGGTGCTAGGATTTTGACCCACGGCCGACGGCGCTGCCTGGCTTCTTCATCTTTTGTTTCTCTATCCCCCCCTTTATTAACTAGGACGTTATTGCTGCTCCGGCAGCTTTTTGACTGTGGTCGGCAATTGTGGTGTCCGCGGCTTCGTTGGCGATGGTTGTGCAACTCAGATGGATGAACCTGTGTTGAATTTTTTTTTTGTTTGAGGGATCTTATTGGCGCTGCTCTGGCAGCTTTGCGATGGTTGTGCGGCCAAGTGCAGTGGCGTGGTTGTGGTGGCATTGCCCCACTGTTTGGTTTTTGCGGTTGTGTAGGATTATGGATGACCCCTTGGTGGCTACGGCGGCTGTAGGTGGTCCGTGGTCGACTGTGACTCTTGGGCAAGGTCGGAGAGATGAACAATGAGAAAGGGAAGATGGGGGCAGGAGAAATTACAGATTTGTCCATGCCAAAATGGTATGTGCGGTGCACATGCGGACTTAACGTCCAAAATTGAACGAACTTCTAATTTTGGAGCTGTTTGCAATGGTTTTGTCAACCTCATGAGACACTATTGCAAAAGTTGTAAACACGGGGAGTAAAGTGCAAAAACGTGTAAATCACATGGGACATTTTTGTAATTAACCCTTTTTAAAACTATTTTACATTTATTTATATTTTTTAGTGTTTCTTTTGTTATCATTAATATATATATTTTTTTTATTTTTTTTGAGGTGTCAATACTCAAAAGTAAGTCCCAATATGTTGATACATTGATTAGGTAAAGCTTTAGAAGGTGTATAATTGATTTTTTACTCATATAAGGTAAACTAAAATTATGGCAACAATAGCTGCGAATTTCTAATAATAAATCAAAGTAAAGAATCACGGTGCATGTATAATTTTGATAAATATGGATAAGAAAGAAAAAGGACTTGAAAACAAACATGATGTTATGTCGCAAAATTGACCTCAAATTCTAAATTGGGAATCATATGCACCAAATCATGTATGAAATCAAAGATAAATAATTCGCAAATTAAGATCTTTCAAAATTAGTTTACAAGTTATATGACTTAATTTTCAAAATATTTTAATTTTTTTTCTTCATATTTTCAGTCTTTAAATAGTTGAACTTAAGTCCTAATATGTTGATACATTGATTGGATATAGTTTTAGAAGGTGTAGAATTAGTTTTTTTTTTTACTCATATAAGGTAAACTAAAATGAAGGCAACAATAACTACAAATTTTTTTATAATAAATCAAAGTAAAATTTTTATGATGCATATGTAATTTTGATAAATATGGATAAAAAAAGGAAAAGGACTCGAAAATAAACATGATATGATGTGTCACAAAATGGACCTCAAATTTTAAATTGGGAATCATATTTGTATATGACTTACAAATAAAGATCTTTCATTTCTATTTACGAAAATAATATACAAAGCGAATATGACTTAATTTTTAAAAAATATTTTGAAACACCAACATGTAATTTACTTAAGAAATTGATTTTAATTGTGTGACATCAACCTCTAAATTGGGAATCATATACACCAATAAATGCAAAATAAAAAAGAATCAAAGTGAATACGATTTAACTGTTAAAATAAAGAAATAACAGTTTAATTTCATAAATAATTTTTTAGAGTACTGAATTAGATATAAACAAACATGAATATTCATGCCGTTAGTTATGCAACATGTCCTTTTTATAATTATGCAACACAATATCTTATTTGTTTTCATATCTTTTTTCTTTCTTACCCTAACTTACTAACATTTTAATATGGTTTATTATTAAAAAAATCGTAGGTCTAATTGCCCAATTTTTGTATACCTTCTAAAACTAGAAAACTAGCTAATTCTACACCTTCTAAAACTCTACATAATCTATATACTCATATACTAGGCCTTAATTTTAACTTTTAACACTTCAAAAATATTTTTAATATACAAAATAAAATTTTCAAAGGTAAAATACTAAATCATCCCCTACTTATTAACTCTTTACTACGAGTTATTATTGAAAATTTTGTTGGTATAATTGTCCCGATATTTGTAAATAAATATAAAACTAGAAATCAATTGTAAAACTTTTAAAGCTCTATTTTATAGACATATATTTACATATTAGGCTTTGATTTTGACTATTAAAACCTCGAGAGCACTTTAAAAAAATTAAAGAAAACTACGACAATCATGTATGAAACTAAAGACTAGACTAAAAAAATAAAGGTTTTTTGTTTTTATTTTACAAAAGCAATATATAAACAAAAAATGACTTAAATTTTTAAGATACGTCAAAATATCAAAATAGATGTGCATTCAAGAATTAGTTTTACTTAAATAGCGCAAACTTTGAAATGAAAATCATACACACCTAAAAAAATCTATAAAAAAAAAAAAGGAATCACAACTTACTTGACTTAATGTTCAAACACACTTCAAAATGCCAAAAATAGAAATTCACTTTCACAAATTAACTTTTAGTTATATTACCTCAACCTCTCAAAATGAAATCATATACTCCTTTTAAATGCCAAAAAAAATAAAATCAATTACAAGTATCAAGTCATAAGCTCTGTGCATCATCAATTATTAGATTACTCGCGCTTTCAAAAAACTCTAACTAATAAATAATGTAAAAACATGAGAGACAAAATTATATATTGAATTAATTTTATATCTCATCAGTTGGAGATTTTTTTATGCTATACTTAATTAATAAATTAAATTATTTGTATCTTATTTCTATCACAGTCTATACGATAAATTAGACTTGAACAAAATTTTTGTCCATTTGACATCTTTTACTCAATCGCATAGGATAAAATAATACTTAAAAAGAACCTTATGATTTTTCTTTTAATATTATCTATAACTATCGTTCGTAATCGTACAATATTTCACAAATGTAGAATTAGTTCGATATTTGCTATTTTGGAACATTTTTCAGTTATATATTTTTCTTATGGTTTCTTTATATTATAATGATACTTATATATGAAATGCATGAATGCGACATATACTGAATTTGATGGTTCGCTTCACGCGAATATAAATGAAAATTAGTTCAAAATCATCGACATAACGCCTAAATAACCAACCTTAACTCTACCAAAATACACTGACACTCAAACGTACGAATACATAAGTCGCTAAATATAACCAACCCGGGCCTTGCCCAGGTTACTGGACTAGTGATATATAATAAGCAAAGTGAGAAAAATATTGATAACTTTTTTACGCGACACATCATCGCTTCTTTATAGCGATAAATAGGGAATGACCCCCTCTACTATACACGGTGTGCGATTTTCCCCCCTCCACTTCAAAATTAACTACTAAACCCCCTCCCCCCACCCCCACTTACGGAAATTGGGCTCTTTAAACGGAAACTGTTAAACTAAACAGCGCGTGGTCAACACATGCGTTGACTCAATTTTTTTTAAATGACAATTTTGCCCCTTCTCCTAGCTCTTCAATTTCAATTTCTTCCTCTTCAGAACCTTTTACCACGGCACCACCGGAACGGCGTCGTCAAAGTAGCCTTCCACTACCACCAATTACCGCGCCGCCGCAACAGCCCCGACTCAATCCTCCCTCAAATCCATCTTCCTTAGCTGCGACCCCAATCCTCCCTCAACACCGCCACGAGCCTCTGCCTCGACAAGCCACCGCGATCCTAATTGCACCACTGTCATACCTCAACACCACTTGCGCACCATCCCAACACCACATACCATGACGACCCACTGCCGCGATCCACTGGCACTACGACCCCCATCGTACCTTCGTCACACCTCAACACCATCCAATCAGCCCACCTCCGCCTTCAATTGACCCACACCACCAGACGACCCACCATGGGCAACCTAACACCAAAACCACAGCCATATATACCCACCCGCACCACCACGGCCGGTCAAGCCATACAAACCACCATCATAAACAAATGACGGGGCGGGGTTTGTAGCGTCAGGGAAGAAGAATGGTAGGTGCGGAGGTGAGGTGAAGGGATGGTGGGTGCAGCGACGGGGAAGGGGGAGAGTGAGGGCGGCGAAGGGTAAGGGGGAAGGTGAAGAGAAACCCTAATTTGGAAGCCCAAATTTGGAAATGAATTTTAAAATTTTAACCCCTAATTTTTAAAACTAATTTGAGGTTAGAAGAATGGTATTAAAATTAAATAGGGTAAGGAAATAAGGGTATTTTGATCATTTCACGCTATTCATAACGGATCCGTCTAAAGTGCCCAATTTTCATAAGTGTGAGGGGGTTTAGTGGTTAATTTTGAAGTGGATGGGGGAAAATCACACATCGTGTAAAGTAGAGGGGGTCATTCCCTATTTAACCTTTCTTTATATGACACGTCGTCAGATCCTTAAATGAAGATTAATTAACTTATATATTAGTAACTCTTATTTAGTTCAAAAACTAATTCTAATCATTCTAAAATTCTACCTAACCAAAATACTAATGTATTAAGACTTGTTTTTGACAATTATGTCCTTAAAATTAAAAAACTAATTCTAATCATTCTAAAACTCAACCTTATCATTATACTAACTTATTAGAACTTAATATTGACTATTATATCTTCAAAATTACTATCTAATATGAATATAAAAACTCATATATATAAAAAACGAAAATAATACTTTCGATTTAGAAGGAAAAAAATAATTTTAAAAATAGTTCTAATCATTCTAAAACTCTATCAAATCAATAGACTAATCTATTAAGACTTCATTTTGACAATTATGTCCTTAAAAGTGTTTTCTAATATGAAAATTAAAATCCATAGACAAAAAAACTATTATATATAATTAATTTTGCAGGAGTAATGAGGGTTTTCTGTAAGCCCTATGTAACACGAAAATGATACTTTCAATTTAGAAAAAAAATTTAAGATTAAACAACTTAGGATACTTAGAAAGAAAAATGATCTAACAATTTATTTGAATTTTGATAGGTAGTTTATTTTTAAATTCGATTGATTTTGCAAGAATAATGAGGGTTATATAATTTAAAAAATTAGTTCTAAATATTTTAGAACTCAACTTAATCAATATACTAACTTATTAAGACTATTGTATTCTTAAAACTACTGTTTAATGTGAATACAAAAATTCATATTTAAAAAAAATAGATTTAGAATGGAAAAAATTGACGTTCTAATTGAGTTAAATGTACTATCATTATTCATATATATATATATATATGTAATATACAAAAAATACTCATCATTAAAAATGAATAATGTAATTATAAGTCAGCATTTTTAAATAAGATCTCACCACCACCAAACTGGTTATATCTCGTATATAAGGATTTAGAAAACAACTAAAACTCTTTACTGCGATTTAATGTTGAAAAATTAGTGGTATAATTGTCACGATATTTGTAAACCTTATAAATCAAAAGAATCAATTGTACAACGTTTAAACTCTATGCTACAGACATATATTTATGTATTAGGCTTTGATTTTGACTATTAAAACCTTGATTATATTGTCATGCAATTCTTGCGCAATATTTGCAGACGCAAATATGTTTGTTTTAGTTCCTTTGAACTGTAAGTTGAAAGAATAATGAGTAGATTATCTTACAGTACCGCTTGACGATGTAAAAGAAAAACTTAAAGAATGCAAAAATCTAGCGACGACACTGTAACACAATCCATTCATTATTTTTTGAACTTACAGTTCAGAGGATCTAAAGCAAACATACATACCTATATAATATATTCTGTAACAATTGCACGACCATATAATAAAGATTGTAATTTTAAATGTGTATGAAATGAAAAAATATTCTACTGGATATCATGTTTGTATCTTAATAAGTTGGTGATTTCTTGAAACAATGATTTATGAAGAAGATAAGAATGGACCATCACATTTAGGATTCTAAAGATAAAGAGCTCTTAACCTAACTTTTAAAGTTAAGAAAACTTGGTTTTGAAAGGCTACAGGTTAGACCACTAAAAGAACTTAATAATAATATAATCTTGACAAGTTACTTAAAACTGTTACAAATAAAGTAAAAAAATTTCTTACAAACAATTATAGTTTTAGCGAAAGTAGATTTTTTTTCCATAAGATGTTAATCTCTTTTTGTTTTTCGAAATGTGGTACGCATTGATACACTTTTTGTAACTTTTTAAAATATTTTTATTAACTTACTCGAGCTTGACTCGGGATCACGAGCTATAATATCTAATAACTGATGCGAGAAATGCAATGATAGCTCATGACACCTCATTGCATTGTGTTTATAATGTTAAACATATTAATATTACTAAAGATCTCCAAATATTATTTTGAACGGGGTTCTTAATTTTAATTGATAAAATCAACAATATGGTAAACATTTAAACATATAATAAGCTTTATGCAATTCGAAACATTCAAAATTTTCTAATCAATATAGTAACCTATTATGACTTTATTTGAATATTATATATCGAAAAAGCTCTCTAACATGAAATATTGACATGTAAAACAAAAATTATTTAAGAGATTTAATAAGAAAAAATAGATACTATTTTAAATTCATATTTAAGTTTTTTGTAAATTCAAATATGAATATAACTTAATTAATATGTTGGTTAAAAATTTTGGTCAGTAATTTCCTTACTCTGAGGTCTTGCGTTATCCTATTTAGTCGCATTGGTTACAGATAGAAATACCTTAATATGCAGATTCTATATGAGATATACTAAAAAAAATAGTGTAAATTTAAAACCTTAATTATGTGAGCATTTCTTAAATTCAACTAATTTTATGTTGGAAAAGTTTTGAACCAATTTTTTCGATGATATTTTTAATGTGAGTAATTAAACTCTTAAACATCCTAAATTCTGTATTAGCAATATACTATTTATGATTTTATGTTAATTTTGATAATTCTGAATAGAATTGCATATAAAATTTAAAAAGATATTAGTTATGCTGTAATGAACGTAGACTAAAACTTAGATTGAAAACCTTATTATATCTAAAGATAAATCTTACTTAATAAGCATGCTTATTGTATACTTTGGTCTTTGTGAAATGTTGGTTAAATTTTGTTCAATAATTTTCTTAATACAAGGTTTTGAGCTATCCTATATAATCATGTTGGTTAAACTTTTTAAGCGTTACATGATTACCTCATGCACTGATTATTATTTTCTCTGTATACTTTATTGGTAGATTACACTTGCTTCTAAAAATACCAGATCATCCTTACTTAATTAGTCGTGTGATTAAGTTTTATAAATAACATGCTATAAACAAATATATGGACCAAAATTTTCTCTATCAAAATTAAACTAATATGTAATTAGACTAATATGCTAACCATTCAAAGGTACAAATTATATTTAAAAGATACTTAGAAAATAATAAAAATGTCTTGTGTAATAGCAAATTAATCTCAATATGTTCTCCACATATTTTTATCAGCAGAATTGACATTTTTCTTTTTTGTGTACTATAAAAAATTCTAAGTTTAGTTCATCTTTATAGTTACCAAATCAAAATTAGCAATATATACAAGGACATTACTTATTGATATTTCACCAAAGGTTTAGTTTATTTTATTACAAGAAAGTTCAAGTCAAAAATTAAAGTAACTATCTTTGATGAAATCACCATAAAATTATAAAATTGTACAATATACTTTATTATACATTTCAAAACTATTAAAATAAATTACTGTTAAATAATTGTCTTGTGCTTGGCACGGGATTTTGGGCTAGTCTTCCCTTAATAATGATACAAATTACACGTGACGAGGATAGATTTCAAATAACAAATTGCCCATATTAGTAACAAACTATCTATTTGTGTCACAGGCTGTACAATAATGTAAAGGCTTCGAATCAAGAAATAGTAGATCGAATCAAGAAATAGTAGAGCACTGTTGCAGCTAGAAACTGGATCGGGAACAGTACCAGAATTTAGGCCTGCAAAAGAGAACACGGAGTGACCGCCGGGTGGGGTTCCGGCGGGGGAACGCTCCGATGCTTAAGTCAGAGAAGGCTAACAAGGTAGAACTCTGAATAACAATATTGCATAATGTGTATCTGTGTGAACTTCGGCTTACCTGGGGGGGCTTGACCCCCTTTATATAGTGTTGGCAAGAGGAATCCATCTAGAATTAGGCTTCAATCAACTCTAATCAGAATCTCACTAGGATCCTGGAGGATCCCATATTGATCTTTGCTGATAGAGTTAGAGTTTCTTTAGGATTCTATCTGGTGACTGATATGGTAAGTGACATATCAGTAGTGAGCCGGCATGGGCCACGCACCACACCTGCCACGTGTCGTTCGTAGATTGGAAGGATATTTTTTGTTATATCATATGCCCCCTACTTTTACCAGCGTTCAACGAAGCGGGTGGAAGCACGCCTTTTCCACTGGCGACAGCGAAATATGCCAAAAAACATAATTGAACCTGTTTATCTGATATCACAAATATCAAAAGAATGCCTGCTCGGACAGGGTTCTGCTCGGACCAACTTCTGCTCGGACCAAATTCTGCTCGGACATGATTATGTTCGGGAAGGATTCTGCTCGGACATGATTATGTTCGGGAAGGATTCTGCTCGGACATGGTTCTATTCGGATAGGGTTCTGTTCGGACCATTTTTTGCTCGGACATCGTTCTGTTCGGGAAGGAGTCTGCTCGGACATGGTTCTGTTCAGACCATATTCTGCTCGGACATGATTCTATTCGGCAGTTGTGATTCTGCTCGGGCATAATTCTGCTCGGCCATTATGATTCTGCTCGGGCAAAGTGTTCGGACGAGATTCTGCCCGGGCATAATTCTGTTCGGCCGTTGTCACTCTGCTCGGGCAGAGTGTTCGGACGAGATTCTGCTCGGGCATAATTCTGTTCGGCCGTTGTCACTCTGCTCGGGCAGAGTGTTCGGACGAGATTCTGCTCGGGCATAATTCTGTTCGGCCGTTGTCACTCTGCTCGGGCAGAGTGTTCGGACGAGATTTCTGTTCGGGCATAATTCTGCTCGGCCGCTGTCACTCAACTCGGGCAGAGTGTTCGGTCGAGATTCTGCTCGGGCAAAACTTTGTTCGGCCGTTGTCATTCTGCTCCGCCAAAGTTTTGGTGCCTCCAACGTGTCACGTGTGGGAATTTGAGCGGGAATTTGAAAAAATTTTAAGCTCCCCTACTCTTCAGTTTATGACACGTGTAGGGTGCACGAACCGTTGCGTTTTCCAAGAAACGGTTACTTGGCGTTTCTCTATAAAAGAGAACTTTCACTTCATTTTACCTTCACTCGAAATTTTTTTGGAGCACATTACTTTGCAAGTAAGTCTTTTCTTCTACCATTCCTGTTCAGCACTTCAAGTTTGTCGTAGTCTCATATTTGTAGTAGAAGTAGAAAACATGTCTGATACTTCAGTTTCTGTTTCGAGTAGTAGTTCGTCTTCGAGTTCAGAACGAGTTGCAACTTCAGGAAGTGAAGTTGGGACTTCAAATCCACAACCCCCACTACCTTCAACTTCTCAACCATTCCAACCTTCATCCTCTCAACGATTCCAACCTTCATCCTCTCAACCATTACCACCTTCATCTTCACAGCCTTCGCAATTTTTATCTAGAAGGAATCCTTTAGGAGATGTAAAGGATCAGGCCGAAGATAAGGCTAATCCCAAGCCTTGGTATACTGCTGACAAAAAGTCTAGTAAGATGTCGACCGAAGATTTGCAGGATTTAATTCGGGAATATCCTCTTCCCGAAGGTTGGTATGCTCGTCTTCCTGGTTTGGGTGAACCAGCTAACTACGGCACAAAGTTTGAAACGGGTGTCTACGAAGAGCAGGTGAAGTCTGGGTATAGACTTCCTCTCCATCCTTTCGCTCTTCGTTTCTTTGAGCATTATCGCATGGCTCCCGGGCAGCTTGTTCCAAATGGTTGGAGGAAGCTTGCCGGTCTTATATATTTGGTCCAGACTTCAGGTTACAAACCAGATGTAACATATTTTATGAGAGTCTTCTTTGAAGTCTGTTTCGTCAAAGGAGTTGCCAACTGCCCCGGATGGTATTACATTCACAGTAGGCAACGACTTCTGAAGGGAGGCCCGAAGTCAAATAAAGGCTGGCATTCCAGATACTTCTTTGTTGGCCGACTGGACAAGGGGGAGCTTCCTTTTGACAGAGTGTGGAATCCTTATTGTAAGGATTTCGAAAATCCTGGCAAGCCTACTCCCAACAGCCAGACTAAGCACATACTTAGTCATATTAAACTTCGAGGCGGTCTTTGTATAGATGAGCCTCTTTCGGAGGAGCAATTGGAGTGGGCGAAGATCATACCTTCAAAGCCCATTCCAGCTGGTCTTCTGATTCTTCCTCTTCCTGCTATTCCTAGCGTGTCATCCGCTGAGACCGTTCCTTTAGGTGTGTTTTGCATAAGATATTGAATTAAACTTGACTTCAATATTTATTCTCGTATTGACTTCTTTCTTCATTGCAGAAATGGCTAGCGGTGGTGGAAAATCGCAGCAGGGAGGCTTCCTTGGCGTTCTTCAGAAAGCTAAGGGGAAGCGAAAGGAGAAGCAGCCAAGTGTGGAGTTGCCTCCTGCTCCTAAGAGGACTAGAGTTACTCCTTCAGAACGCTCTCCACGGATACTTGAGTAAGTTTCTATTGAGGATGATCCCATCTTTCGTCCGAGATGGGCACTTAGGCGTGATGACCTCGGGATGCCGGACAGCCAGGTCTCGGAGCAGCATCTTCGTCATGGGATTCTTCCTCGAGACAAGGAGGTTTTCCAGAATCAGACCCACGAGACTTTTGCCTGCTCCTTTGCCCAGGCCGTCTATACGGTAACGTCCTTTGTCTCAACTAGGTTTCTGTTTTTGTTTTCAAGTTTCATTTAGCTGATGACCTCAATCTTCGTTCCAGATGTATGCCAGTGGATCTGAGATGTTTTCTCGCTTTGAGATGGCAAGGCAGGTGGCGGCCGAGGAGGCTCAGCTGACGAGGGAAGCAGTTAAGGAGGCACAAGAGGCCACCCATCGTGCTGAAGAGCTGAGCAAGCGTGAGGAAGATCATCTTGATCGGATTGCGACTCTGGAGAAGAAACTGGAGCGAGTTAAAAGAGGGATGCAGAAGAGGTGATCAAAGCTCGAGACCAAGCCATTCGCGATTTCTTAGATGGGAACGCATGGGATGAATGGCTGAAGAAGCGGACCGAAGATGGCCTGGAGATTTATGAGCTTGGCTTTGTGAAGGCCAAGGAGATGTTTGCTGAGCGCTTTCCTGACATCCCCTTGGATGATTTTGTTCTGCCTGCGGTAGTGTCACCATCTGGGGAGACTGTTATGCCTCCAGAGGCAGGGGATGTTGCAGCTTCTGATCTTCCAGGGGAAGGTCCTTCTGGTGATGCCCCCGAGGCTTAGACTTGTAGCTAGTCTCTTTGCTCTGTTTAGACAGGATTTCGATGCCCTCTTAAGGGCTTATATGTAAAACTCTATCTTTAATTTTATCGTAACTTGTTCTTACTATGTGTTTCTCATGGTTTCTGTGTTTTACCATTCACACAGTTTTATTCATTTTTACTTTGGCTCAAACCCTTTAATCGTCACTTAAAGAGTCGGCAAAGAAGTCGAGCACCCTCGCTAGGCCTATATTTCGAAGATGCAAAAGTTTTGGTGGAGTGACGATGCCCCCATTAACTTTTGTTTCTTCACGGAGTTAGATCTGTAGCTAATCCGTCTGGCTTCTCTTGTATTTTGTAAAACCCAAGAGTTATACACTCTGTTAAGGCAGAGTGCTCGGCCATCACTCTGTTTAAACAGAATGTTTTGGTTCAAATTTCTCACTCTGTTCGGGTAGAGTGTTTGGCCGTCACTCTGTTCGGACAGAATGTTTTAGCTAAGCTTGTCATTCTGTTCGGGCAGAGCGTTCGGCCATTACTCTGTTCGGATAGAATGTTTTGGTGTCATTCTGTTCGGGCAGAGTGTTCGGCCGCCACTCTGTTCGGACAGAATGTTTTGGCTAAGCTTGTCACTCTGTTCGGGCAGAGTGTTCGGCCGTCACTCTGTTCGGACAGAATGTTTTGGCTAAGCTTTATATTACAACAATACTAAGAAAAAATAACTTTATTGCTAGAGTAAAAGATAAAGTTTTACATTTGGATTGCTTAATCAACCCATTTATTCGAAACAATCTGCTAAAGATTATTTTTAAGATATTGGAGTTCTGACAAGGTCTGTGCCCCTTATCCCCCAAAAAAGGAAGTGTTTTGGCTCGTGCCGAGACACTACTGGTAATATTTGCGCAAGTTCTCTGCATTCCAAGTATGAGGGATGGATTCTCCAGAAAGTGTCCCTAGTGCGTAGGCGCCCGGTTTGAGCACCTTTATAACACGGTAGGGTCCTTCCCAGTTTGGAGATAACTTTCCCGTCGCTGCCTTTGGATCAGAGACTTCTAGTTTGCGAAGGACTAAATCTCCCTCGTTGAACTGCCTGGATCGGACTCTTTGATTGTAATATCGTGCCACTCGTTGTTTTATGACGACAGATCGTGCATGGGCTTGAGTTCGAGCTTCTTCTACCAAGTCAAGATTTGCTCGGAGTCCATCTTCATTGTTTAATTCGTTGAAGTATAAGGCCCGTATTGTTGGAACTCATATCTCGACTGGCAACATTGCTTCTGTTCCGTAGCAGAGTAAGAAAGGTGTTTCCCTTGTGACTGAATGCGGGGTTGTTCGATAAGCCCACAACACTTTGGGGAGTTCGTCCACCCATGCGCCTTTAGCATCGTCTAGCTTCTTCTTCAATCCTTGTAGGATGCTTCGATTCATGTTTTCAGTCTGTCCGTTGGATTGTGGATGAGCTACAGAAGTGAATCTCAAATCGATCGACAGATTCGTACAAAAGGTTCGAAAGTTGTTGTTGTCAAATTGTTTTCCATTATCAACGACCAAAGCCCTTGGTATTCCAAAACGACAGATGACATTTTTCCAGAAGAAGTCTTCACACTTGGCTGAAGTAATGGTTGCCAAAGATTCTGCTTCGGTCCATTTGGTGAAGTAGTCTATTGTCACGATCACAAATCGTCGTTGCCCCGACGCCATGGGAAACGGTCCCAGCAGATCCATTCCCCATACAGCAAAGGGAATGGGAGAAACAATCGAAGTTAAAGGAGCAACTGGTGTATGAGAAACCGGTGCAAACTTCTGACACTTATCGCATCTTCGCGTGAATTCGATTGCGTCTTTCTGCATCGTAGGCCAGTAGTATCCTTGCCTTAAGATTTTCTGTGCCAATGATCTCCCTCCGAGGTGTTGGCCGCATATCCCTTCATGTACTTCTTGTAATGCGTATAGAGATTCCGATGGGCGTAGACATCTGAGGTAAGGAAGGCTGAATGATTTCTTGTATAGAGTCCCTTCTACTAAGGCATACCGTGCAGCTTTGACACGAAGATTCTTCGCCTCATGTCTTTTACTTGGTAATTCGCTTGTGGACAAGTATTTGTCGATGATGTCCATCCAGCAGGGTTCTTGATCTATGATTTCAATGTCAACTTGAGAACCGATACTGCGGTCTTTTAGGAATTCAAGGTATACCGGTTTTTGGACATTGGTTTCTTCAGTAGAAGTAAGCCTTGATAATGTATCTGCCTGAGTATTTTGATCCCGGGGGATCTGGCGAATGGCGAAGTTTTGAAACTTCACTGCTGAGGTTTTAACTAAGTCAAGGTACTGAGCCATTCTTTCGTCTCTGGCCTCGTAATCTCCCAAGACGTGATTGACCACCAGTTGGGAATCACTATAAACTGATAGTGAGTCCACTTTTAAGGCGTGTGCTAGCCGTATCCCCGCAAGAAGGGCCTCATATTCTGCTTCGTTATTTGAGGCTTGGAATCCAAAACGAAGCGCGTATTCAATAGTAAATCCTTCTGGACTTATAAGAATAATTCCGGCTCCACTGCTGCCAATAGCTGAAGAACCGTCGACATAGAGATCCCAAGGGTCTGGAACCTCCAAAATTATTAGTTGAGGAGGGTCTTCGAGTAATGTACACTCGACAATAAAGTCTGCTAAGGCTTGAGCTTTAATTGCAGTGTGAGGATTATATTGGATGTCGAATTCCCCCAACTCTACGGACCAATTGACTAGTCTTCCTGAAGCCTCGGGGCTCAGCAATACCTTTCTAAGTGGTTGGTCCGTCAGTACGATAATGGTATGAGACTGGAAATATGGTCGAAGACGCCTAGCTGATATAATAAGGGCTAGTGCGATCTTGTCAATCTTTGGATACCTTGTCTCTACATCTTGTAAGACTTTGCTAATGTAATAGATGGGTTTCTGAATTCCATCTTCCTCTCTGATTAAAACGGTACTGACTGCGACGTCAGTGACTGATAGGTATAGAAATAAATTTTCGCCGGGAAGTGGTTTTGAAAGTAGGGGTGGGGAACTCAAATACGTTTTGAGTTCTTCAAACGATTCTTGGCAATCATCTGTCCAAGAGAAACTTTTTTCTTTTCTGATGGCTTTGAAGAATGGCAAGCACCGTTCAGCTGATCGAGCCATGAACCTTCCCAAGGCTGCGACTCTTCCCGTTAACTCTTGTACTTGCTTGATTGTTTTTGGGGGCGTCATGGTTTGAATAGCCTTGATCTTTTCTGGGTTAGCCTCAATCCCTCGTTGAGAAACTATAAACCCTAAAAAATTTCCTGATGCGACTCCGAAGGCGCATTTGAGTGGATTCAGCTTCATTTGATACTTTCGAAGGATGTCGAAAGTCTCTTTCAAGTCTTTGACATGGAATTCAGGCTTTATGCTTTTGACGAGCATGTCGTCAACATAAACTTCCATGTTCTTTCCGATCAAGTCCCGAAAGATCATGTTCACCAGACGCTGGTAGGTTGCCCCGGCATTCTTGAGTCCAAAGGGCATCACTTTATAGCAGTATAATCCTCTTTCTGTGATGAACGAAGTTTTGGAGACATCGTCCTTGTGCATCATAATCTGGTTATAACCAGAGTATGCATCCATGAAACTAAGCAGTTCATGGCCCGAAGTGGCGTCGATAAGAAGATCTATCCTTGGGAGCGGGTAGCTGTCCTTCGGGCATGCTTTGTTGAGATCTGTGTAATCGATACATATTCGCCATCTGTCGCCTGTCTTAGGAACCATGACTACGTTTGCGATCCAATCTGGGTAGTGGATTTCTTCAATGAAGTTGGCAGTTATGAATTTATCTACCCCTTCTTCAATCTTTTTCTGTCTTTCTGGCGCAAAAGTCCTCTTCTTCTGCTTGACCGGTTTTTTTGGATGGATCAACATTCAGTCTATAGGTAATGACTTCAGGATCAATTCCAGGCATGTCTGCAGCTGTCCATGCAAATATATCCGCATAGGTTCTCAATAGGTTCACCAACTCGAGTCTGGTGTTTTCCTTAAGATTTGAACTTATCCGAACTGTTTTGTTCTCTTCTCCGGGATATAGTTCGATGCTAATAAGATCTTCGACTGGTTCTCCCCTTTGCATCTTTGTATCTTCCCGGAGGTCTTCGATAATGAGTGCTTCCTTGCTCTTTGATCGGCATGAAGTCACATAGCATTGACGAGCTGTAGTTTGGTCTCCTTTCACCTCTCCAATCCCTTGTTCCGTGGGGAACTTCATCTTGAGGTGGTAAGTTGACACTACTGCCTGTAATTGATTGAGTGCTGGCCGTCCCAATATGGCGTTGTACGCTGAGGGGACCTTTACCACCACAAAATCAAGCATGAAGTTGGCTTGTGCCAGAGGTGTGCCAATCGCAACTGAGAGTGCAATGATACCTTCGACCGCGACTGGATGATTGGAGAATCCATACAACGGTGCATCCATCTTTCGGAGACGGTTCGCTGGAATGTTCATCTTCTGAAATGCATCATAAAATAAGACATCAGCGGAACTTCCGTTATCAATCAAAACACGTTTTACATCAAAGTTCCCAGCCTTCATTGTGATGACCAATGGATCATCATGGGGAGTTTTTATACCCCTTGAATCTTCATCGGAAAAGGTGATCGCCGCTACGGGTACTATCTTCTGTTTCTTATTCGGGGGCTGACTCGTTATGCACACTTCTCTGGCGTATGCTTTTCGAGCCTGTCCTGATGAACCTCCTGCTGCTAATCCCCCAGATATAGTATTGATCGTACCCGCATTCTCTTCTCGATCTTCTCTTTCCTCCATGGCTGGAGGTGTCTGTTGTCTTTCTTCTCTAGGAGGTGCAAATTTTCTCAACTGGCCACGCTTGATAAGGGCCTCAATTTCTCGTTTAAGCGTCCCGCAATTATCAGTTGTGTGACCATGATCGTTGTGAAAGTGACACCATAAATCTTTGTTCCTCTTGTTTGGTCGGGATCTCATTTTGTCTGGCCACTGGAGAGCTTTATTGTCTTTGATCTCGTGGAGAATCTGCGATGGTTTTGCATTGAGACGTGTCATGTTTTCCGAAGCAAGCCGGTCTTTTGGACGTGGATCATCGCGCTTAGGTTGCTTTGCTGGCTTGCCTCCT